>JALBCR010000997.1:0-509845 GCA_030710515.1 Abscondita cerata
CCAACGCTGTCGACTTGTACTTGTAATTCAAAGGTACCTACAATATCTCTAGGTTAAACTTCATTTTGAGGTCCGTATTGCAATTTTAATATGCCTCTTGTCACTAAGCTCATCGACCTCTGGATGTATATATACGGCATCAATAATACCTACATTGTTTATTACTAATAAAAAACAAAAAATAATGGACAAAACATACTACTGCTATTTTTGTTACTGTTTCTTCTAGAGCCGCTTGGAACTCATTTTGTGTCAAGAACCTTCTCCACACATTTTTTCAAACCGAATTTTTAATCTAATCTTGTTACTTGCACGGTGTCTGCAAATGCACTAAATCATTCTTTCAAATGTAGAATTTATGATAGTGTTTCTTACAATCGTGTTCAAACTGGTAGATATTTCTTACATTGTCCCATTGGTGCGTAAACGGACCATGCAATTATGATTAAGACATACATGTTTTTATTAGTGCTTGACTAAATTACGTGTAATGTGTTATGAAATTATATCTTTTTGCAATGTGTTCATCACAAAATATTGTAGAATTCATAGACAATGATAATTCATTTTAGTTATATATGTGGGATATTTGCAGTATTTATTTTGTGCAGATATAACGCAATGCACAAGAGCCAGAGAATTCAGGTCAAAAAGAAACTCCAGGAGTCCAAACAACAGACATGGAGAAGAGTTCGAAGACAAACTGGAAAAATTAAACCAGAAACTATTTTACAAAATTTTAAAAAGCCATAAAACAATAATAAAACAGAAATAATAGCTATAAAAAACGAAAGAGGAGATTTATTATGAGGAGAAAAGGAGGTCATAGAAGGAGCACTTCCAAAAGTCACTAGTAACAGACACAGAAGATAAAGGAGGATATGGCCAAGAAAGTGATAATAAATAGAAGAAAGAACAAGAGACAAGTAGTACATAATTACAACGGACGAATTAAAAATGCAATAAAATAATTGAAAAGTGGCAAGTCGCCCGGAGAGGACAAAATCACTACAGAAATGATCAAAAACATGGGAGACAGTGGAGAGCGACTACTACTGAGAATATTGAACTAAATTTGGCAAAAAGAGAAGATATCTAAAGAGTATGAAGAGGACGAATACATATAATTATAAAAGGAGAATATCATGGAATGTAAAAATTACAAAGGTATAACGTTATTAAGTACTCCAACAAAGATCTTTGAAAAAATTATAGAAAAAAGGACGAGGAAAGAAGTAGAACCAACTATATCACAGGAACAAAGCGGTTTCAGAAAATGCAGAAGTACGCAGGACCACATATTCACACTAAAAGAAATCATGAGCAGATCGTTAGCAAGATCGAAAAATGTTTATATAGCATTTATGGATCTGGAAGAAGCATTTGACCGTTTACCAAGAGCTAAATTATGGGAATGCTTAAAAAAGAAAAAAGTTAATGAGAAATTAATAAGAGTGACTAAATGTATGTACCGGATGAGAAACAAGCTTATAGGTAAGAACGGAGAGTCAGAGATCATTCACACAAAGAAAGGTGTTCGACAAGGAGGAAGTTTTAGCCCTCTGCTGTTTATCACTTTTATGGATAATCTAATAAAACTGTAAACTCAAGAACGAATCAGTTATTTGTGGATACAGAAATCTAGAAAAAGTGGAGAAAGCAGGGTGCGCCTTTGCGGACGACATAGCCATAATAATAGCAGGGAAAATGAACTAAAGAAAAACTTATTGTATGGAATGGAGTATTAACAAACAACAGAATGAGGATAAAAACAAAAATTATGGTAGTAGCAGATAGGATCAGAAATGAGATCATAAGAGAAGAACTGAACACAGAATCAATAAATCAAATCAATAAAAATAAAAAAAAATCAGATACATTTTGTCATTCATCGTCATCGTCTGTCTCTGATGTCAAACATTTTTCTGTTCCCTACAGGCGAAGTTTTGGTAGTACCACATTTCAGCTTTGCCAACATACTGTTTTGCCAACTCCATGACATTTAATAGCTTTCCTTTGTTTTTAAAGGTAGTGGGGCATTATAAACCTTGTCTCCTACCCGTGAAAAAATCGGTTTACAAGATTTCTTTAAAAGAACAAACTGTTCACACATTAAACCACTTCCTAACTCTGAGCATATAACAGTTTCTTATGTTGGTCACTAAATTTGATAATTTTATACTTTGATATATGGAATTTTTGACCAGAACTATTTTTTATATTGTTTTTTTTTTAAATGGAGCAACACGTCTTTGTTGTTTAGAATCATATTTTGTGTAAGAGTTTTGACAATGAATTTCTTACTTGTATTTTCGATTATGAGACTCATTCCTCTGGCAGATAGATTCTTTCTCTCTGTCACAGGGCAGAAAACTGTGCCCCGGTTCTAGATAACGATGAGCAATACTCTTAAATCTGCTTTGTAACAGTATAGGCTGCCAAAAGTGAACAAGAACTGCGTTCTGTTTTGGGCAGCACAGTTGTCGCTAAAAACGTAGAGCGGTGTTACCTCCGGTTCAATGTGGTTCTTTATAAAGTCATGTAAGCAACTTACTACCTCATTTGGTGACTTCCGACCTGTGACTTCATCAAAACATAAAAGTAGCTATTTGAAACGCTACCCTTATTAATGCAAAAAGGATAAAACCACAACTGGTGTTTGTAGAAAACGTCCCCAGAAGGAACATGTGGTAGAGGCATGTTTTGATTGAAATCAAATGACAAGACTTCAACTGTTGGATCTTCTTTAGCCAAGGTGCTGAATTCTAACAGTTAGGTTTCATATACAGTCGGAAGATCAAGTCGACCGAACTTAATTTTTAAAGTGTTGACAGTTTTGTAAAATTTCCCGACATTGTTAGAAAACTGACGAGCCCTACTGCCAGCCACTGTCAATTTTTTTTTCAATTCTATTTAAGGCAATTTAAAAGCACGTTTACCTGGAGCTGATGCCGACGACATAACGGAATCGACAACTCCCGCCTCAGTGTAGACGGACACTTGATTATTTGCCACTATCTTTTGTAGGACTTTTTGACTTGAAGTTACTTCATCTTGTAGTCATCACAACTCCTTCACAAGCTCAGTTTCTTTGTCGTCTGCTTTGAGTAATAGTTGATAAATGGCGTCATCAACTACCATCAATTATTCATACCGGTATGTTAAAAAACATCAACGTCGCTTCATCCAAAGAATCTGCCTCAAAAGCGTTTGCAACTGGTTGGTGTACTAAGTCACAACGGTACGATGAGTTTTGGTTCTTTTTGTGCGTCTCTATGTTGAAAAAAACAATGCGACGGGGTAAAACCACTTATAACGCACAAATGGAACACGACGAAAGTACTAAAAACTTATTACTACACGTGAAACTTCTATTATACGTTGTATTGACAAGGGGGGTAAAGAAAAAAAAGGGTGAAAGAAGGTGGGGGAAAAATAAAGAGAAAAATAAGATCTTATTTTGGGAACATTGCGGGGATAAAAAAACAAAGGTGTAGATTTTTGGAACTATATAAAGTGTTTTAAAATGGTAGGTTTAGTAGAAACTTGGATGGAGGAAAAGAATGGAGTACATGGAAAGATAAGATTGCCGAAAGAATATGTATGGGAAATTCAGTATGCAAAAAGAAAAGAGAGAAAGGGAAGGGCAAAAGGAAGACAAATAGTGGGGTAAAAAAAGAATGAGAAATTGAAAAGGAAATAGAAGAAGAAAATGTAGAAGGGATGACTAAAATTAGAGTGAAGACGGAAAAGGGGAAAAGTATTATATTTTTACGATATATGGAAAAAAATGGACACAACAAAAGCAAATATAGAAAAGGCAATAGAAGAAAGGGATGAAGGCAATTTGATTATAGGAGGAGATTTGAATGCTAGGATAGAGAGGAGGGAGGAAATAATGGTAAATGGGAGAGATAAGAAATAGGATATCAATGGATAAGAAAATAAACAGACAAGGAAAAAATTTTGATAGAACTATGTAAAGAGAGAGGTTGGACAATAATGAACGGAAATTTGGAAGAAGAAGAAAAGGGGAATTTACATATGTGGGAGAAAGAGGCCAGTCAGTAATAGATTATGTGATTATAAACGAAAAAGTAAGGAGGTCATAGAAACACTAAGAATAGGAGAAGAGATAGAATCGGACCATCAGCCGCTAGAAGTAGTCATGATGGAAGAGGGAGAGAAAGAGGTACAAGAACAAGAAGAGGTATGGAGAGAAAAGAAAGTATGGACTGAAGAGAGTATAAAAAGATATAAAGAGAGAAATGGGAGAGGAAGTAAATACAAAGGAGAGGTGGAGGAAGAGATGGAGAGAATTACAGTCAGGATGGAATTGGCAACAGAGAAGATAAAGTATAGATTAAGAAAACAAGAATTAGGGAAAAGAAAAGATTGGTGGAACGGAGAACGCGAGAAGGGGAAAAAGAATTAAGAAAAGAAAGAAGGAAATGGAAAAAAGAAAGATAGAGATAGATGAATACAAAAAGGTTAAAAAGTAAATTTTAAAGGAATATGTGAAAAAATAAAGAAGAACATAAAAACAAACCGAGATAAAGATTAGAGAAATTAAAAAATGAAGGACAGGTATGGGAATTCATTAATAAAAGAGAGAAAAAGAATTAAAGATGGAAGCAAATATAGGGGGAAATGGGAAGAACACTGTAAGAAGTTAGTAGGAGAGAGTGAAAAACAGCAAGAAATGAAGAAGTTGGAAAAAACAAGGATAAGACACAGAGAGGGTGAAATAGGAAAAGAAGAAATGGAGAGAGCAATAAATAAAGTAAAAAAAGGAAAAGCAGAAGGGACGATGGAATACAAGGAGAACAATGTAGGTAAATAATAAAAGAAAAAAATTGGAAAAGAAATAGAAGAGAAGAATATAATACCTGGATTGGCGAGCAGAATTTAGGAAATCAAGAGGAACGATAAACAATATATACATATTAAAGCACATAATTAATAAAGAGTTAGCAAAGAAAGGAGAAAAGAGGTACGCAATATTTCTAGACATTAAAGTTGGGCATTTGATAATGTGGAAAGAGATGGATTATGGAAAAGGGTGGAGGAGGTAGAAATAAACAGAGATATAAAAAATGCAATAGGAGAAAATATGACAAAGAAACAAGGTAGAACGAGGGTAGGGAGGTAGCTAGGTAGAGAATTTAGGACGAAAAAGAACTAAAACAGGGATGTTTGCTAAGCCCAATCTTATTCTCGATATACATTAGTGATCTTGAGGAGGAAATGGAAAAAATCAGTAGGGAGGAATAGTAGTAGGAAGGGAAAAAATATGGGTTTTAGCTTATGTGGATGACATTGTAGCAATAGCGAGAAATGAAGAAGAGATGATAGGAGAAGCTAAATTTATAAAGAAATACCTAGAAAATAAAAACTAGCTGTAAAGGAGGTGAAAAGGTGGTGGTGGGGGAGGGGAGGAGGTAGAGAGAGTAGACAAGTATAGATACTTAGGTTACAACATCAGATATGATAACAAAGATGGAGACCATATAAAAGAGATGAAAATGAAAGGAAATAGAATAGTAGGACAAGTATGGGGTTAGGGGGAAAGGATATTTTGTAAAGATATAGAGAAAATGAGATGGATGTTTGAAAAGTTGGTAAGAAGTGTGGTACTGTATGGAGCGGAGATTTGGGGTTGGAGGGAATGGCAAGAGCTGGAGAAGATACAGGAGAAATACTGAAGTGGACGTTAGGACTAGGAAAGAGACACCTGGGGTATATAGTGGAAGAAGAGCTAGAAATAGAAAAATAAGGATACAAGCAGGAAGAATTGCAGTAAGGATAAAGAAAAATGGGAAGTAGGAAGGAAAATAAAATACTTTATGAAGTTTGGAAAGAGATCGAGGCACAGAAGGTAAAATATAAAAAGAAGAAAGAAGAAAATACTATGAAGGAGTGGGATACGCGAGAGAAGAGATAAAGAGATTAAGAGAGGGGGGAGAAAGAGATGAAGAGGAAATAATTGCAAGAGATAAAGATACTCAGAAGCAGGAAAGAAGGGCAAAAATAAAAGAAGGAAAATATAACGAGAAATACATAAAAATAATGACAGACAAGACACCAAGGTACATAACAGAAGGAAAAGGAATGAATGAAATAAGAATGATTGCAAGGTTCAGAATGGGTAATGAAGAAAAGGAAAATAAATATTGGATGAGTGATGAGGAGAGAGTATGCAGGTTGTGTGGGGATGAATGGGAAAATATAAATACATATAAAAGAGGGATGCAGGGAAACAAGACATGAGGAAAAGGAATGGAAGTTACTACTAGGAGAGAAAGGGGAAGGAAAACAATGGATGGGGAAGTGTTGGAGAGGAGGAAAGGGATGGAGGAGAGAAAAGAAAAATACTGAAAGTTTAGAGAAGAGAAGGGATGGAAGGTTGAAGAAGGAAACAGGAATTAGTTGAATTATTATTTAATGAAATATTATGTTGTTTTTTTGTTTATTTTTTGATATGGTAAAGGAAAAAACTGAATCTTTTGTTATAGAAATTTTTTAAGACAAAATAAATATTGAATTGAAATTGAATTGTATTGACAAGAGTCTTGTCACGGTCGACCAAAAGGTGAGGATGGCAATAAAAACTATCTGTTTTTTCTCGTACACTTGGTTCATTTATTTTGCCCTAAACAGTATATCTAAAACTCGAAAAAAAAACACAAAAACGAGGTTGCACAGTTGCAAAATACAATTATTTAACTTTTTTTCGCAAAAATTATGCTTTTTTTTAAATATTTTACATGTTTTTGTCAAAAGTTCTTTCGACAATCTCTTAGCAGCGTACTACTGATTTTTATTGTGCACATACTCAAAAAAAGAAGATTGTCTGATGCCTATTTCTAAAATCCAATCTCGCATTTCTTTGCATGGCGCAACATTTAACAATTTGGGAATGTAATTATAACATTATAATTGAACATACTTCAAAATACAGTATTGCTATTCTGATTATTTAGTATGACAATTCCAAGAATGATGTCTAAACATTAAAATCGCCAATAAGTAATACTTAATACCGGTATTTTCTAAAAGAGTAAAGCTCCGTTCAGGGAAATTGTTTGCTGGTTTGTAACAAACTCCAATAATACAAGTTCCGTCTGTCAGTGTTCAATATTTTAATACTACAATTTTGATTACTATACATTTTGACAAAACATATTCCATTCTTGACAAACATGAGTACACCTTCTCATCTTTGCCCACCTCTATCATTTTCGTTTAAATGAGTTTCAAAAAATTATGAATATGTGTAAGTTGAAACTGTCATAAATTCCTATTTCTTTTGTCAGAAATAAAAAAATAAAAAACTGTTTATGATTGACTTTGCATTTTGGCGATTTAACGTTTAAAATGTTTACTAATGAAATGTTTTTTTTAATGTGAATTAAATTATTAAGGTTTTTATTTTCATTTACTAATCTCATTATTTACTTGAAAATTATGTTAATAATTTTCCATGCTGGATTTGATAGGGCGAGGGGTGGTGGTGGGGTTAGTGCAGGTTTAAGTACAGGGGTTAATTTTGTTAGTGATTGCTGGTGGAACGGGTTTACTAAGAGTTTTGTTAGCATTTTTTTACTTTCTAAAGATTGCACTCTGTTCAGAAATGCTACACTTATGGTTGCATTAGAGGTATGATCACCATCACAGTTTGCGCATTTTGCGGGTGCAAACTATTAAATTAAACGGCAGCATCAACAACCTGGCCCACAGCTCTACCACTCGAAGAGAGATTGTGGGTGCATTTAGTAGTAATTAAAGCAAAGGTTTTCACACGGCAACAGAAGTAATAAATAGGGCGCCACCTAGAAAAACGCGTAGTAAAAACTTTAGACACAAAACAAACCATTAAACTGTAGATATATAATTTTTCGTAATACGATTATTGACCAGTTATAGACACAAAATACATATAAAATAGACAACAAATTCGTGTAGGAAGCTACACGATACTAGTTATTTCTTAAAGAGAATTAAATAGAAACGTTAAATTAATTAATAACCGTAACCGTTTGATGCGTAACGCCACTGGATGGGCATAGTACCCGAATAAATTTTAATCAACCTACAAAACAGATAATTAATTCTTGAAGAGGTCACACAAATGCAAGTGACTCTATTTATGTTAAATAAGGAACTCAGGTTGTGTACCGTCAATTGACAATAAAACCTAAAAGTAAACTAAAAGCACAAGCATATAATACTAATTTTTAAAAGATCTTGTAAATCACATCGATCAAATATAAAGCGCAAAAATTATGTAGGTAAATTCACGTCAGAATACAGATACAATCGCGTTTTAAATAAAATAATAATTTAGAACATGAAAATTATTAACTTATCTGGTTTATCAGTGATTACGATAAAGAGTAATCGCTTCGTGATTCCAAAGCGTATGGGTAATAATATAGCACGTAGAACAGCGAAACAGGAACAAAGATGTACTTGGCTGGATATATAGATAAGTCCAGGGGTTAATTAGTTTATCTTCGATGGACACCTTAAGTAGACAAATAGGTAGACAACAACAAGTAGGTGGCTAGCAACAACTCCCGTAATAATGTTGATGTTATCTGTTATATCTTACTTAAGGAACCATTATTACACAAATTGCTTTGTAGATATTCATTCCAATTAAACATTACCCCTGTGAAAATTTTAAAACGTAAGAACGTCGTCAGATGGCAATGAAATCCAAAGTTCACAATAGTTATAAATTACGAAATTACGGAGTAGAATAAATTAATAAATCCTCCGATAACATTAAAAGCTTGGAATTGGGCTGAATTACGTTAAAAATTAATTGATAATGGTCCTTCATTAGATTTTCCGCAAATTTTAAAACGGGAGATTTTCAACATTCCACTTTAGGGCACAATTCGAAAAAAGGAAAAGGGACGGTTCATTATAGAACGTGATTAAATTGCCTAACTATTAAGGCAAAATCATCCACAAAATTAACAAAATTTAAGCATTGTCACCAGTGGCGCCGAAATAAATAAATAAAAAAATTTCTTCAGAAGTAATATCTTCCCTTTGAATTCCCTTTTAATACCTACCTATCAAAAAAAAGAAAAAAATTGGACCGATAAAGGACTAAGAGAAAAAGAAGAAAAATTAAATGAAGAATTTATAAAGATGGATTTAAAAGTTTTAGCAATAACAAAAACAAAAGAAAAGAAGAAGGAGAATCAAGATTACCGAAAGGAAACATTTTGATACGTAGCGGAGTAAAAATGAAGCCGCAGGAGTAGGATGTATTATTAAAAAAGAACTAGAAGAGAATATTTATAAATGGAAAGGTATCAGAGAGAATAATGAAAAATCACATTTAACAATATACAAGGTGAACGTACAAAAATAATAATATTATGTGGACCCAATGAAAACGCTACGACTAAAGGAAAAGATTAATTCTGGAATGAACTAACACTAGAGACAGAAGAAACTGACGGAAAATTAATTGTATTAAGAGATTTCAATGCAAGAATAGATATAAATGAAATAAGAATAGTAGCGGTGTAGGAAATGAGAAAAAAACAAAATGTTATAATGGAAAGAGAATGATAGAATATTGCAAACTAAATGAAATGATAATAACTAACACATTCTTCCAACACGCAAAATAAAAAATTTACAAGAATATCAGAAACTGGACAAGGAAAATCGATCATAGATTACGTATTAATACCAAGAAAGTTGAAAAGAGTCTACATAGGAGCAGAAATATTTAGTGACCACCATCTATTAATAGCAAAAAGAAACAAAGAAAAACAAACCATAATAAACCAACGATAGAAAATATCAAAACCTACAAACCTTTAAATCCAAAATAGCAAGAAAATTCAAGCAAAAATAACAAAAAGGATACATAAAAACAAGCAAATAATGGAAAAATACAAAACAATAATACTGAGCGCGGCGAAAAAAAATATGGAGGCATAAAAATGATGAAAAGAAAGAAACAAAATAGATGGTGAAATGAAAAATTCAAAAGAAGTGAAAATTATTATAGATTGTATGAAGAACAAAAAAGAAAACAAAAGAAATGGTATTGAAAGCGAAAAAGGAAGCTTGGGAAAAATTTGGAACGAAATTAGAAAACAAAAACAGAGATAACAAAAATTTGTCTACACAGCTGTCAAATCAATAAGAAGCAAGAACAAAACGAAAATACAGAAGTCAAAAAAAATAACGCTAAATCCGAAGATGAAGAAGAAAAATAAAAGAATAAATAAGCAGAGATGCAAAATAATAAACGACATAAATACGAATGATGTCATTAACAGGAGAAATAGAAGAAGCAATAAAAAAAATTGAAAATGGCAAAACAACAGGACATGACAAGATAACAACTGAAATGATAAAGAACAAAGAATTAAAATACTAAAGCAGAAAAAGAAAAGCATATATTGCATTTATAGACATTGAAACGGCTTTTGACAGAGCACAAAGAAAAATAATATGGAAATCGCTAGCAAAAAGAGTAGTATACAAAAATTTACAACAATAACAAAAATTACATACGAAAAAATAATCTAAACTCAGAAACATTTGAAACAAAATGGATATCAGACAAGGAGGGACATTAAGCTCCAACATTCTTCACAATGCGAATGGACAATATAATAAAAGAAACAAAAACAAGAACAGAAAGTTTAATAGTAGGATATACGAAGTTAGAAAAATATTAATATTGTTTGCGGACAATATAGCAATATTAGCAAGCTCCAAAACAACATTAACATATCAAAACGAAACACTGAAAAAGTACAAAATGAAAATAAACACCAAAGAAAACAAAAAGTAATAGTAATGACAGCAAACAAAGAAAGAAAAATTAAAATAAACGTAGAAGAAACAGAAGCAGAATAAATAAAAAATTTTTAACTTCTAGGAATAAATTCAAATAACAATGGCGACCACGAAGAAAAAATAATAGAAAGAACTGGAAATGCAAGGAAGGCATATTTTAACGTATGCAGAAAAATAATAAGAAAGAAAGAAGTATCAAAAAACAAAAATTTTTGTCTACAAGACAATCTTTGAACCGATCTTGATATTTAGAAGTGACACACCGGGATTAAATAACACTATGAAATGCAGAATAAACGCTATATAGATGAAATACCTGAGAACAGTTAAAAATATTACCAGGAGAGAGAAGATCAGAAATGACTACATAAGACAAGAACACGACGCGACGTAAAACCAATATTAGAAACAATAAAAGAGAGACAGTTAGGATGGTGAGGTCACCTACAGAGACTAAATCAAGAAAGAAGAGTAATTCAAGATATGGGACAGCAAAGCTACAGGAAAAAAACAAGAAAGAAAGACCAAAAGAAAACTGGGCAAAATATAATACAAAACAATCTAAAGAAGAGAGATATAAACTGGCAACAAACCAAAATTATAGCGTCCGTAAATAAAAAAGAGTGGAAAAGAATGATAACAAAATAAGACAAGAACATAAGACGATAATTAAGTTTAACATAAAATATTATATTTGAATTATTACACCTACACTGTAATGGTTAAAGGTTTATTTGATTATGTAGTATACAAGGTGTCCGGAAATTATGAGCAAAAAACTCGACGGGTAATTCTACTTGAAAAATTAATGCTACAAGTTTCTATAACATTTTTCTGAAAAATCCAAAATAACGGAGTTACACGGCCTCAAAACTTGATTTAAAAAATTAAGCTTTTCTAATAAAATTTTTTGTGTACCGATTTTCTTCAAATTTGGCACACTTTACCAATAATGTTCGTTTGTATTTTGTTCCTAATTTGACGTAAATTTCAAATCTAAAGGGCTTAAACTGCCCTTGAGTTTTGGATAATGATCCCAACTTTTTGTTCGATTTTTTTCTCAATTCAAAAAACGTCCTCTTCTTACATCACGATAAAATGAGCTGAGAAAGACACTTTTTAAAAGTTACTTGTACTGAATGAATACCAACTCACTTCAGCTCATTTTCAACATTAACAAAGCATGCTTTGGAAACAACTGCGGGAGTTGCTTTGTAAACAATTAATTTTGACAAATAATAAGTTGTTGCAAGTTTCTTATTGAATTGTTTTATTTTATTTTGTTAAAGGCCGTGTAACTCCGTTATTTTGGATTTTTCAGAAAAATGTTATAGGAACTTGTGTCATTAATTTTTCAAGTAGAATCACCCTCGACTTTTGCTCATAATTTCCGGACACCCTGTATAATAGAGAATTTTATCGACAATTAATAAACAATGTAAAATAAACTATTTTTAAAACAAAATTAACCTAAATAAAGTTAGTAACACCAAGTAATTAACAAATTAATTAGTATTAAATCAAAAGCGATTTTAATTTCAACTTGTCATAATGACCTTACCCCATTGTGGATGGAGAATAGTAGTATCAATTTATTTATTTTTTGACTAGGGAAAATTTTACTCTCAGAACAAGCTGATAGTAATTTATAACTTTAAATCATTTGTGTTTACCTATTATTAACATCTTTAAGAAAAAAACAGCAAGGTGTTTGCTCTGGCGGTGAGAACTTAAAATTTGACAGGAAAAAGACAATGAAAGTATGTTTAGGATTGTTTTTCAATTTCCTTTAAAAACCAAACTTTGAAGATTTTTGTAATTTAAAAAAAAATAAAAATTTGTTTGGTAAATAATACAAAAGGTAATGTTGTTTAAAACCCGTTTCATGTTCTATTATTTTATGTTCCTTTTGATTAACTCTAAAGGTGCAACAGCGTAAAAGTAAAAATAAACAATTTTCATATGAACATGATCTCGCTTGTAGGTATACCGTGAACCAATTTTTTTTAATTTAGTGATATAATTTTCTAAAATACGCTGTGCACGTTTAATAAATTCTCTTATACAGTGTTAGAGCCCGACACTTGTTTACTATTAATAATGTTTGTTGTTTCCCTATAATGTAATGTAAATACTTTTCTTTTATAATATTAATTAAAAATAACAGACTTCAATACTTATATAATAATAAATATTTGAGAAACTCCCGTAATGTTCTTAATGAGAAAAATATTAATGAAATTCACGATATGAATGAAACGCAAGCTACTGAAAAATAATGTAAAATAAATTTTATCTGAAAAGATTACTTTTGTAAAAGAAACAATAAAGACTTTTATTCATTTATTGCAGAGAAAGTAACTAACGAGAAAGGTGTAAAATTAAGAATTTGCTGGTAAACTTGATTAATTGCTGTAATTAATATTAAAAAAAACCCAAGTACTTTTTGTACAAAATTAAAAATCTAATTTTTAACTTGAAAAGCATTTTTACATTGTACATTTTATTTGATTAATTTGGCAGTATTGACAAAAATAATTAAATTAATTATGTGTTAATGGTGTTTCATACATTTTACACGCATTCAGTGTAATTTGATATTACTACTATAGTTTATCAGATAAGCATACAATTTCGTAAAATTAAAATTTAATTTTATTTGGCACTATTGAATCGATATAAATGATTGATGTTTCATACTGTAATAAACTTGTACCTAAATAATATATAAAATTACTTAGTGATGGATCCATTTATGTATTGGTGTTTTTAATAATAAATTATAACTTTGGTCAAACCAATACTAAAAATATTTTATTTAATATATTGACTATAGTTTCGACTTGATTATTTGCAAGTCACAAATTATATAATTTGTCATTCTGTATTATAAATAATCATTCTGATGATGACTTTAGCAACCACATGATGCGTAACTGTAGTAAAGGGTACACCTCAAGATACGGTCTTAATTTTTCCAAGACCTACATTAGGGCTAAACATTCTCCGTTCAGTGGTAAAATAGTTTTGTTTACAGGGGGTCAACTACCTGCTCTGATGTGCAACAACACGATCACTGAATAGTTTTTTTTTTATTAACCATCTGCCGCAGTTTTAGATTTTATTCTTAAAACTAAAATATCCTGGGCTCTACGGTATTGAGCTTCTATGTATTCGATGTTTATGGTATTGGTTCCGCTTACCCCAAACTTGACAACAACTGCATTTCCGTTCAATTGTTTGAGACGTTAGTTCAGAAGCAGTTTGAGTTTGTGGTGTGTTTGCAGCGCTGCGCGCCCTATCATGTAAGTTTTTTTATTAGTATTTATTTCAAAATATTTTGTTGTTTTTAAATTTCTGCATGCGTGCCTTCATTACTTTATATATTAAAACCCATACTTCAGTATTACTAAAT
Source organism: Abscondita cerata (assembly GCA_030710515.1). Taxonomy (NCBI): domain Eukaryota; kingdom Metazoa; phylum Arthropoda; class Insecta; order Coleoptera; family Lampyridae; genus Abscondita; species Abscondita cerata. The sequence goes on from JALBCR010000997.1 coordinate 14,258, forward strand.
GAATAGCACGTTTATATTGCATTTTAGGTCGCGAAAAGAGTTAACACCAGAAGAATTAGAAAAGCTTTAGAAGACGTCGTTAAAGAGTTAGCTGAAGAGAGAGAGAGAGAGATGATGATTTAAGAGATCTCAGACGATGACAATCAAAGCCAAATTGAAGATGATTATCGTTTTTTATAGGACTTGATGATGAAACACTTTAAATAAGTAAACCTATTTCAAACGGAAAACAAAAACCAAAAATATCATAAAATATTACCTGGTCCCAAATCAAGTGCTTGAAATATTCATAGAGAAATTGATGTATTTAGTTTGTTTATTACTGGCAAAATGGTTGAAGATATTGTAAGAAATACAAACCTATTTATAGAAAAGAAAAGACTGGACATAAACTATTCAAGGGGGAGAGATTGCAGAGACATAACAAAAACTGAAATTAGAGCTCTATTAGGTGCATTATTTTTGATTGGGACAAACAAAGGAGGTCATACCAATTGCCTAGAGCTGTAGGATTCTGATGGTACAGGAATGAATTCTTTTGAGAGCTCTTTTTCAGTCACAAGTGTTTCAAATTTTTCTGCGTGCTCTGCGCTTTGATAATTTGCATACGTTTGTTAACAACTGCATGGTTAATTTCATTTTGAGTGAGTTTGTAACAATGGATGAGATGCTTCATGGGTCTCAAGAACGCTGTTCGTTTGTCCAATATATTCCAAACAAATCTGCGAGGTACGGCATCAAAATGTATGCCCTTTGTGACGCCAAGACGTTCTATACTTATAATTTTGAAATGTATTGTAGAAAACAAGTTCTAGGACTATATGAAACATCAAACAAGGCGAAAAACAGTGTGAAAGACTATTCATACCGATAGAGAAATCTAATAGAAACGTTACCACAGACAATTACACACAAGTTATCCACTTGCGCAGTATCTGTTAACAAAAGGATTAACCATGCTGGGAACACTGAAAAAATAAAAGAGAGATACTCTGCAATTCCAACCAAATAAAAATAGGGAACTGCAGTCATCTGTGTTTAGTTTCTAAGACGGTGTTTGTCTTGTTTCAACGGTTCCCAAAAAACCAAAACGGTGTTTTTTCTTTCAACAATGCACAGCTCCTCTGACGTAGATGACGAAACTAAAAAGTCACTTGTAAATTTAGATTAAAATCTCCATAAAAGGAGGTAACCGCCAAAATAACACATTTAAAAACTTTTTTATGGTTCTTCTCAAGTTCCAGTAACAACAATGACGTCGTCTAAATATGGCCAAAGGGTAGGATTCAATCCGTACCAATCACTTGGTCCGTCAGTTTCGCCATGTAGCAGGATAATTATCCAATCCAAATATTATCCGAATAAATTGCGGCTGCAGCCTAATTCCCGGTTCTGTAAATGCCGTATACCTTTTTTAGAGGATTTGTCCATGGTAATTTGGCTAAAATGCAAACTTAATATCGATCGACGACAAAAAAGGATATTCATCTCGCTCGGTAACTGCATTCAGTCTGCTGTAATCCACGCAAAACCTATACGACTTATCTTTCTTTGATCTAAGAGCACAGAAGAAGATCAACCGCTTGTAAAGTGTTCCGCGACATCTTTCTGGTGGCATATCGTCGAGCTCCTCGGTTTATGTGTTTTTTTTATGATGAGGAGATACCAAATAATACCTCTTGCTTTGTAGGTTCAGATGATACATACATGATAAGTTAAGTGGGATTACACCCTAGCTTTTCATTGCCCAACAATTGCTTATAATTGTCTACTAAATGACTTAATTTCAGTTGACCTCCTAAATATAATCCGACACTTTTAACAAACTGTATTCTCCAAATTAGAAGTTTTATGACCAAAAATACCATTTGAAGACAAAATTGACCATTAGCCACGGGAGTCACAAGAGCACGTTCTTCAACTTCATACAATAATTCTTCTTTGACAAATAATTTATCACTACTTAAAGAGTAATAACTAATGTGAATATTCTCAAAACAAAAGAAATCAAAAATATTTATTTGACATTACGTCGAGCCCACGTTGGGCGCCAAAAATTTGAAACGTCACACGCTCATTACAAGAACACCTTACAAGACCAAGTCACAACAATTCAAAATAGTCTAATTCTAAAAATATACCTATAAGTCATCAAAAGTCAAAGCAAGACTAAATCATCAACTTTGTACGTAGAAGAGCGTTTCTTCAGGCTATATCTTTATACAGAGGAATCGTATGCTTTCTTTAAACGGACAAGAACATTTTTAAAAAGATTAGGACAGTTCTTTGAGATACTCTCTTTTCATAGCTTTTATTCGATATTAGATACAAAATCATCACTATGATTTTCAGATACAGGACCATAAAATATTCGATCAAAATGTACGTTCTGAGTGAATACTAGGAAGGAAGGAAGGAATTTCTTAACTTTATGTTTCAATAAGTTAATTGCCTAAACAATTTGAAAGATATTCTTATTCTAAGAACAATGATTTTACTAAATGAAGAATTAAATAACGGTAATAATTGTACGATTTGTACGTTCGGTAGTGTTGACTTGAGTTAAATAGTATGCATTATACCAAATATTTATTAACTTTCATTGCGACATGGTTTTAGAGAATTGGTTAGCTTTAAATGTATGTGCATTGTAGCACGATAAATTTTGAGGTACGCCAAATACAGTAAATACATTTTGTTCTGGGAATTTTAGAACAGCAGATGTAGTGTACCAAATGGTTTTACTAACACAAATTTAGTGAATCAGCCAGTAATAACTAATAATTGCGTATTTACTTCCTTAGAACGAGGAAAGGGTATGATAAAGTCCTACAAAATTATTTGAAAAGAAAAACTTATGTTCTTAAATTGGCCAATAACAACATTAGGAGCTTTTGAACGCTACAAATAAAGCGTTTAGATATAGTAATATTCGGTAATTTTAAACAGTTTTGTAGACACCAAAATGTCCAGAGGTAGTTTTGTCGTAAAATTCAGTGAGTATTTTCTGTCTGTTATCGGTAGACACGATTATTTTCCAGTCAGAATTTAGATATAATACCATAATTTGGTCGCACATGTTTGTAGAGAATTTCATTTATTACAGCCTGACATTTTTCAACATAGTCTTATATTAGGAATTAAATCGGAAGTTCAAAGAGATTTATTGAACGAGAGGGACAATCAGCAAGAATGTTAGCTAAACATTTCCTATGTTTATTTTTAGAAATTGAAGAGCCTAAGATACCATTTAATTTTATTATTATTTGTGCGAAGGCCATTTTTATCCACAACAAAGCCAAGAAAAGTTAGTGACTTATGAATAAGTGACATTTATCAAAAATTTACGGTATAAGAAGGATTCAACATGTGAATCATAAAGTAAATTTTTAAATGGGCTTGGGTTTTAGGGCGTTGCCCGTTACACAATATTGCAGTCACAGTTATTTCTGCCTCAAACCCATTGATTCCAAGAAAGTGTAACTAGTTTGAAAACGTTCCTCAATTGATTATTATTCATATTTTAGTTCTCAAAGCTTCCATGAGATAATGAAAAACAATGAACGATACAGATAGCAAGAAAGCAGAAAAGGCATATAGGCAAAAGAAAGAGAAAAAAGGTGAAAAAAGGAAGAAAGGCCCTAAATCAAAATAAAACTCTATTACTTAAAGAAATATAAACAAAATATGCTTATTATAATTACTTTTGGGCCTTTAGATAAAGATAATCAGGACACATAATGTAAATGTATTAAATGCATTTTATTTGCCGTCTTGACGTTTTTGTTTTCATCTTAGTAAGTTTGATCAGTATCGCAGAGCCTAAATCCTCCATTTCGTCTGTTGTTAAAAAAATCATAAATCTTGGTGTCTACAAACCCTAGTAAGTCCGACGGTAAAATGGTTGTCGGTAAGTAGATTCGAAACTATGAAGTACTATGTAACTAACAACACAAAACTGTAGCGAAGTATAATTGTTATTTTTTAATAATCGTTAAATATTAAGCAGTGGGCGTAAAGTTCTTCGCGTACGGACTAATGAAAATGATTCGTATGCGAGAATTAAAGTGACATTTAGGATAACGTGCGAGAAACTACCATACTGTTCGCAAAAATAAAAGACATCTTTCGTTTGACTTAAAGTGGAAACAACGTTTGCGGACACATTGAGTATTTTTTATACCGGCAAACTAATTATAGAAGTGCAATACCGTTCAAGGCATTTATCAATTAATGCGGCGTAATAAACGGTTGCTGTAAAGAAATTAACTGTAACAAGTAACGAAGTGTTGATTAATCAAAAGAAGACAAACAACTGTAAGTAAATTAATTGTTTACTTCAAAATTTAAGAATAAGCTAAATTAAGATAGGGCGTCTATGGGTTTGTTTTGTTTTGTTGTTTTAAAATAAAACAATTTGAGCGGGGGTGTTGAATTTCAAGTTGAGGTTAAAGTTTGTTTTAAAGTCCGACTTCGTTTTACAAACATTGTCTTACGTATAATCCTGGTTAAACAAGTAAAGGCGAGGTACCGCTATTATCTTTTAGGATGCGTTATATGTAAAAAAACAGGACGACGGTGTAATCAAAATTTGTAGATAAACTTTTCTAAAATCTAAACAAGCGGTTCAGGTCTAATGCAGAAATGAATTCTGTAAATTATGATAAAAATAGTTTTATACAATGAGGAACTAATAAGCTTGTAAGAATTAAATTTATCATAGAGGATTTAAACTAAAGTCTAAAGAACAAAACAAACGGGAACAATTTTTATTTTAGAATTATTAATAATCTGTTAAAAAAGAAGTATGTATTTGTTTATCAATTTGATATAAAACTCAAAACCGCAAATGTTTAGTAATAACATTCTTACAAAATACTATAACACAACCCAGAATTGTATATTTTGTTAATAAAATAGTAATTAAAACAATAAATCTCAAAAAATAGTAGTGTAATGCAATAAATGAATCTATTGTAATTTCTGGAAAAAACAGTTTCATATAATGAGGATAACTAATAAACTATTATTTAAAGTATTAAGTTTACAATAAAGAAATTAAAATTTTCTAAAATCTAAACAATTAAACAAACAGGAAACCAACGGCACATTTTTATTTTGTAACTATCTTTTTAACAAATGGAACAACAAAGACAAAGAGGAGATACCCGTTACTTTTTTGTAAATTTTGCATAAAAGGTTTATATAACACATGTCACACCTTAATCAATTGCGGTTATATAAACCTTGCCGCTAGGAACGTGCAGCTAAAAGGTGATGTTCACAATAAACATAATCGATTCTTACAAAAAGTAGATATGTTTTCGATTATTAAATACCTATGGATACTGATATTCTTTTTGATATTATTTTTCTAAAAAATAGATATTACTTAAGTAATCCCTGTTAGGAGGTATTTACCAACCACCTGTAGTTAAACAGCAACAATACACGTAAACCCGCTTTACAATATAAAAATTATTTTAAAAAAACCGTCTTATCCAAATTTTTTATTTCTTGAAGGTACCTTTAATTTTTACTTTGTCGCTTGGAGTTTTAAGTATTTACGGACATCTACTCAATTTCTTTATATTATTGTATTCCTCCAGGAAGACAATTTTCTTGAATTTTCAGATAAAATAACTATTATACTTACTGCCTAGACTTTTCATGTATTATTTATAACGCAATATTAAAACATTGACAAACTATTTTTTAGGTATAGTTAAAGCAGTCTCAGATGTGCAACTCAAGTTCCATTATACAAGGACCATCAATCTTTTACAAAAGTTATAGAATTTCGAATAGTTCTTAAGCAATTTTGAATAATTCATATTTAAAACTAGAAAAGAGGTTGTCAATTTAAATTTTTTATAAAAAAGTTTAGTCGCTTTAACAACATTCAATATTTCAGTGTTTCAAAGAAAAAAATCCAAGTGGTTCAGAATTTGTAAGATTAATTAATTTTACCTGATGAGAAGGTTATAAGTCAAACAAAATTAAGTTTTAATTTTGTAAAAGTTATATTTCATGTCGTAATAAATAAAACTGTCAAAGTAACTAAATTGCCATAAAACATAGTTTCACCTTTTGCGATGGAGTAGAAATTTATTCCATATACGATATGAAACATAAAATGCTTATAATTTGTTTAAGGTAGAACACTTGTATATTATAAAGTTTATTTTTCAATTTACTGCTAGATGTGTTTATTTATGAAAAGGTGATTAACAAAGCACAATAAAGCTGATACTTTGCTGGTTGTGTTATTTAACTGCTCTTGTGTTGCTTCCCATTTGTATAATAAAAACTTTTGTGAAGTTTCTAATTAAGGCTTCGAAGTACAACAAAGTTTTGATAGTACGTGTTGCTTTTGAGTTTATTTTTCAAATATTTAATGGTTGTTTAAATGGTTGCGTAAACAAAGAAACCTTAGAACTGAAACATTATAAAAGAAATAACAACATTAAAAACAAAGTTTCCAGATAATGCAATGTATATGTACATAACTACTTCAGTTTGTTACAGCAAATGAAAAAGTTTTGTTTTATACAATAGAAAAGAATTAAAAACTTTTTTTTTTTATAAAAAGAATGTAACTGGAAAAAATCGATAATGCGCGCAGGCGTTTAAAATTCAAAACACCTAAGTGGAATTACTAATATAACCCTTTTTATCACAAAAATGATAACGAAAAATTGTAGGACGGTTGAGATTAAGTACAAATCAGCTGCTTTGAGCAGGGTGCGAATATGCTCGTATACAATCCTTTTCAGTTTTCAGGCAAACATATATTGTTTGATTTACTTTTTATTGAGTTGCATAAAATAAAAAAATATGACGATCCTTATAATCTACTATTCCATTGTAGAAAATTTATTTTTATTTGAACGCTGAAATAAAGAAAAGATTGCTGACCCAAAAGAATGTACGATGCATTGCTGAAAATATATTTGATTTTTCATCTGGATCTTCGAATACTTTTTAATCCAATAAAAGTGAAACGGAAATAAAATGGAAGTGGATTTGAAAACTGTCTTGAGAAAACTTGCAAAACCCTTAAGTTCTAAAACAACCCCTTGGAACTTGAAGAACTTGTATGTGTGCTTAATCTTATTTTATTAACTGAACAATGACTTTTACGTAAGTATTATTAAGCATACATAAAAGCAATACATTTTGGTGAAATTAAACTCATCAGAATGAAAAAAATATTTCATACAATAAATCGGAGAATTATGACAGGGTGTCTCACCGGGAACTGCTATTCGTCTTGTATGGAAAAGTATACATGGAAAAAAAATTTGGAAAATGATTAAAACTAATATGACAAAGACAATTTTGTTAATTTAAATAAAACACACTGTATATTATTTCATTTTCGAATTATACGTCAATTTTAGGGTGACTTTGTATAACATTCCCTGTAGCTAGAAGTTATAGATTCACGGAAATATTTGTAACTTTTTCGGAAACTCTATATCGGGTTTGTATAAAGAGAATGGACTATAACCTCCATAAAAATGTAATACTAAGTGTTTCATATTTGCTGTTACATTTCGACTTCTTCAAAGACCAATAACTTTTTAAGTCAAATGAATCACCCCTGTATTTTTTAGTTTGTCGGGTGCAGGTTGAAATTTTCTTTCAAATCATATAAGTATTGTTAGGATTACGGCTACAACTTTTGGAGGTATTTGAGATAATTGACCATGATTAGTATTATTTGAGAAACATAAAACTGTGTGAAGTTGACATAACCCAATGAAGTTTCAAATCACTGTTGAGAGTTGTGATTCAGATCATGCCGGCACGTTAACAATTAGCACAACACATTTGCTACTCCCCAATAGTAGGAAATTGCTAATATCTTCAAAAGTAGTAGCCGTAATGCTATATAAAATAATTTCTGCACACTAAAGACCAAAAAATATGAATAAGCGTAACCGTTTAATGTTATTGTTTTTGTATTAATTTTTAACTTACTTAAAACTGAAACAAGTTATTTGTTTAATTACTTCAAGTAACCAAAAATCGGTTATTATTAACTTACGTAAAAATTTTTGCAAATTAAATAATATAAACGGTTAAGATTTAAGAAGCAATATAATAACCAAACCGGTTAGGTTAAATGAAGTTATAACTCCAAAAATATTAATAACTCTAACCGGTTAACGCTACTGAAGCAGGTTATTTGTTTAGAATGACTTCAAGTAACTGAAATCGGTTATTATTGATTTTGTTAACATTTTTGCAAATTCAATAGTAACTACGGCGCCTTTCCGCTCTCCCAATGCCAACATCTAATTTTGGGTGCCCACTGGTTTCTTCAAATAGAAATATAATTAGCTCTGACCGAAATAACTGTAGACGTAGAAAAATGAAATACAATTACATCATTGCCAACACTGATACAAAACACACTGCAAAAGTTTTGACATCTTACAATCACCCATCATCAGAGAGCAAAGGAATTTCTCTTACTTTACTTAAGAAAAAATTTAGAGACTACAAGCCATCGCAATTTTTGAGGCACATCAAAAACTAGGTGCGACCAACGTCAACAATGACGTCTTGTCATATCTTTGGTTATGTTGTCGGCTGCCATCCATGGAAGCGATACTAGCAACTCAAGTTTACGACAAATATGAACTAGATGCAGTCACAGAAGAACATCTATTTATCCAACTCGAAGACTCCCACCGCAAACTTTGAATTCAGATCTCGCAAAAGTCAACATCAAAAGAACGGCGAGACAAGTAAAACCTTAGAAACACAGCTACATGCTAGTACCACCATGTTTTCGTAATTAAAGCAAGGAAACTACTAACCTCGCAAAGTCAGCCTTCAATTTACCGCTTACTCCTAAACGAACAAGCCAGACAGCAAAGATTTTTAGTCAATACCGGCGCGAACATATCGATTTTCTCATACAAATTATTTAGCGAAACACACCACAAACCATCACATAAACTGACAGAGCGAATATATATGGAAAAGTACGAGACGTCCAATAGAGTATTGTTAGCTGTTGACCAAGTCATTGAAAATGATTAAAACATATAGTTAAAAGTAGAGAACATAACGTCCAAAGGTCTGTAAATAAGCCACACTTCCCAATATGTGAAAGGGTAGAAGAGTTGTGTGCGCATAAACCAGTGTGTTTGGATGAGATCAAGAGTAGGTGGGAAACGTTGTAGTTAAGAGTAGGGGAGAGCTTGGGTAAGTTAAAAACAATTAAAATTTTTAGGTAAGGTACTGGAATAAGAAGTGAGAGAGCTTTGAAGTTAACATAACTCAGACGACGACATGAAATTCGATGTCAAAAAAAAATTGATTTATTTAAGGAATCGACAAGTTTAAACTTTTTATTATCATAGTTGTGAAAGTTGGCGCGATTCCCAAAAACACCTTATGACTAGTCAAATATATACTAATAATTAAAAACGCAATTGTATACATATCCATATAGGTACTATGTGATCCACAAATAGGGGGAGAACGGATTTATTTATTTAATCGTATGTACATTTTAAATATTGTATTGTGATGTAAGTGTTATGTATGGTGCCCCAGAAGATTAGTATAAACGTGTACAGTATGGTGACGAAACCGTATGCAATTGTGGATTGGTTCGTCTTGGCAAAGCATTTACTCCAAGGTTTAGGAAACCACTAAAACCTAAACATACCCATCCCTAGTATTCACATGTAACATTGGACGGGATAAAAATTTAGATTTCTTTTTTTTAGATTCCTCGTAAATATATAAAGAAAACAAATAGAAACTTTTCTGATGAAGAATTAAGAAATGCTATACAAGAATTAATTAATAACTAAATAATAACGTACTGAAGTTACGGGTGGCCAAATACCATATGTGAACAAAGTAAAGGTTGGCTGGTTTGAACAAAGAAAAAACGTAATATTTCAACCAGATTTTAAACAACGTCAAATTCTGGACCCTCAGTTGGAACTACATCTTGAAAAGTATTTACTCAAATGGTCACCAATGTTTTGTGGTTTATCTCCACAAGTAAAACAACTGGGTTATGATTACGCCATATCAAATTCTGCCGATATACAAAAAAGTGGGAAAAAGAAGGAAGCAGGGAATGATTGGTTTACAGCATTTCTGATACGTCATCCTACTCTTTCATTGCGAAAATCAAAGACTACCAGTTTGGCCTGCATTCAACAGAACGTCAGTTATGATTTTTTTGGTAAATTAAGCTATGTATTAAACATTCATTATTTTGAATCTAGTCACATCTTTAATTTGGACAAACAGGTGTAACAACTGTACCAGCTGTTCAAAAATTGTTGGCAATAAAGGGTAAAAACAGGTGGGACAAGTAACATCAAGAGAAAGGGGAAACTTGTTACCTAGGTCGGTTTTTATTTGTGCCAACCGGCAACGCATTGCTTGCAATCCGAATATTTCCCAGAGTGCGATTTGATCATGCACGTATAATGAATGGAACTCCCAAGGAAGTTTAGGTCTCACTCATAAATTGGGGTGGATGACTGAAGAAAACTTTGAGCTTGTATTGCAACATTTTCAGAAGACCGTCCGGTGTGATAACCTAAAACAAAGTGCTATTAATATTGGACAACCACAAGTCGCACCTTAATGGTCCAATCCTTGATTTGCCATACAGGGAATTATAATTTTAACTCTTCCCCCTCCCCCACTTTAAATAAACTTCAACTACTTAATCGTTGTGTTTACAAACCATTCAAAAAATACTATGGCAAAGTAGTCGATTTGTGGATGCTATCACACTCAAATCAAACCCTGAGCATTTACTCCTTACCAGAAATGTGTTTTCAAGCTTGAGATAGAACAGTAACATCAAAAAATATTAAATTTGGTTTCAAAAAATGCGGAATATATCCATTTGACAGTAACATTTTTTCTAATGCCGACTTTTTGTCATCCTCAGTGTCAGATCTCCCAATTCTAGAATCTTTGCATTCCCCAAGTTGTTCTTTCGCTGATACATCAATTCCTGAATTTTGGCCATGTCCAAGCCTTTTCTCTGCTAATCCCCCAATTCGTAAAGCTCTGCCATGTCCCAGTGTCTTCTCTGCTGATCTCGCCAATTCCTGAATCTCTGCCAGGTCCAAGTGTTTTCTCTGCTGATCCCTCAATACCGGAATGTTTGCAAATACCAAGTTATTCAATCCTTCTAGTAGTGGCCTCACGCAGATAAAATTTGTTTCTCCCTAAAAACATTAGGACCGTATCTGAAAGACGAATCAAGAAATGTATCTAATCAAGAAGAAAAACAAGGTCTAGTATGATAACTTGTCTTAGGTTTGTTTCCTTTATTTCCTTATTCTTGTTTGGGGCTGCACAGTTATCAAGCCATAATGTCATTTTCTGGTAGTCATGAATTTCTGAACTTCCAAAAATGATAAGTCATCCATTTTTTGCTCCACCAATGGCTTTGTTCCCACACGCATGCAAATGGGCCCAAGTTTTTATTTTTCCAACGGCAACGAAAGATTTGTTGGACGCAATGCTTCTCGATGTAAAAATTATTTTCTTGAACATGTCGCATCTGGGGAAGCATTATCACCTAAAATGATATAATAAGATCTTATCGATAACATTTGTCTTAACTGAATTTTCTATAGAATTAATAATTATCTAAATCCAATGAAATTCGAATTTGTTACTGCCCCCCTAAGGCTGTGTCCTGAGAGATGAGTGGTTAAAGTTACAATGAAATGATCAATTCTCTACGTCGTGATCATATTTTTTCTTATTTTATTTACGGAATATGTTGAATATTTGAAATAGAATTAGATAATTTTTTTTAATTCATCTTAAGTAATATACTTTTGTAAGACAGCAGAAAAGCAAACAGTGTTGTTTGAGTATCTTCTTTCAGGCTCACATATATGGTGTGACGCTCTAAGTATGACACTTGATGAAACTCTTCAATCAAGTTTTCCTTGTCATGATAATGAGTAATTAAACATTTCACACTTCCAACATTCTTTATGTCCAAGTTTTATGAAACATATTGCGGTGGATTACCAATTTTGCATATAAAAAATATGTTTTTGCTATGAGACATCTTGTTTATTTAATTTGTAATTTCAGGTCTATGAATCCATTTCAACAAAGGAATTATTTATACACATGAAATTTAATTAATTTTACCCAAACGTTTTTTTTTTTTTACAAACATTTTACAAATTTAATTTTTTTATCATAATGACGCATGCATAAAGAGTTCAATTGAAATATCACAAAAAAAATGTAAGGTCTTATAACCGACCTGTATTGCAGTCATCAGGATGCATTAATATGAATTCTTTGATATAAATATCTACTAACTTTTGCATCAACCTGGTTCCTCAGCATCATCATATCAGATGCACGATGAGTGCAGGTGGAAAACAGCGCAGTTTGAAAAAAACAACACGTCCCTGTAACACTGAGTACCAGAGAGATTGTCAATTTTTGCGACCGCATTCACTATGAAAACATGTGATCCAAAAAAAATAAAACCATTTTAATTGTTGGCCAGTATTTAAAACGGTATTTAATATTTTTTTCTTCTCAACAAACATTAACTTAGTACGCAAATATTACAGTACAGCTCTGGGCAGCCAGAAGCGTGCTAAGAGCGTTGTTGGTTTCAGTGCGGTTGTCCAAAGCTTGTTAAGAATGTACAGCAATAAAAGGTAATAAAAACGGTATATTTGTTCTTCAAACTATATCAGCACTATCCAAACCAAATAAAGAAGAAATGTAGGTACTCTATAAATAAGCTCACTGATACTTACTTTCCGAATGGAAATAGGGTTTGCTCTGTGAATATGGTAAATAAAATCAATTAATCCAGAGTCAACCTCAATACTTCACCAGAATGCAAAGCAAGGTGTCTCTTCATATATCTCTTCTATTCTCACTATCATGTGCTGCTTCTTCTTTAATCATTTCTACATATTTTTTCTATTTACGTTGCCGAATACTTTGATATCTATGAACATGCCCGATCTTATGTCCTTTTTCTCTAAATCTTTATTTATTATTTGTTTCAAAATGTATATATTATGTTTTCATCTTTTTAAAACCTGTGCGCCAATCTTTTCTTAATCATTTTCTTTCATCTCCTTTCCATTCTTTTCTGAATTATTGTCGCATATACTTTATAACTCATACATCCCACACTCACCCCTAGTAATTTCTCCACCTCTCTCCGGTCTTCTCCTTTGTATATTTGAAATTTTTCCATACCTTATTTATTATTTTACGCATTTTTTTTTCTCCCATATATAACCATTGCTCCCCTTTATTCTATCATCACCTGTCGCTATTCCCTTTTCTATTTCATTTACATCTCCTATTTTTATATTATCTCCTTTTCCACTTTTTTTTTTCCTTTTTATTTTACCTCTACTTTCTTTTTTCTCTTTATCTCCATTTAGCATTTTTAGAACATATTCCTTCTGCTTCTCCAAATCTATCTTAGCTTCTATTTTTCATTTCCACAGCAGTTTCCTCCTTTATTATCTTCCATATTCCTCCCAAATTTTTTATTTTATTTATTTGTTTTTCTATTTCTTCTTTATATTTCTTCAATTTTTTTTCACATTCACTAATATTCTTTGTAATTCTTAAACTTTTCTATCTGATTTTTTTTCTTCACATTCTCATAGATTTTTGCCTCCTTTTTCACTTCTCTACATTCCACTGCCCACCATTTATTTTTTACCATTGTTTTTACATGATACTCCTTTTTTACTTTATTTTCCATTTCGTCTCTCATCTCTTCTGTCTCTTCTTCTACTCCTTTTTACCCAATTAACTTCTTCAATTTTTTCCTCAGTAATGTTTTATGCTTTTTTCGTTCCAAGAGTTTATTTTCCAACTTGACTTCTTTTTGGGGGTGGTGTTCTCCTATCTTAAAATTGTCTATTTCTGCTATCACTCTGCCCGTTCACTAACACATAATCTATTACTGTTCTATTTGTAAAAATTCTATTTTTCCTTTACCCCTTCTTCTATATTTTCGTTTAATGTTGTTCATCCTTTTCTCGCACATTTCTATAAACTTTTTCCTTGTCCATTTATTTATTTAGTTATCCTCTTTTTTTTTCTCTATCTACCATAATTTCCCATTATTCCCCTATTCTATCGTTAAATCACCCCTAATCTTATCTTTCTATGTCTCTTTTATTATTTTCTGAATGTTTTTTGTTTCAATCATATCTTTCCTGAATACTGTCAGTATTATGTACCTCCTTTGACAATTCCTTCTTTTTTGTTCTATATTTTTATTTATATCTTTGTCGCCTCCTTTCTTAATCTTTTCAAAATACCTCTTTCCGCATTTTCCTTTTCTCTGTTCTTCTGCAATAGTACTTTTTATTCGTGGCTTTCTGGTAACATCTCCTTCCATTCTTCCAAGTCCTTCTCCAACCATGTTTCTACCAACTCCTACAATGTCGAAACTGTTTATATACCTCCAAAAACTACTCCCTTTGTTTTTATCTCCGCAATATTTCAGAACAGTATGTCTTTTATTATTCCCTCTTACTTATCTCTTCTTTCTTACCCTCCGATTCTCGCTCTGCCTTTCACTGTACTACATTCCTCTAGTTAATTTTTATCCATTGTAGGAACCAAATTATTATATAAACTTTATTTATTATTGTGTTATTTTAAATTATATAAACAAATTACGTTAGGGTACCTATATAAATAATGTCTAAAGTTATCTTATTAACTATTTTTATATAACTTTCAATTTGTTAGTAAATGCGAGACTTTTAAAGTTTGATAAAATCATAACCGGCAAAATATGGGAATTTAAAAATATTGTATAAAAAGTAGATACCAAAAACTTTTATGTGTTATAATATAAAACTCGTAAGTCGATAAATCTAAAAAAATTGTTTATTTAGTGTAGTATAAAATGAAATCAAATTATTAAATAATTTTGTTTTCCTATGTAGAAATTTAACTTTAAAATTAGTATGTACAAATATTTTGTTCGCCTTTAAAATAGGGAATTAAACACGTTTAAATGCTATTAGAAAATCGAGCTGGAACTGACTTTTATTACATAACCATCTTTGCCAACAGAATGTCACATGTGTTCGTTTTAATTCTGTAACCAAGAATAACTTGCTGATTACTTTATTCTGTAGGAATACTAAACTATGCTTATGCATCATTTTGAGATCCTTTTTTCGATTAGAGTTCTAGAAAATGCATGATAAACTTTCGATGAATAGCATTGATTTCCACTTTATGAACGTTTTACGGTTTTAATTTAAACTTTTATGTATGGGTAAATTTTTCTCGTTTTTCTACTAATTTAATCGGTTTTTAAAGCACAAGCAACTAGCTAGTAGTACTATTTATTTCTACGCATTATTCTTATCTAAGAAGCTCTTTAATGTAATGTAAAGAAGATTACTACCAGTAAAAGACTATTTTCTCTAATGCACAACCACAGTTAATGCTCCACATTTTATTTTTAAAGTTAGCGTTAAATATAAATTATGTTTTCTTTTCAGTGTGAATTCGAGCAAAAACTGCGACTTTATGCTTTTACATATTTATGTATTTAAAAAAATGTTTAATTCAACGTTTAACGATAAAACCCCGTCTGTTGACAATAGCGTTAATAAAACCACAACGAAAAACAATAATAAAAAAAAATTGTTTACTTAACGACACGTAATATTCAATTAATTTTCTGTAGAAACATTGATAGCTGTTTTTCTGTTCACTGAATGCTAATCAAATTCAAATAAATTTATTTCGCAAGTATTATCTTTATATGTTTATTCGAATCTATTTCGATTATTTAATGCAGCTTTGAGCTGTTTATTTGGGATTTCACGTAATCTCACATAATCTGATTGCAGAATCAATTTGCTGATGCACGAATAGCGTGCGATGCATTAAAAATTCAGTAATGATCTAGTTTTTTATTCTAACGAAATAACTAAAAGCAAAGCTTATACCCTAAATAATAATATCAATGTTATTAAATTGTTCTGTTTGCTTGAATGTAAGTTAATCTTAAACTTGTCTAAAGTTTAATTAAAATTAATTTATAAGGGTGACATTATTTATATAATTTAATTATATAGTATTTTACTTTTTGTTTCAATTCCGCTTTGTTCTACCTTTTCTAATTGTAATTTAAATAACATAAGGTGCAAAGTAATTAAAAACAATATTAATTACTTTTAAATCTTTAATTTATAGATTGTCTTGTATTTTAATTTATGGGCGGTTTCTAAACGGTTTCAAAAGGCAATCAAAACTTAAAATACCCCTTTTTTCACTATTTTCTATGTATTCAATAGGTTATAATTAAGTACAAAAATCTATTTTGATAAAAACTAAGGATTTAGACGTTTTTTTTAAGTTTTTGATCTTAACAGAATATGAAATATGGAAATAGAGGAATATCAGAAGTTAATAAAGAAACACTATTAGAAGAACAAAAAGAAAATCAAAGAAAGAAATAGGAAACAAAGAAGAAAGGGAGAAACAATAAAGGGGAGAAACCAGAAAAATATTTAACAGGAAAAAGTAAAAGATTCCGATGGTATGCAAGCTAGGCAAAAGATAAGAGAAATATTGAGGAGTGTATTTAGTAAAAGCTGGAAAGGAGAGGTGTTACCAGAGGAATGGAACAAAGTCATATGTCCAATTTGTAAGGGCGGAGAAAGAGTACATTAACCCATTTATTCCCCAGTGTTGCGATAACGCAATACTTTTTAAGTTGAAGGTTAGACGCGCCCTGTGACTCACCGCACTGTTAAATAGTGCAATCTTTACAGGGATTAAAGCGTTAGGGTTTGTGCAACCTTTCATAACCTTCAGTTCTGTGTTATGTTTCATACAGTGCCGATGTAAATTATTATAATCTGATATAAATTATCGTGACCATCGCCGCTCTAACTGTTTGTGTTTTTGTATCCGTAATAACTACTGTGTTGGTTGTTATGGTTTCAAAATTGGATCATAACATCTTCAAACCTAAAGGTATAAAGTAAGGAAGGTAAAAATAAATACGCTTTACTACGTTTGATTTATATAGATTAGAATTAAGTAGTTGCGAAAACGCAACACTGGTCTAAACTGGGGTTGGACATGGCGGCAAGTCGTATTTCTGCGTCATGCAGTTCGCGAGTACATAAAATTATGACAATGCTAGAGGAAACAAACGTGGCAAAACATGCTACGCATATAGATTTGTACATTGCACTTCCAATGGAAGGAGTTCTTACTGATGAGGATAGTGGTGATGAGGACGAGGGAGGAACCATTAATAATTTGACTGTTAGGCAACTAGAAGCCGAAGCTGAACTCGTTCTTCACAGATTTAACACAGATGAAGTCCGAATAGGAGAAGAGAATATGCATATATTTGAGAATGAAGACAATATCGAAGTGCTGAGTGATCAAAATGCTGAGACAGTTTGTGTATCAATCAGAAGATATAGGAAAAATAGTGAGATACTATTATCTGAACAGAAGAAAACAAAAAAAACATGAACAGAAAAAGAGAAGAGTAACGTACCAAAAAACGGAAAAACGCTGAAAGGAAATGGGTTGATCGTGATATGCCAGAACACAATAAATTACGTTTATCAATAAAAAAGAAAATGTGTAAAAATTTTCAAGCCGATACTTTTATCCCGCCCATTAACTCCCTCTCGATTTTTTCTATTTATTTTTGACGATAAAATGTTTACTCTAATTGTGAAAGAAACTGTAAGATACGCTATAGAGAAAGGAATGCGCCTTGTACTAGGAGTTGATGAAATGAAATTGTTCTTTGGAGTTATTTTGCTGAGTGGTTATGAAAACAAAAAACGGAGATCTTTTTACTAGAAAGAATCTGACGACGTCTTGAATATTCTAGTATCTCAGAGTATTCGGAAAAATAGATTTAACACTATCATGCAGTTTCTTCACTTCAACGACAATAATAAAATCAATAGAGAAAATAAACTTTACAAGCTAACTCCTGTCCCTTGCAAACTACAGCATGCGTTCCTTGAGTACAATATTTGGGACTTTGAATCAAGCATAGACGAGGCTATGATTCCTTACTACGGAAGGCACAACATAAAGCAGCATATCCAGCATAAAACCCATAAAGTTTGGGTACAACGCTTGGTGCTGAAACAATCGACTGGGATATCTCATAGACTTGATATTTACCAAGGAGCCAAGGGCATGGCAAAATAACTTCAAAGAAGAGTACGGTTTGGGAGGATGAGTAGTTCTGCAGTTTTGTCAAGAGATACCTAGGTTGCGTAGTGGTGAGTTGATGCCGACTTCATTGTATGCAGATAATTTTTACCTCTCTGCATCTCGTGGACAAATTAACCTAAATGAGCCTTGGTTAGACGGGCACCGTGAGATCCAATAGAATCGAAAAGTGACCATTGAGAGGGACATAAAAAACACGACTAGGGGACTACTGATTATAAATATGATGAGGACAATACTCTACTTGTCTGTCGGTGGAATGACAATTCCCCCAGTTACTGTGGTTCCAATCATTTGGGAGTAAACCCTTTGGCCAATGCGAAGAGGTTCTCTTTTGCTGAAAAAAAAAAATTGCGGTCCCCAACCCGACATGATTAAACGATACAACGAGAACATGGGAGGAACAGATAGAATGGACCAGAATGTTGCCAGCTACAGAACTAGAATACACTCAAGAAAATGGTATTGACCCCTTTTTGCTTGGCTCCTGGATGTATCGGTACAAAAATTTGTGGCTATTGTACGGACGTCCGTTACGACAACATTGGCCATGTTATTGTAAACAAAGACAAAAGAACAAGATGTGCGATGTACACATCAACAAAAAAAAAAAATGTAAAAAGTGCGATGTTGTTTTGCACGAAAAATGTTTCATCCGATATCACAACGAATGATTATTTGAACATGAATTTTTGTAAATTTTTTAACTGCCAATTTTTTCTATTTTATTGATTAATATGTTAGTTCGATCTAGGTTTAAGAATTTGTTTTAAATTAACATAAAACATCGTAATACAAATAGCGTAAGCATAATTCTTTGAATAAAGTATACGTTTTTCTTGGAAAAGTAGACGTATCCCTCTCTTTCCCAGTGTTGCGATTTTGGCAACAGGCCTTATCAAGTCTCAAGGTCATATCCAAACAAACAAAAATATTTTTGTTATATTTGCATCAAAACTAACTAATTGTGAGGTTTTTGTTAATTTCTGATAACATTGGGAAATAATGGGTTAAAAACAAGAGATAATAGCAAGCCACACACAAACGTTCTTTCCTGTCATTCTTTCCTCTTACGTTCTTTCTTTTTAAAAACCAAAATGATTATAAAACTTCGGTTACCCACTAACGTCAAGTGTTTCCTTTTGTCTTTTTTGACGTTTTCTCTCTGTCAGACTGTCCTCTCAATATTCATGTAAAAATAATTTTGTCAGATCCCACTAACGTAATGTTATTTTCCTTCGGACTTTGTTACTTAGAGTTGACTTTCTACATAAATGCGTTTCAGTTAGTGGAATAATTTAGTGCTTTTTGCGACATTTGTCTTATTTGTTCATCCTGATCTTACGTGCGGAATATATCATTCCACAGTTTAAAAATAACGTTGCCACTAACGTTGCTATTTGTTTTTTTAAATTAGTAGCAAAATTGCAATAGCCAGTATTGGCTTAGCTAGTAAAGTTTTGTTTAATAGAAAAAGAAGAAGCGTCGCATATGGTCAAAAGAATGGTTTATTCATCGAGAGCTATACAGTGACATGAAACTTTGGTGGCATTTAAGGTCAACTGAACCTATCGATTTCCAAAAATTATCTAAGAATAGATCCTGACACATTTGACGATTTATTGAAATTACTTGCTCCATATTTACAAAAAGAAGACACTGTAATGAGAAGCAGCATCCCACCTGAAGAGCGACTTGTTGTTACTTTACGATACCTAGCTACCGGAATAAAACTAAGAATGTTTAAAATTCAGTACCGGAATTTCTCCACAATCTCTTGGTCGAATAATTCCGGAAACCTCAAAGTAATTTTTGAAGTTCTGCGAAAGGAATATTTGAAAGTAAGTAAATTTGTTAACAATATACTATTTATTATTAAGAAAAACTTTCGTCCTTACACATAATTTTTGTAAATATTATTTATCATTCTCATTAATGGTATTATAGTGTTGGCTTATTGCATGTGATGTTTGCTGACTATCCATGTCAGAGCCTAAGCTTTCTGTTTTATTTTCTGAATATGTTGAAAATGTTTGTAAAAGTGGAAACGCCACAGGGGATGCATAAGTATGAATGCTTGAAGAATGAAACTGGGCCGAGTTATCATATGATATGTAGCTTTCGGAAAATTGACGAGGTGATGTAGTAGAAAGGTTCTGAACTCCGTTAACTTGTTCATTATTGCTTTATTTGGAACTTTGGTGAGCAGGGATTCAGCATACATCCTTTGTTCTAGGTGTTACTTTTGCCAGTTTTGTGCTTATGTATTGACCTAACGCCACAGAGTCACTAACTTTGGATCGTAATGCTTCAGTACATGTAGCAATAAAGAGTCTTCGTTCCCGCTCTCCGTTTAGTTTATGTTTTTTCTTTCATCTTCGGTTGTTGGCAGTTGGTTTCCTGCACGTAACTACGTTTTTGGTTGATGATGGTTTATTTACTTTAGCCTGGTAAAAATTATTCCTAAATATTTGTAAATGTATAAAAATACTGGGTAGATCCTCGTTAACATTTTGTAGCATCAAACTCATAATAATTTATCTAATTTTATTCTTACTCTGTTATTTGTTTTTGGTTTCCAATAATGTGAACAATGGAAAACATTGGAAACCGTTTTGAATCCTCGCTGACAATTTCCCAATTGTGGTGAGGCTATTAACGGAAAACATATTCAAATTAAGTGTCCAGTAAAATTAGGAGCTAAGTATTACAACTATAAGAAATTTTACAGTATTGTCCCTGATGGGTTGGTAAATGCAGATTACGATTTTGTTTATGTAGATGTTGGGGAAAAATGGAAGAAATTCAGATGGTGGAATTTTAGAATACATTAAATTTCACGACAAACTATTAAAAGACCAATTATATTCACCAGAACAAACAAATAACACTAAGAAATTGAATTTTGTGTTTGTAGGAGATGAAACATATCTTAAAACCATTCAGTCAGTTGGAGCTCAAATATCATAAGCGAGTTTTAATTATCGATTATCAAGGGGCTAGAAATGTTGTCGTAAAAATGTTTTTGGAATTATTTCATCCAGATTTACAATACTTCCCAATGCTATTTCACTGACTCCTGAGCCCAGGCAAATGATGTCATAATAGCATATGTATTCTACATAATTTTTTGCGCCAAAAAAGTAAATCTTTTATTTTAATCAGAAAACTGTTGATTCAGAAGACAAAACACACATGAAATAAGACACGACGGCGAATGGCGTAATGATAGCATTGATTTGTATGGATCGCAAAATCCCTCTCAAACTAACTCAACTTTTGCTGCAAAAGAAAAATCGGGAGGAATAACTTAAATTCTTTAACGGAAATGGTAAGGTATCTTGGCAAGACAAAATGATAGAAAAATGCAAAACAAATATCCTTGTAGATATAAATTGTAACTTTGATGCGTGAATATACCTTTTTATGTTGTTTTAAAATTATACCTCATTATTTTCCTGTTCTTCGTCATGATCGCCAAATTCTACCGTAACATCTGCTGCATTAGTGCTTGGTACAGCTTTCATGTTGTCAATACTATTCGTTGACAGTTCATGGTCATTTAGAAATCCATTAGATTAAAGTACCATAAATGGGATTTATAAATTTCTTCAACACCTCGTCCAGAAGGCTGCGATTTTTCAACCTGTTAGAATGCGATTGTGTAAATTAACAAGTGAGGAACAATTCAAAATACTTGCTTTTTAGAAGTTCTTTTCTGTACGATCCTCTTAATGATTGAATTTTTTAGTTTCACTGTTTTCTGATCAACCTTGGGATTATACTTTTTCCAAACGTTAACTAACGCCGAGTAACCTCGAGTTTTTAGGTTTCTGTTGTTGTACAGAGTTTTGTTTTTATTTGCCACAAAGGAGTGATTAGCCCTGTAAACTTTAATAAATTTCTTCAAAACACCTTTAGGAACGTTTCTGATATCATTTTTTCGATTTTTTCGTCGTCATCCATTTCTAAATACTTTGTTATTTACTTACACAGAGAAATGCAACATGCACGACGCACGATCTACAATAAATGGACGGCTGGACAACAAATCGGCATGATACGCAGCCTCCCACTATCCAAGGGGGATACCTGTGTAGTGAAGAACGGCGGTACTCCCAAGCGGAAAATAAAACTACTATTTTGTCATCTTAATACTCACTAACGCACATTCTTCCGTCGCCATCTCACATTCCTGTAGGAAAGAACGTTCGTGTGTGCCTGCTTTTGTCGGACTGGCTAGCAGGATTTAGAAAAGCAGGAGGACTATAGATAATACATGCGTATTGAAAAACAGTCAATAAGGAATTGGAAAGAAAGAATACAAACTAAGAAGAGAAGTACGAAAAAACTTAAAACACAGAACAAGAGTGCAAGGAAATTAATGAAATAGTGCAGTAAATAGAGATACATTTTTGACAAAAATAATAGTAGGATACCGCCTGTGCCATATAATTGTAAATAGTATAAAGTACCTTATAGACATGTTTTATAGCAACAATGAATTGTCATTATATTATTTGTTAACATTTAAATGCAAGAATACGTGCTTTTATCATTCTTTTTCAGTTGAGAACAAATGTAATGGACCAACGTTAATGGTTTAAGATGAAAAGTTGTAACGGATAAAATACAAATGAACACTAATTCGACTCGATCGAATAATAGTTTTCTGAAAATTGGGAACAGTGGAATATTTGGGTTATTCTTAAAAATTCGTAGATCCTCATTTTTGAAATGTAGCGTAAATCTTTCGAAATAAGAGGTACGTACTTAATGTGTGGGAAATCTTGCAATTGTCGGACAATTACTTTATGTATAATGACGATTTAGCAGCTCAAACGGCGGTAGCGGTTGGGTGCTCTCAGCACTCAGTGTCTTCTCGCTCACGGCCAATTTTGAAGCATCTTTGCCTGCATTTCACCGATTTTTCTCAAAAAATTATTATCCGATTGAGTCGAGTTAGTGCTCATTTTATTTGTATTTTTATCCTCTACAACTTTTCTTTTACACCATTAACGTTAGGTCATTAATTTTACTCATCTGAATAAAGAATAAAAAAGCACGTTTTATGCCTTTAAATGTTAATAAACAATATAATGACAATTCGATTTTCGATATAAAACATGACTATAAAGTATATTATAACATTTACAATTTATTTATTTATTCAGTATGGTAACCATTTTTAAATTACATGGCACAAGCGGTATTCTATTATTATTTTTATTTTGTCAAAAATTTAATTATTAATATTTGCTGTATTGACTGGGCTAATATTGTGTTCTGTACAAAAAGGTCTTAAATAGAGCTGCCTTTGAGTCCAAGTCTTTTACAATATACATACAAAAGATAAAAAAGAAGTAGAAAAGCATCAAAAGAATGAGTAGTGATGGAAATGACAAAGGTGTAGGTCCGTGAAGTTAGAACTGCATAAACGGCACAAATGTCGAACTTTGGTGGAACGGTTAGTGCCTCGTTTGTGTCAGTTTGTGCCGTTATCAGTTTTCAGCAAAACATGAATTGTCCAAATTATGGAAAATTTTAAATGCACTGTAACTTCACACTTTACTAACGGCACAAATCTTGAGACATGGTGCAACGGTTAGTGCGTTGTTTGTGCCAGTGTGTGCTGTTATCAGTTTTTCAGTGAAACATAAATTGGCCAAATTACGGCAAATTTTTAGTGCACTGCTAACTTTACACCTTACTAACGGCACAAATCTTGGGACATGCTGCAATGGTTAGTGCCTCGTTTGTGCCGGTTTGTTCAGTTATTAGTTTTCCAGCAAAACTTAAAATGGCTAAATTATGGCAAGTATTGAGTGCACTCCTAACTTCAACCTCATTGACGGCACAATTCTCGAGAATGCAAGCGGTTAGTGCTTTGTTTGCGCTGTTTTGTGACGATATTAAATAGTATTTAAAAAACCTGAAGTTTTAAATATTTATTAAGCAGTAGTACTGTAATACTTACTTAACACACAACAATTACAGTTAAAATACATAATACAGGATTATTTATGACCGACAGGGTTTTACAGAGAAATGACATATATTCGTATTTTTTAATATACAGAGTGCTCTAAAACATAGTGTCATATCAAAGTTGAATTTTTAAACCTGTATAGTGGTGACGAAACCGTGTCCAATTGTGAATTGGTTGGTCTTGACAAAGCATTTGCTTCAATGTTTAGGAATACCTAAACATGCCAAGATAGATGAGAACAAATTTATGTGGTAGTGTAAGTATTTTAATGCGTATTTTAATAAAAAAAAACAGTAAAAATGATGAGTATAATGATTTATGTCACAAAATCCGATTTAGTTTACGATTGCGGTAATTATTTTATTAATAAAAATTATTATCGATGTTATTAATAATACAATTTTATAAAATGAGTTTAATATTTTCAACTCTGCATTATAATAATGTCAATTGATAAAAAATTACTGCACTCGGAATCGAACCCATATTTTGTGGCGTAAATCATTATAAAATTTTTTTCCACGACATACTTAGAAATCGGTCGTTTCTTCTCTACAAATAGTGAGGAAAATTTGTTTTTCCTCACTTGCGAGGAAAATAATGTCGTGTTACAAAAATGCCTCTTTAAAAAAATGTAACAATGTGTTTTTAGAACTATATGCGCCTAGTAAATTTTGTGTCCAACACATGAGGAAAGCCTTTTCCACTCACTCCTAATGCCTCACTTGCTACGCTCGTGAGGCAACAGCTATTACTGATTATTTAGTAAAATACGCATACTCATAATTATCACATCAATTTGTTTTATTTTGTCTATCCAACATTAGTTATTTATACTATAAGGGATGTAAGTAACATTTACCAGTCAAGGACGAGTTTGCGCCCGAGCGATAGGGAGAGCTGGCAAAAAAGTTCGAGAACTGGTTAATGTACACACATCCCATATAGTATATAATATTTTTCCCCTCCTTGTATTGTATGTTTACAAGAAAACATATATTTTTGATTTTCATTATCATTACGTTCGATACAATTCTCATTAAATTATGAAGGCAGCCGTGAAAAGTACTTTATGGAAGTCCCATCAAGCTTATGGTGTGAGTATTCGATGATAAAGTCCACCTTTTTTATAGAGGAAAATATAGATATTTTTAAAGTATTCAAAACTGATGGTTATAGACCCAAAAATCAGAATGTGTTTAACAGGGAGGATGGGAATAAGTTCATCCTTGAAGCCCCGATGATACGAGGATATATTGAAAAATTCTTAGCCTACTATAGAACCAAACAAAATTTCAATGTCAAAATATTTTATTACTCAACATATTCTCCTCTTAATTGGATACATTTATTACAGCGAACCTGCAACGTCTCTAGACCTTTCAAAAAAATGTTTCTTTTGCTCTGCAAACCAGACCTCCACAGCTTCTATTACCTCCTTGTTGGAAGAAAATGTACGACCTTTTAAACTTTTTTTCAGTTGAGGAAAGAGGTGATAGTCGGACGGAGCCAAATCGGGTGAATAAGGGGGTGTTCTAGTAATTCAAACCCTAAATCACGAATTTTTGCATGGCAACATGAGATTTGTGTGCAGGGGCGTTGTCCTGCAAAAACAAAACACCTTTGGATAGCTTTCCGCGTCTTTTCTCTTTAATATTTTCCCGTAGAGTGGTCAGTAATGTCGAATAGTAATCTCCAGTTATTGTTCTACCCTTATCCAAAAATCAATCATGATTACTCCATGGCAATCCCAAAAACTGAAGCAAGAACTTTTCCAGCAGATTTTTGGACACGAAACTTTAGGTCTTGGAGAACCAGAGTGTCGCCATTCCATCGATTGTTGCTTTGTTTCTGGATCGTAGAAATGTACCCAAGTCTCATCCATAGTAACAATTCGGTTTAAGAAGTCTACATCGTTTTCAAATCGAGCACAGATCGAACGCGATGCTTCTACCCTTGCACGCTTTTGGTCAACATTCAAACATTTGGGGATCCATTTTGCAGCAATTTTTCTCATGTCCAAATTGACGTGAACCATATGATGAACGTTCGTATGAAATATTCAGTGCTTCAGATATCCGTTTTAGCCCAATTCGACGGTCTGATAAAATCATGTCATGAACTGCATCGATATTTTCGGGGACTGACACAGAAACTGGCCTTCCCGATCGGTCATCATCTTCAATGGAAAATTTACCTCTTTTGAAGCTTGCATTCCAATTTTTGACGGTCGCATACGAAGGACATTGATCACCAAGGGTATTAAGCATATCTTCGTAAATCTGCTTACCTCTTAACCCTTTTAAATACAGGTACTTGATGATGGCTCGATACTCCAATTTTCGATTTTAAGGGGCATCTTTTTCATTTAATTTATTGCGTGACTCTGGTTTACTTTTTTGACGTCAAACTTTACACTGACACTTCTAATAAGTTATTGTTCGTTGCTATGGTAACGCAATATTTTGTTTATGCAAGGAACTGGTCTAGGCTAACTAGATATCAATACATCCTCGTATATACTTATTGATGAAGGTCGTAATGGTAATGGGAGTTGCTGGGGCGTGCCGTTCTAATGAACTATGTGAAACGAAAATGGACAGTGTTAAAATAAGTCAAGAAGTCATAATTGTGACCATTCCTGATTCCAAAAATGGAATGTCACGTACATTTACAGTGACAAAAATTGACGACACTCAGGTTTGTCATTGTCAATAATTCAAAAGTACATTGATACAAGATCTCACATGACGACTATTAATACGCGCTTCTTTATGCGATATCAAAATGGAAAGTGCTTAAATCAGCCTGTCGGGAAAATACGTTTTCCTCAATTCAAGTAAAATTGCGAAATTTCTCAAGTTTGAGAACTTCAAAATGTATAATGGACACTCTTTAGAAGATCGTCGGCAACTTTATTAGCAACTACTGGAGTTGATGTATTAGCTATCAAACGATATGCTGGATGGAAATTTGCTACTATTGCGGAAAGTTACGTAGCTGAGAGCCTCAACAATAAAATGAAGTAGCGAATAGAATTTTATACAATAAGACCCAGCCAGAAGTCTCTTGCAGTGAGTGCTTCAACACTGACAGAAACATTGGTTAGAAATAAAGGATCTGTTGAGTCAAAAAATGTAATACACATCGAGAAGAAACGAGAAAACGTGTTTCCAAATTTTGTTAATAATGTGAATAATTGTAGGTACCATTAATATTCATTTAAATTAATATCACCGGATTTTTGTAATATGTTGATGAAATCAAAAATAAAAGTTACTTATAATAATTTTAGATTATTATTTCCCTAGGGATGTAAGTTGACTTACACCCTGTCCTTATGGGCAACCAATACCTTGTTGAGTAACTTTCACTTACGTTTGTCAAAGCAGTGTCAAAATAGGTTGCTTAAAATACAAGGGAGGGAAAAAAAATATGTTGTTATAACATATTGTATTCGAATTATGCTAGAAAAAAGATATTCATTAATTTTTAATTTAACATAGTAAATGCTTATGTCAACTTTTTGTGGGACACATGGTACCTATAATACCTCATAGAATTATTTATTTCTAGTTTTAGTTGGGACTTGGAACATTCTATTAATTTTTTTTTAATCAGGTAAACGACCAAGCAAAAAATGATAAAGATGAAAGAAAAAGACGAACAAAGAATTAAATTATTAAACAGCGAAATTCAACAAATGAAATCCATGAAAGTTAAATTGGTTAAGAATATGAAACAAGAGTCCGAAAAATTCAGAACTTGGAAATTGCAACGGGAACGCGAACTTGTAAAGTTAAAAGATCAGGATCGTAAAAGGTTGAATCAAATGGTGTAAAAATGGAAACAATCTATACTAGCAGCAGAATGTATTGAAAAGGAAAGTAGAAGAAGCGGCCGCTGTTAACAAGCGATTAAAAGACGCTCTTGCTTTGAGGAAAAAATGTACACGACCAAAAATATACCGGAAAAATTTGAAAAAGTTAGGTGGTTGGTTGCAACAAGAATTGGATATTTTTATACGTACGGTAGATGCTGAAGCCACAATTACGCATTTATTAGATGATCGTGCAACTTTACAAAATCAATTAGATGATTTAAAAGATAGTACGAATTTAGATAATTTCATTGAAATAAAAAAAACTGGAAGAAGATATTGAATTAAGATCTGCCCAAATTCAGGATCTACAGCAAAAAATTTTGGACTCTGACCAAGGTAAAATAGAAATAAATTTTTTTTTTTTAGAAACATTTTTAACATTTTAGATAATAAATCTGGCTCCCGTTGGGATAATATTCAAACGATGGGAGAAGCAAAAGCTGCTCTTAAGTTTATTTTCAATTTAACCCTGACATACGTCGCCAAGAAATTGGTTGTGAAATTAAATTCAAGGAAGTCCAAAGTTCTTTACGATGGGGTATTTTACATAAATGAAATTGTTAATTGATCATAAGTATTTTTCAGCTACAAATTAAATGTGATTCATTAGAACTTCAAATTAGATCCTCAGACTCGAATTACCAACTGAAACTATCTGAAATAATTCAAGAATATGAAGAAAAAGTGGCAGTTTTTATAAGGCAAATTAGACGAATGCCTATTGAAAGTTCGTATCTGGTAAGGAATTGGAACATTTTTACTAAAAGATTTTTGTTTTAAAGATATGGAAGAAGAGTATGGACGACGATATGCAATTCAACAGGCAGCTTTAGAAAAAAGAAGAAGCATTCGAACAACTTACAGATAAATATGAACAATTGGAGCAACAAATAAAAATATTAACATTGGAAAACGAGAATTTAAAAATATATTGTTGACATTAATGTAAAGTAGTATGAGCATGTAATATTTTGTGTTAAAATCTATATATTTAGCAGCAAACTCAAAAAGTTGAATGGTGATGATAGTAGCAGTTGTGTTCCTACTAGTGATGACAGCGGTGATTATAGCAAAGAAAATATATACATCAAAAAAATAAGAAAACGTACTTCATACGCAATCTTGGAGATAATGCTGTTGTGAGTATTTCTGTAAAATATATCAATCTCTTTATGAAAGCTTGTTTGCGTTAGATACTAACAGTGGACAGTGATGTTAGTTTCGAAGACGACGTCTCAAAGGATCCAGATTGGAGAAAAACTCCATTAGGTCAACGAGTTCAAAAAATTTCGCGATTCAAGAATTACCGGAAATACATTATATGATTGTTAGAAGTGATGAAAAAATTTCATTCTTTTAGAAGGGCTTTCCATTGTTAAACAACTCCCAGTAAAAAGAAGTTGCGACGGAAGATGCACATGCCGGGGTAAATGCCTCACGAAGAACTGTGTTTGTAGGAATGGGATCAGTTTGTTCTTCTTTTTGTAAATGTAAAAACATTTGCGAAAATAAAACAATAGGAGTTAAGGGCAACTGTAACTGATAATATCATACATTTTTTTGCGTAATACTAAAAATGAAATGTTTAGATAGAATTGAAAGCGTAAACTATTTTAGTTGAGAATGTTTTTATTTACTGAAAAATAAAGCATGGCCTGGTATGATTTTACCCTGACATATAACTAAAACCTTAGTGAAACAAAAGATAGTAATTAGTACAACAGAAAGCATCACTTTCATAAGATTTTTCTACTCGGTTTTTTATACTTAAATACAGAGTGTAGTAAATTATGCTCATTCTTCGTAAAATGTAGGTTTTAGAGATATTCATCAAGATAAAAATAATTATAAACAAATTTACTCTTAAGTTTGAACTAAAGATTGTTTCCTTTAGTCTAGTTATTGTTTGAATAATACAAATATTGTCATGAAAGTGCCACTTGGCCAGATAAGGAGGCTTATTGCAGATTGCGAGGACGCGAAGCGTCCGAATACTTCTGCAACGCCTCCAGTGGAGTGAAACCTAGAATAAGTAAGAAATCAGAAAAAAATAGTGCTTGTTGTGGACAAAACAATATAGGTTGCTAAGACACCTGCCTTAAACAATCTGAAAATTAAATTAAATTACTTTCGTGACTAGTCAGGAAAAATCAAAACTTTAATGACAGTTTCAGAAACACATTATTTAAATTTACAAATATTAAAGCTTCTATCACATGATGTAATTTCTTAGTTTTTGTATATTAATGTTAGTTTTGGAAACTAATATCTCTATTAATATCTCCCATTTGAAAACTTAGTACTCGTTCAACTTTTATATCCACATCTTCTGAAATAAGATATAAGGATTATCCGACGGTAGGTCTATGCCGTAAATTTTAACACACTACTTTTTCTTTTTTTTTACGAATTACAGTTAGTAGATTATAATAAAGCCACAATTATTTTTGTCCAGGGACCTGCAGATCCTGACGATCTTAATATTTAGAGGTTTTAAATTCACAACTATGGTTGAATCAACTTTTAAAATTTTTATCAAACATCATCGCCCAAAAAATACAAACGAAAGTTTTTGTTTTTATTATCTTTGCTTAAAAGTTTCGCACACATTGTAGTGAGATATTTCAAAAACTAATTTTAATAGCAGTTGATATTTATTATTTCGGTGTTGAGAAGTTGTGAAGTAAAGACGTGTGTATAAAGCGAGTGAAAATAATTTAGTGAATTGTAATTAAAAATAATAAGGAATAACGATAGAGATAGTGAAGGTGGAAATTTCATTAAAGTGAAAGTGTAAGCGGTCGGAGATAACGCGGCGTATAATAATAGGCAATAGTTCTAAAAGAAGCGATAACAATGTGTTAAGTGTGATAGGTAGTGATAGGAGATATATGTACATAATATGAACGTAAGTGATAAAGGAACGTATTTATAGTTTATTTTGACTTAATTTAATACATTCGTGAATCTTTATTTAATTGGGGACGGGTTGAACAGTTATTTAAAAGAATAAAATTGAACAATTATAGTTAAAACTGGGGATCGTTAGAAATAGGAATTAATAATTCGTGTGTACAAGCGGAATTACTAAAAATGTCAGAATCGGAAGGATCATTGTCGGAAACAAAAAAAAGAAGAACGGAAGAAGAGCTGTTCAAAGTCTTTAGGAAAAGTAAAAAAGTGGGAAGATCACCTGAGAAAGCCGACGAAAGGAGGGAGGAAAAAAGTAGAGTTGAGAAAAGCACGGGAAGAACTGAAGATGATGAAGAAATAAGAAACATATGGAAAGAAATGCTGAAGGAAATAAAAGAAATCAAATTAAATCAGGTAAAAACTAATGAGGAAATTAAAGAGATGAAAGAAGAAATGAAAAAATTACTGAAAGGCTGGAACAAAAATGTAAGACTTTGGAAGAAAATGCGAAAGTTTAGAGAGAAGAGTAGAATTTCTAGAGAAGGAAGACAAGAAGAAAATTTGGTGATTAAGGGAGTGGAGATAAGAGGAGGAAGAAAAGAAATAAAAAAGAAATAGAAGATATGATAAAAGAGAAGTTAGGAATCGAAAAGAAAATTGAGGAAGCTACGGAAATAAGAAAAGGTATAGTGATAATAAAAATGGAAAATATTGAAGACAAGAGAGAAATTCTAAGGAATAAAGGTAAAATGAAAGGCACGAAAATATATATAGATGAAGATTTGACAAAGAAAGAGAGGGAAATTCAAACAATCATAAGGATGGAGGCAAAGAAATTGGAAAAAGAGGAAACATAGTGAAAATTGCATACAAAAAAGTGGGTTGGAGGAGAAGAAAGAAGATGGATAGAGAAGGAGAGACAGATAAGAAAATGGTTACCAAAAACTAATCAAAGATATAGGGGGGAAGAGGAAATGGGAAAAGGAGGGGTTAAGAAAAATGGGAGAAAATTAAAGAAAAAATAAAATACTTTTTGGAACATTGCGGGTATAAAAAATAAGGGGAGAATTTTGGAAATATATAAAGGATTTTAAAATGGTGGGCATGGTGGAAACTTGGATGGAGGAAAAAGATTGGGAGGTTTGAAGGACAAAATGCCAAATGAATTTGTATGGGAAATTCAATATGCGGAAAGAAAGGAAAAGGGAAGAGCAAAAGGAGGAATAATTATAGGAGTAAAAAGGAGTGGAAAATAGAAGAGGAGGGAAAAGTAGAGAAAATTAAAGGGATGATGAATACGCGAGTAAAAAAACAGAAAATGGAGAGAAGTATAACATACTGACGATTTATGGAAGAGAGATGGAGGAAACTAAAATGATCATTGAAAAGTATATAAAAGAGAGAGAGGAAGGCAAGCTGATTATAGGGGGAGATTTTAATGCCAGAATAGGGGAAGAAGGAGGAATAATGATAAATGGAAGAGTTAAAAATAGGAGATCCATGGACAAAAAATAAATGGACAAGGAAGAAGATTATTAGAGCTATGTGAAGAAAGAGGTTGGATAATTATGAACGGAAATATGGAAGAGGGTGGAAAAGGGGAATATACATACATAAGTGAAAGGGGGCAGTCTGTAATCGACTATGTATTATTAAATGAAAAATGTAAGGAGGACGTGGAATTGCTAAGAATTGGAGATGAAGTGGAATCAGACCACCAACCATTGGAAGTGATCATGTTGGAAGAGGAAGAAGAGAATCAAGATGAAAAAATAAAGAATGGGGAGAAAAGAAAATATGGACAGAAGAGACAGTAAAAAATATAAAGAGAAAATGGAAGAAGAAATAGAAATATCAGGAGAGATGGAAGAAGATATTGAGAGAATACTAATAAAATGAAGGAGGCGACGGAAAAGAGAAAGTACAGAAAAATAAAAAGAATTAGGAAACAAAAAAGAATGGTGGAACAAAGAGTGTGATAAAGGGAAAAGAGAAGTGAGGAAAGGAAGACGAAATTGGAAAACAGGAAAGATAGAGATAGAACAATACAAAAAGTAAAAGCAAATTTCAAAGAAATATGTGAAAGAAGAAAGAAAGAATATAAAACACAGATGGGGAAAAGGATAGAACAAATAAAAAATGAGGGACAAGCATGGGAATTTATTAACCAAAGAAGGGGAAACAAAAAGGATGGAAATAAAAATAGAAGGAAACGAATGG
This sequence comes from Abscondita cerata, assembly GCA_030710515.1. Lineage (NCBI taxonomy): Eukaryota > Metazoa > Arthropoda > Insecta > Coleoptera > Lampyridae > Abscondita > Abscondita cerata. The sequence continues at coordinate 47,530 of JALBCR010000997.1, forward strand.
GAAGAATACTGCAAGAAAATGTTAAAAGGAACGGAAGAAAAGTAACAAGCAAAGAGATGGAGAGGACAAAAATAAGGCATAGAGAAGGCGGGATAGAAAAGAGGAGATGGAGAGAGCAATAGAAAAAGTGAAAATAGGGAAAGCAGAAGGGACGGATGGAACGCAAGGAGAACAATGGAAATACACTGGAGAAAAATGAGAGAACAGCTAAGAAGGATATACGAAAGAATATGGAAAGGAGAAGGAATACCCGAAAAATGGAAGGAGGCAATAATATGCCCAATATACAAAGGAGGGATACAAAACAAGTGAAAAATTACAGAGGGATAAACCTAACGAATGTAGGATACAAGATATATGCTGAAATTATAAGAGCAAGATTAGAAAAACAATTAGACGAGAAGAAAATTATCCCAGACTGGCAAAACGGATTTTCGAAAAGGAAGAGGGACGATAGATAATATTTACATACTAAAACACCTGGTTAATCAAGAAATAGAAAGAAAAGAGGAAAGGTATTTGCTATATTTTTGGACATTAAGGCAGCGTTCGACAACGTGGAAAGGGAACGATTATGGAAAATTATGGGAGAAGTGGGGATAGACAAGGATGTGAAAGACGCAATAGAGGAAATATATGAGGAGACAAAATGTAGAACGAGTGGGAATGAAATTGGGAAGAGAGTTTTGACGGAAAGAGGGCTAAAGCAGGGATGTCCATTAAGCCCAGCCTATTTTCAATATATATTAGAGATTTAGAAGAAGAAATGAAGAAAATCAGGTAGGAGGAATTGTAATTGGAAGAAAAGGTATGGGTGCTGGCGTATGCGGACGATATTGTCGCATTAGCGTCAAAGGAAGAAGAGATGAGAGGGGTGATTAAAGTTTTGAAAAGCTACCTGGAGAAAAAAATTAGAAGCAAATGTTGAGAAAACGAAAATAATAGAATTTAAGAAGAGAAAAGGAAGACCACAAAGGAAAATAAATGGTGGTGGGGGAGGAAGAGATAGAGAGAGTAGATAAGTATAGATATTTAGGGTACACTATTAGATATGACAATAAGGATGGGGATCACATAAAAGTGTTGAGACAGAAAGGAAATAAAATAGTCGGGAAGTATGGGGATAGGAGAAAAAATCATTTGGAAAGGATGTAAGAAAAGAATATGGATTTTTGAGAGGCTAGTAAGAAGTGTGATGTTGTATGGGGCGGAGATTTGGGGATGGAAGGAATGGGATGAACTGGAGAAGATTCAGGAAAAATATGGTAAGTGGACGTTAGGACTTGAGAAAGAGACACCGGGTTATATAGTCGAAGAAGAACTAAAACTAGAAAAATAAGGATACAAACAGGAAAGAGAGCTTTAAGGTATGAAGAAAAAATGGTGAACAGAAAAGATAACGAGATATCTTTGAATGCTGGAAAGAAGTGGATGGGCAGAAAAGGCGATATGGAGAAGAAGAAAGAAGAAAATATTATGAACGATGCGGGTATGCGAGAGAAGAGATCAAGAGGTTAAGACAAGAAGGAAGGCTTATGGAGGAGGAGATAATAGCAAGGGATAAGGACGTACAAATACAAGAAAGAAGAGTAAGAATAAAAGAAGGTAAATATAACGAGAAGTATAGACAAATTACAACAGAAGAAGTGCCGAAGTACATTACAGACGGTAGAAGCCTAAAAGAAAAAATAATTATAGCAAGATTTAGAGCCGGTAATGAGGAGTATGGAAACAAGTATTGGAGGGGTGAGGAGGAGAGAATGTGCAGGCTGTGTGGAGATGAATGGGAGGATATAACACACATGAAAGACGGTGCGCAGAGCTGAGACGTGAGGAAACAGAATGGAAGACGCTGCTAGGGAGAAGGGAGAGGGGATACAATGGATGAGGGAACTGTTGGAGAGAAGGAAATGGATAGATGATAGGAAAAGAAATTTGAAGTTAAGTTGATTTGTAAATAAAATACCGATTCTTTTGTTATTTAAAAAAACAAAATAAATATATATTGATTGATATTTATTATTATTCTAATGATATATCTAAGTTCTCAAAGTAAATTATCATTTTAAGTGGTATATATTATCAATTTTGAAATTATTTATTTTAATCTTTAAGAGAATGTATCACAGTAAATAGAGATAATCTTTATTTACAAAATATGTATTCTTCTTCAGTTTTGTCGGTGCCGATGTGAACTAAGTTTGAATTTTTTGTAGGATTTAAAGGTAAAGATTTACCAAACAATGCTTTGTATTTTATTTTGTTTGCGGGGCAAACGGATTTACAGCGGTTCTATACTATCTTAAAAGCAATGCAATACATAAACAAAGACTGACTGTTCTTCAAATTCCCAGGAGGACAAGAAAATAAGGATTATTATTTCTATTTTTACTAATCTTATTCTGTTGTTTAGTGAGAAATTAGTTACACAGTCTTTTAAGGATTTATTTTTCCACTTAGAAAAATTTGTACGTGTAGTTTTGTCTTTGTGGGAAAAGTGCGAACAACGTAATTTTAAGAATTATTTAGGACCTTGTGAACAGTTTGTCGTAGAAAGTATACGACAATATTCTCTAGAATATTTCAATGTAAATCTCATTTGGAAATTTTGCACAAATTGCAATCTTAAACCTATTTTTAAAAAACGGCTTTTAGTGAATAGTGTTTAGTGAAAAATCGATCCGCAATGTATTCAACGTGTGTTACATGAAAATAGGAAAGATGTACTACCTAATTTATATAAACCTTCTGCGATGGTATGGAAGAACTTGTCACAATTATTGGAAAATAAGATTTCACCTAATAGTATATCAAGAACTAGTTCCAGAAGACGCATTTTATAAGACGAGTCGCTAAAATGCCTTCTGAAACGAATTCTTTATACTATTTTTCTATTTTGGGCTTTCAAATTGATTTTTAAATAAAATTTTGCGAATTTTAAATTTAGGGAATTTTGAAGTATAATTGTTAGGGTGGCAATATTTTATTAAATTTTGGTTTAAAGGATAGTTTAATTAGTACATTTATCATACGTTTAACTTTAAAAAATGAGTGAAAATAAAAATAAGTAGATAAATAAATCAACTGAACGTTAATTACGATTTAAATTAACGCACGCCGAATGTAACGACAGCTTTGACGTGTAATATCAAATCAGTGTTACCATCTTTCGGAATAAAAATTGTACTATTTCTATAAAAGAACTTAATTCTTTGTAAAAAAACTCATTTGGGTGCTTTTATAGCTCTGTAAACGACCCAAAATAGAAAAAGGTATTTATACAGCTGTTCAGTGCAATATGTACAATTTAAAAACTATTCTTGGAGTTAAACATTATATAAAAGAAGACTATAAATCTGAATCTGAAAGTGAAGATGATTATGACAATAGTGTAAATAAATCTTTAAGAAATTGTACAAAAATACAAATTAACAATTACACAAAGTATTTGGTTTCAGATTAAACCTATTTTAATAAAACAGAAAGATAGATTAATTTTGAAATTACAAACTGGTTGGACATCTGTCATAAATAAAGAATTGTGTAAATTGGACAATTAGTGCTGTTTGTGGGTGTTCAAGAATCATCATGTATTAAATATGATTATTATTAGGCTTAGAAAAATCTCTTGTGATGAAATTATCTGAAGGAAAATCTGCGCATCAACCTTCAAAGAGAAGAAGGATACAAAGCGTTTGAGAACAATAACTGCAATATTAGAATTATGTACAACTTAAATGTGCTGAGAAAATGCAAAGAAGAGTTTATGAATAAGAAACTGTCTGCATTAAGTAAAGAAAAAAGTCCTTTGAAAAACTTAATTGCGTTAAAATATAAAGAACCATATAGTAATTCCATACATCACATTTCTATGGATAAGTTTATGCTACAATATTGGTCTGTAGAACAACTCCAAATTTATAACAGCTATTTAAAAAGCAATAGTGATTCCTTATTAGCCATTGATGCAACAGGTAAAAACATATAAGCCCACACGACACCTTATCTAGCCATATTTTCTTTATTCTGGAGTCAGTCACATGGGAGTAGAAAGGACAAATACCAGTAACACACAACACAAATTCTATTGCTTTTGGTTGAATAACTGGTTACGTCTTGGTGCAAAAAACCTAAAACTGTTGTGGTAGATTATTCTCTTGCTTTAGTTGGTGCAGTATCACAGTCGTTTGCAAACGTGACCCTAGAACAGTATTTAGATAGGTCGGGAAAATTGTTAACTGAGCAAGCTAATGATTCTCTGAATACATTTATTAGAGTAGATTATGCTCATACTATTAAAACTATATGTCGTTAAAATTCAATTAAAAAGCCCAAACTACTTCGAGACTTATATACAGGGTGTCCGGAAATTATGCGCAAAAACTTCGGGTGCTAATTCTAGAGTAAAAATAAAGGCCACAAGTTTCTCTAACATTTTTTCAAAACTCAAAGGTAAAGGATCTACAGCACTTTAAAATTAGAATTTTTAAAACATTTAAAAAATTTTTTTGTTTCTTAACCGATTAATTTAAAATTTGGCACGCTGATTACTCATGCTCATGCATAAACTTGCAAAATTTGACGTTCATCCATCAAGCTTAGAGGGCTGTAACCGCCCCTGTCATGCATTTAATTGCTTGAAACTTTTTTGCTTTTGACTTTTTACTAATTTCATTTACATGGGATAAAGATCATTTAAAAACACGCAAAAAGGTTTACTTGTTTCAACTTCGTAAATCAAGCCGTTTTGAGAAAACGACTTTCAAGTTTGTCTTGCACCAGCATACATGATACTGATTTATTTCATTTTTGACATTTCAACAAAGTGTGCCTTGAGAACAAGTACTATACAGCGTTTTATACTCCTATGAGATCAAAGGCAGGCGTGTTGAAATAACAAATTATTTATTTATTTTTAATCAAAAACGAAGAATAATTTTTAATAATTTTTGGGCACCTCAATACCTTGCAATTTAATATTAATAACAGCTTTCACTTTTTATAATAGATTTTCGAATTGCCTCCCGTCTTCCTCAATGCACAAATTAAGTCTTCTCAAAAAATTACGACGAACTAAAAAAAAAATTCTCTCCTTTTGTCTAATTGCTTCAGAATTAACGATAATTCGCTTCCTCAACTCTTCTACGGTGTTTACTGGCGTCTGATACACTAAGGATTTTAAATGGCCCCAAAAGAAAAAGTCCATTGAGTTTAAGTCTGGCGATCTGGGAACCCACTCTACATACCCACCGCGTCCTATTTACCTGTCAGGAAACGTTTAGTTTAAAAATCTCCTTACAGCTACGCCATAATGTGGAGGAGCTCCATCTTGTAACAACCACATTAAATTTCTAAGCTGAAGGGGCACATTTTCCAACAGAACAGGCAACTGATTTCTTAAGAAATCTAAGTATGCCTCACTATTCAGCCTAGGTTGCAAAAAATATGGCTCGATTAAATTATCTCCTACTATACCAGCCCACAAATTAACGGAAAATTTGTTTTGAAAATTGCGTTTCACTGTCGCATAAGGATTTTCATCAGCCCAATAATTTTCATTGTGTAGATTTATTACACCATCTTGTCCAAATCCAGCTTCATCAGTAAAGAGCAAATTCCCTAAAAAAAAGTTTTCATCGCCGTTGTAAAGATCAAGGATCCTATTGCACAAGGCCAGAACTTTTCGGTAATGGTAGGGATGAAGGAGTTGTTCTTGTAATACCTTGTGCACTGAACTTTTGAAATATTGCCCAATTGAGCACCAATTCTTCTTACACTAAGTTTAGGATAATTTTCAACCTTTTTTGGGTGTTTTTAAATGATATTTCATCCCATGTGAATGAAATTAGCAAAAACTCAAAAACAAAAAAGTTTCGAGCAATTTAATGCATGACAGGAGCGGTTACAGCCCTAAGCTTGATGGATGAACGTCAAATTTTGCACGTTTATGCGCATGAGCATGAGTAATCAGCGTGCCAAATTTTAAATTAATAGTTTTTGCGCATAATTTCCGGACACCCTGTATAAGGGTTTTGGTACTAATTGTTGAAGCTGAATGTTTGAAAGTGATTAAAGACATTATAAAAAGTTTATTAATCGTATGTAACAGTGAGTATGCGGATTACAATGACGAAAACCAAATTACATATTTTTTTGAAGACGCGGATGGTATTGAAAATGAAAAATTTTACAATATAAAGAAGAGAGAAGAAGAAATTAAAAACTTCTTAATTCAGATGTGGTATGACGATTTACGTAAAGAATGTATAGAACTGTGTAGTTTCAAAAGTGTTGCCGAAAATTATCACTATCGACCAGAATTATGTACAGATTTAAGACGTCATTTAAGAACACTAGTGTTATGGTCTAGAGTAATGAAAACATTTCACAACTTTTTCTCACACTACCAGATCTTGTTCGACTGTCGAAAGTTATTTCAACGATTTGAAAATAGAACTTTGCAGCAATATACTACCTTTACAAATTGACAAATTTTTTTATTCATTATGAGTCCATTCAAGCAATGATGGTACTTGGAAAATCCAATTTAATCGGTAATAACTAATCATCTGAAAATAATAACACTTTAATAATTTATTTCTAGATACAATAGGCAATAAATACAATAAAACCGAAAATCAGCAAAGTTCAGAAATTACATTGAATATAGGTGCATGCGAGATAAATCCAAATGGTAAGTAAAAATTTTTATATTTTTAATTACATACATCAAATTATCTTTTCATGCAACAATTAATGCTTTTACTATTAGTTTTTGTATAATTTTGAAACATTTATTATTTCTTACTGTTATTATAGTTTTGGTAATTCTTCAGTTATAATAATAGGTAAAACCTTTATTCTCTTTATGCAGTCGTAAATCAAACCTTTACATTGGTTTTATAACAACTCTTACCTATTACTATTATTTTATCTAAAAAAATATATTCTAACAACAAATTTTGTTACAGATGAACTACACCAGTCTGAAAATTGGCACGGATTAGGTGAGAAAAAATGTATTCAAGAAAAGAAAAGAAAGCGTTGCTTTCAAGTACTGACCAAGTCACAGAATATGGGCTGTCAGTAAACAGTAAAATTAGCATTGCACTAACTTACGAGATTTGTACCGTCAGAGAGTTGTGAAGTTACCAGTGCACTTAAAATTTGCCATAATTCGGCCAATTTATGTTTTGCTGAAAAACTGATAACGTGTAACGTACAAATTATAGAAATAGACCGAGTTTGGAATTCTCGACGAATGTAATTAAAATAGGAGAGAGAGAGAGTGAACAGATAAGTATTTCATTGAACCCGATCTAAACTTCGTATTCGACGGTGCCAATCGTATCGTCCGGTTAGGTCACTAAAGTAACGGGAGGTGTGTGTTTGAGATATTAGTCAAGATACTAAAGGGACCGTCTCAACGAACGCAGTATCCGTTCCTAATTGGGCACGGTCAGCAACAGGCAAATCTTTGATTATGTTCGGCGGCGAAGTCCGGGTCGATTTTTAACTGGTTTAACGTTGCGTAAAATAACAGACAAACACAATAACTTATACCCTCTGGTAGGTAGCTACGAAGGCAGATACGAGGCGGGTGTGGTTGATGAGGAAACTCGTACGGTTTCTGAGATTGAATGCCGTTTTCAACACTCACAACTCGCATAAAGCAACAAGGTAGTAGTAATGTCGTCGTAGTAATTTCGTCTCCGTATTTCGTGATCCGTATTTGTGTGATCCGTATTTAAGTGATCCGTATTTGTGTGATCCGTATTTACGTGATCCGTATATACGTCTAAAAGATAAGCAAAGAAGATGTCATCCCCAACCGCCTAAACGCACATGTCAGACTACTTACGGTGTTCGAATACGGAAAACGCATAAAATATGCAAAAATATTATAGAGAACCACTGGGCGTTTTGTTATAAATAGTTATACCCTAAAATAAAAGGTCGATTACTACTGATGCCATCGAAAACAGTAGATTTTATTTACCAAAGCGCCATTAGAGACAGAGCGCAGGCGAACACCACGGCGTTTAAAATAACATTCAGCGGAACAGGACGGAAGTAATCAAACAGACACCGTGAAAACGAACCAAAACCGTCCTTTATCGGCGCCCCGAATAACTCCACCAATAATCACACCAATTTGGCGCGATATACAAAAATCACGTAACAAACGATACAAACCGGCACAAAAGAGGCACTAACCGTTGCACCATGTCCCAAGATTTGTGCTGTTAGTAAGGTGTGAAGTTAGCAGTGCACTTAAAATTTGCCATAATTCGGCCAATTTATGTTTTGCTAAAAAACTGATAACAGCACAAACGAGGCACTAACCTTTGCACCAAAGCTCGACATTTGTGCTGTTTATGCACTGCGGAGGACATAGTAGTAATAGCCAAAAAAAAATGAGAGTCGTAATAGAGTAATGTATAAAACAAATAATTCTGTCAACTGTTCAAAATGTTTCTGATCCAGATGGATTTATGTGTCTGCTTTACTACAACAACCTTGCAACAAATCTGTTGATTGGTTGGAACGAAAGCTATCAAGGAATCTGAGGTTTATTGTAGGGGAGGCATCATTGGAAGAAGACTTTTCGGGTCTTATTTCTTTAACAGAATGGTAAATGGAGACAACTTTTACATTTTTTACAAAAATAAATTGGAGGTAATGTCGACTAATTACCACTTTAAGGAGAATGTGGCTACAACTAGACGGAGAGGCTCTTCATTTTAGCCGCCGGATTAGGGAATATTTAAATTTATTATTTTATTAAACCGCTTAATAAAAAGTGTGCAGAAACTTTGAGTTAATCCAAAAATTAAATAATATGTAGGATGTTCCCTATTTCGCTATGTTTTATACAAAACAGTGTCATTCATGGTTAACCGAGTAAAATTTATTAGAATTAAATGTTGAAAACAGCATTATGTTTACATTTTATTTAATATCTTTGTCAATAGTTATTTTAATAATAGGGAATGTTATGGCAAACTAGTAAAAAATAATAAATAGTAGTTCAAAATAAGAAAGTTATGGATGTTTAAAATTATGGAAATTTGAATGTGAATAACGAAGATCTTGTATAAAAATTGGAATTACTTTGCACGAGGCCTTAAAGGATGTTCATTTGTTCTTGTGTAGGCCAAAAATCAACCTCTTAGCGTTACAATTGCTGGTTGAATAAATTAAAATGTTAGGTCATCTATCTGTCACAATTTTTTGACAAAATTAATAATTAAAAAACTATTGACTTTATGTATAGGACATGATACATCAATTTAATTAAGAAATGTACAAAGAATTTAAAAATCTAAAAATATTTTCTGTATGTTCTATTGAAAATAACAAAATTTTGTCTGGTCTCGCACTTATGGAGTACCCTGTATATACTAAACTAATTTTAGGTTATGCACTTCAACACATCAAACAACCTTGCATTTAACTTTTTTCAACAATGGCGTGCGGGGTTTTCGTAGGCCAAACATTATGACACCTTGAAATCAGGGGTACATAATTTGTACATCCCTTATTAGCAACAATGAAGTATAACAAATCGCGATTTTTCCTCTTTTGGATCATATTACTGCAAGTGTTTTTTTGGTACAAAATTTAGACATAGTGCCCAAAACATAGCATATTGATAGTAGAATATGATGACACCTTGAAATCAGAGGTAAATAATTTTTACATTCCTTATTACCGACACCGAAATATAACAAATCGCGCTTTTTCCTCTTTCGGAGCTTATTACTGGTGGAGTTTTTGCGGTACAAAATTCATTTAAAGTGCCAGGAGATGGTTTTTAATAGTAGGATATGATAACAGTTTGAAATCAAGGGTAGGTACATAATTTTAATAAAAATACATTTCAGAAATTCTGTTATTTCGTAACGACTCATCCTTTATTTTTGACTGTAAGTAATTACTTTACGAATTTTAATATTTTAGCTTATTTCATCATCATCATCATATATCAGAAATTTCATCTTTCTCCCTCCCTTGTTACTTGTTTCACCCGAACCTATCTAATTACCTTCAGCATTATTGCACACCACTTCTCCTCATCACTATATATTCATAACTATTGTATTTGAATATTTAACTTGGTGTCGTTAGATCATATCGTATAAAACTAACAAATGCCAACAGTTAACTTTAGTTTCTTAGTTTTATACTATTCATACGTGTCTATGTTACACAAGATGTCGTTAAACACACATTTTATTTTATCATATCGTATGTATTATCAATAGACGCTTAGAATCACTAAAGTCTTCATTCCCCATATCTTCTTAGGGGAAGACCTTACCGTACTAAGTCTTACCTCATTTCCTAGCACATAAAAAGTACATAATTCCCTAGCCTTTGAGTTTCAAAATTGTATGTATATTATTACACGCTTAGAATCGATAAAGTTTTATTTCCCATACCTTCGTAGTGGATGTCCTTACCGTACCAGGTCTTGTCTCTCTATCACATAAAAAGTACATAGTTTCTGTACTTCTTGCAATTTGAGCACCTTTTAATAATTTCTAGTATAGGGCATGTAGCTTTTACGCAAGCTACACCCCACATTTCAACCTTACAAAAAATATGACTTATTTTGGAGTACAAAATTTTTAAAGTCGGTACAAATATACAGGGTTATCCAAAAGTATGGAAACCTGCTTATATCTTGAAAACCGCGAGGATTAGCGGTATGAAACTTTGGGGAAGTATGTATGACATACTTCCGGACATTTTTATTCTTTATAAAATTTTGATACGATGCTCCAATTACGAGTAATTGATATCAACTTCTGATTTTCAAATGGCACCATACTAGTTGACTGACATTTTTAGATTCTACATGAAATTCTGTATGCAACGGTGAACATAAAAATTATTTAATATGATAAATGTTATTAAAAATATGATATAAAAGTTCAGTTTGACCGTCAACATTATTGCTTGTGGGCGGGTACCTGTCTCTGTAAGTACTTGTTTGGGAAAACAATAACCAATAAGAGCTTTTGTGTGTTGAATAGAATACTTAATCCTTTCTTAGCAGTGCAGTGGCGTATCTTTTATTTCTTTTATTTATTTTTTTACGGATAGGTATACAATTTTTTACAAAAAATAACGTTATACAAATTTTTGTTTGTTATTTTAATGAGAACACTTTACTGGTAATTAAACATTTACATTTGAAAGTGGATAGGTATTTTTTAAGGTGCTATAGATAATAGAAGAAATGCAAAAGTTGTTTAATTACCTAGTAGGTAATGTATTATTGTTAATTTGGTTAAATCTTTGGAATTTGTTTTCTTTTTTAATCAATTCATCATAATAGGCTCATTAACGGTTTTCTTTACCTTTGTCTCTAATAGCACTTCTTTATTTGGGAATAATAAGTATGTTTGTAATACAAATAATTACACCTGCTTAATTACCTGGACAAAATCTCATTATCGATAAGGTTCAGTTGGTATAGGTACTTAAAGTGCGTTTAAGGAATTTTTTTCATATTATACATTGTGGTGTTACTGTGTTAAAGTACGTAACAGTTTTCGCATTTTTAAAATGGAACTCACTGAAGCGGATCGTATCGAAATTTTGATTATTTTGGGTTACGGTGATCGAAGAAGAACGTATCTAGCTACCAGCGACATTTTCAATGCAAATCATCCAGAAAGGGAAGTACCAATTACAAAATCTGCCGTTCAAAAAACGTATGCAAGATGGTTTGAACACAGAAGTGTGAAAGATATTCGACGAAGTGGAAGAGCTAAAACTGCCACCGATTTGGATACGAGCATTGAGGTTATCCAGAGTGTTATTGAAGAACCAAACACTTCAACCAACCAACTGGCACTGAATCACGACATCAGCAGTACGTCAGTGCAAAGAATTCTAAAAAATGCAAACGCAAAGCCATACAAGCTTCAGTTTCACCAAGAACTGGACGCCGAAGACTACAACAGACGGCTTCAATTCTGTGAAAGTTTTGAGGAGTTGCAGGATCGCGAAGATGTCTTGCCAAACAGAATTTGCTTCAGCGACGAAGCAACATTTTGTTTAAATGGGCAAGTTAACAAGCACAACTTTAGATATTGGGCGTTGGGAAACCCACACTGGATGGTAGAATGCCATACTCAGCATCCACAGAAGCTGAACGTTTGGGCTGGCATCATAAACAACCGAATAGTTGGGCCCTTTTTATCCAAGGCAATCTAAATAGTGCGTTATATTTGGATTTGTTGCAAAACCAAATTGTGCCCACTTTAAACCACTTCTTTGGGCAAGATAACAATGTATGGTTCCAGCAGGATGGCGCTCCAGCCCACTATGGTCGACAAGTAAGGGCGTTTTTGAACCAAACGTTTCCAAATCGTTGGATAGGGCGAGGAGGTTTCATTGAGTGGCCACCTAGATCACCAGATCTCACGCCACTCGATTTTTTCTGTGGGGTTATTTAAAAATAAGGTGTATGCCAATCGGCCGAATAATTTGGCAGAACTTCAACAAAAATTATAACAGAATGTGAGGCAATTCCTCCTGAAGTAATTCAAAGATGTATAATTGAATTTGAACATCGACTACGGTATTGTGAAGAAAGAAATGGGGGGCATTTTGAAAACTTCTTGAACTAAATTCAAGGCTTAACACATGGCCCTTTTTAGGGGTCTTATGGGATGGAATTTTATTATCTATAGCACCTTAAAAAACACCTATCCACTTTCTAATGTAAATATTTACCAGTAAAGTATTCTCATTAAGACAACAAACAAAAATTTGTATAACGTTATTTTTTTTACAAAATTGTATATCCGTAAAAAATAAATGATATCGGAGTTACAAGTAAAAATATGTTCAAAAGGTAACAAAGTAATCCCGTTTTACGTTACCTATACCTACTGAACGTTATCGATAATGGATTTTGTCCAGGTAATTAAGTAGGTGTAATTATTTGTATTACAAACATACTTATTATTCCCAAATAAAGAAGTGCTATTAGAGACAAAGGTAAAGAAAACCGTTAATGAGCCTATTATGATGAATTGATTAAAAAAAGAAAACAAATTCCAAAGATTTAACCAAATTAACAATAATACATTACCTACTAGGTAATTAAACAACTTTTGCATTTCTTCTATTATCTATAGCACCTTAAAAAATACCTATTCACTTTCAAATGTAAATGTTTAATTACCTGTAAAGTGTTCTCATTAAAATAACAAACAAAAATTTGTATAACGTTATTTTTGTAAAAATTGTATACCTATCCGTAAAAAATAAATAAAAAAAATAAAAGATACGCCACTGCACTGCTAAGAAAGGATTAAGTATTCTATTCAACACACAAAAGCTCTTATTGGTTATTGTTTTCCCCAAACAAGTACTTACAGAGACAGGTACCCGCCCACATGCAATAATTTTGACGGTCAAACTGAACTTTTTAAATCATATTCTTAATAAAAATTATCATATTGAATAATTTGTATGCTCACCGTTGCATACAGAATTTTATGTAGAATCTAAAATGTCAGTCAACTAGTATGGTGCCATTTGAAAATCAGAAGTTGATATCAATTACTCGTAATTGGAGCATCGTATCAAAATTTTATAAAGAATAAAAAATGTCCGGAAGTATGTCATACATACTCCCCAAAGTTTCATACTGCTAATCCTTGCGGTTTTCAAGATATAAGCAGGTTTCCATACTTTTGGATAACCCTGTATAATTCCTAGCCATTTAGTTTCAAAATTAGTGTAATGGGGGTACAGCTTTACGGACCTGTTATCAATGGTGCATGATTGTTTAGGACCGTTGTTAAGTTTTGAATTCAATGCATTAATTTTTTTCACCTATGTCATTAATTCGGTAGATACTGTAAAGGTTGCGATAGAAATAATCGTAGTTAAAGCACCTATAAATAATAGTTTTGGGCATTTTGATCAAATTTTGAATCATTATGTTACACCCTAACCAAATACCATAACAAATTAGAAAAAGCGTCCAAAAACAGAGATCTCTATATTCTAATCGCCTTAGATGTAAAAAATGCCTTTAATTCCATACCATGGACAAAACTCGGAAGAAGAATTAATAGTCGCTATTCGGGTAAATCACAATAATTTTAGAATATAAGAGATAGAAGTTTTATTTATTTGCAGCTATTTCCATTCAAAATTTAAAAAAATATTTTTTTCTTGGAAACAATTTTTTTTAAATGATCAGTTGAACTGAAAAATTAGAATATTTGTTCCTAGTAGTAACTGAAGTAACCCTATTAACTAAAGTACTTTTGATTATCTTGCACTTCCAGTTATACCGTTTATGGAGTTGGAAAAATAATTATGAATTATGAAGTAAGACCACTATTTAATATAATATGTATGTCTGAACTTCAAACTATATAGCTTTCAAAATTATGGGATTATAAGGAACGAGCACTTTAATATATGAAACACCGTCAATACGTACCAACGAGAAACAATTCTACTAAAAGTAACTTTAAAGAAAAAAATGCAAAATACTTGTTTATTAAACAAAATGGAGAATATAAAACATGCCCCCTATATAAGTTAATTTCTGAAGATTTAGTAGAAAATCCGGTATAGATACAAAGTTTCTAAGTTACACACGAAACGAACTTATCTTGTCTTCTAAAATTTATGTTTTCGAAACATACGAACAGAATTAAACAAAACGAGTACTATTTTGAAAAATTATTTTCTTGCGTTTTGATCAAATTCATTTAAATGTAATGTAAGTAGACAATCAATACTCTTATAATAGCAATCAAAAACAACCTCAATGAAATAATGCAAAAATTTACACGATGTAATTATCATCTTTCTATCAATTTCAACAAAGGATTAAATATTCAAAAATTTAAATAACAACGTCAGCAAATAACTTTCGTTATATAGAATTTTACAATTTGCATGTTAACTCGGAGTGTTGATTTATTTACATAGTATAAGCAAGCAATTAATTAATAAAAACATTTTTCTTAAGAATAATAATTATAAATTTAAATAAAATCATTCTTTGTTATAGAGAGTTAATTAAATTATGGAAATTTTTTAAACAGCAATTTCTCCGGATAAATAAGATATATCGAGTAACAAATTCTATAAAAGTTGAAAAAATTAATTGTTGTTACATGTTTGTATTACATCAACTTGAATCACACGTGAAACGTATTGATCGTTACATAATTGAAGATTACATTAGAATTAGGCTGATTAGAATATGTCAATCAAATCTTGAAATTTGTTATAATTGAGTTTACGTTAGTTAATTATAAATGTTGTTGCACACTAAAAAGACACAACAAGTTGTGACGTAATATTTAATTAATTAACATTTTAACTAGGTATCTATTAGAAAAGAACATCTATGTTATAGTTTTTATTGTATTTTAAAAAATTTATATAAAATCGGCGGGTATTTGTTAATTTTAAATAATTTTTTGAAAAGCTCACTTTTTCTGCTTTAACATTAGCAACTAAAATACAATTATTTTAACAAACTTGCGTATAAAAATTTTTTATCTAAAACTAATACCATGGGACGGTAATTTTTCTTCACATCTATTCCATTTGGCGCCGCTGGTAAAGTGTCTGAATTTTGTTGACTGTGTGTAATTTTACCTTGGTGGTTAGGCAATTTAAGTTACTTTTTGAGCATTTCGGTAACAGAATCATTTGAATCTAGGGAAATTAAACTTCTCTAAGGTTGTTATTGTTTAATCACGTTCCTAAATGAAACATTACTTTTCCTTTTTCTTTTTCGATTTGGAAATCCAGGGTAAAGTCTAATGAAGTACCATTAATAATTAATTGGTAACAAAATCAGCCCCATGCCAAGCTTTTTAATATTATCAAAGGATTTCTTAATATCTACGTAGTAAGTAGCATTTCTTGATTTCTTATCGCTTTCTTACACACATTTTGACATTTTAGAATTTCCACCGAGTAACGTTTAATTGGAATGAATAACTACGAACCAATCTCTCTAATTATGGTTGCTTAATTGAGAGATAACAAGATAACATCAACATTATCTTAAGAGGTCGATTACTATTCATCTACTTTTGGAATCGGTTATTTGTCCAGTCCAGGTGTCAATCGAAGATAAACTGTACTAAGGTCTGTAGTACTTTTCATCCGTTTTAGAATTACAAACCGACTACTCTTCATCGTAATCATCGATAAACCAAAGGGTACAAAATTCTGCATGTTCTTAGTTATTAATTTATTTAAAACGCTATTGTATCTGTATTCGGACGTGAATTTACCAACATAATTTTTGCGCTTTATAATTGATCGATGCGATTTGAAAGATCTTTCAAAGATTAGTGTCATATGTTTTGTTTATTTTAGATTTATCGTCGATTACCGGTAGACTACGTGAGTTTTTTTTTATATTTAACGTTAGTAAAAATAAAGTCAGTTGTATTTGTGTGATCTAATTAAGATTCCGTTTTGTTTGTTAATTAAAAAACTATTCGGCGACAACGTACACTTAGTAGCGTATTGTGTATAACTGATATTCTTAAATTTAACATTTCTATACTCATTTGTTGTGTATTCTATATGTGGTTTGTGTCTATAACTAGCTTAGTCGTTTTACAAAAATTATATCTTTACAGTTTAACGGTTCGTTTATTGTGTATATGGTTCCTAGTGGCTTTAGAATATTTACTACCCATTTTGTTAGGTGGCACCCTATTTTGTAGTTTTTGCAGCGTTAAAGCCTTTGATTTAATTACTACCGAATAAACCCGCGATTCCCCCTACACTGGTAAAGCTCGGGACAGATTTTCAACTTTAAATTAATACTTTGATAAGAATAAACCGTAACAAGAATTATTTAGTCAAAATTTCAATTTATTTTTAAAATTAATCGCTTTGTTGTGTTGATCAAGTAATATAATAATTAAGGAATAAGATTATAATAATAATGTACATGACGTTTACAAAATAGTAACAACCTATCACTTTCTGTACGTTTTTGTTCATTTTGAAACATAACCAGACTAGCTTTACAGAGTGTGTGAATTTGTATTTAACAGTTAGTAAGATAAAAGCGTCACTTTGACCGATTTTTAAGAGATATGTCAAAGTAGTTAAAGGTATTTCGATAAACTTACATACAAGATTGATAATACCGTGTAAATAGTACCACAATTAAGGATTAATTACCTTGTGGCGAATTACTTAAGCTAAGATAACATACGTGTATGTCCTTTTGGATCGTTTGACATCAATAGCTCCCAGTTTATAGCTAACGTAAGATAGTTCATACTATACTTTGGGGTTATCGGACTAACACGCTAAAATTGAAAGCATCTGTAAGAAAAAAGCACTATTAATTCCAATTAAAAGTTACTTTTCGTGTGTCGAATAGAGATACCTCCAACGTCTTTAAACTTTAGTAACCAGTGATACAGGGTTCTAACGTACAGGGACACCTGATTACCGACTCTTGTGCACAGTCCAGTGTTGGGTCAGAACTATTCCAATTAAAAAGTTGATGAGGCAGTGAAGATCCCATCGGACATCAGACATGTAAGAACGTAGCAATACACCAATACAACGAAAATAAAGAACCCCATAAAACAAACTGTAATTAAAAACCCAAATGTAGACAATTCGCAACACGATGCAAAAATTAGGACATATGCTCACCTGTAAAACGGTGCAATAAAATTAAAAACCAGGTTAATTATTTAACTCATCTGTGATTACATTTTCATTCCGAATCTGCAGACGGCAATAAAAATTTTTAGATTACTCTAACACAACCACTTAAAATTCCATGTCCCAGTTTTTATTCTATGATAGAAGAACCACACCAGTTGGTGGTTAAACAGGAAAAAGAAAAAATCTCGACGATTTCAATTCCAGTTAGAAATTGATTTTTATAACGGTTGAGGTTTACAACCAACGACGGCTCTAGAAAAACAACCTAAAAAAGAAACAACCAAAGGAAATACGGATCAATGTAGCGCACTAGGTTCGTAGAGAATAAAGTATTTATCATAGTTAGAACAGCAGCGTCCGGCTTTGTCGTAGAGTGGGGGGTCCTTAAAGAGTTCTAAAAATTATACTGCTGTCTAACAAAGCGCCACCTACTGGGTAAAAAAAAAAATAAAACCGACCAACAGGAGATCAACAAATTTTACTTATAGCCTAATACGCTAGATCAAACACAACAATTAGTCCTAAAAGAAAGACAGACAATTCAATAAAACAACAAACAAATCTTATAGTAATAGGTGAATGTGACAGAAATAGAAAGACTGTCACATAGATTCACGTACTTTAGTAATAGCCTCGCTTAATAATAAGTAAGGTTTGCAATTAATGTGCCGAATTCACGGTAAGCTTTAGTTACACCAAAATAATGTTAACGTTCCAATTGTGGTTTGGCTAATAGGAAGAATCTGCGTACACATGTCACTTACACACGGTGATTTATCTGGTCAAACATGCAACGACACTGACTTAAATTAAGATTACAAGCGGTAAAATTGCAAAAAAAAGCCTTTCGTTTTCGCGTCAACCGCTCTAAGTGAAGCGCCCGAGCCCGTATTAAGCTAGTTAAAAACGTTCGGTTATGGAGAGTACCACCGAATAAAGATTTACTTAAGAACTAAAAATCAAGCCGTGTCATGTACATGAGCTTCATACGCATAAATGATTTGTGTAAATTTAAATTTTAAGATGCACGCTAAACCACCCTTGGAGAAGAAGAAAAATGTCCGCCGTTCGTCTAGGAATCTTACTCGAATTTTATTTTCAACCAATAGAAAATTATCAAAATGCGTGCCAAATACGATTTTCGTCGTAACATATTACTCGCGACACACGTTTTATATTGCTCTCGACATACGTCTCATACTCCTAAAATAAAACCATAACACTTTGTCGTATTAAACTCGCGACGAAAGTGAACAGAGCCGGCATAAACATCACAACAAATATTAAGGAAAAATTTTACCATTACAAAAGTAAATTCTAACAAACGTGAATTTTTATCGTAACAAGTAACTCAATAAGAATAGAAACGCCTAAAACGTTATAAAATGTTTTAAAAAGAACCACAAAATTTACTGTTTTGGATTAATTAATTTACTTTCATTTCACTCTTTCCATCTACTGCTGAACCTTGAATAGTTGAGATTGTAAACTTTCTAAAACTATTTGAGGGCTTGCATGACTTTAGAGGAAGTAGCTGTCCCCTCAGTAAATGATCCCGCAATTGTTGTTGGTGTGACTGAAAATATACAGGGTGTTAATAAATACATTTTACAGATTTTAATCGTAAATAAAACATGCAAACATAGAGTAAAAGGTCATATAAACATGTACTTTTTGAACTTTTGTGTCGTAGCTGGAGTTCTTTAAAGATGATGTCTTTAGATCATTTTTGTACATATCTTCAGAACACCGCTTTAAAAAATATAAAACTTGGAAGAGTTAGTTTTCTTTACAAACCAATTTTTCTTGTGTAGGATAGATTTTTCCAACACGATCATAAGCGTCTCATGTGAATGTTTTCAGTCATATTTTTATCTGTCATTTTTACCATTTTAGACAATGAGTTAATAAATTTCAAAGTTTTGACTAAAAAGGTACTCTTGTTTAAAGTACACAAGTTTTAGAAAAAATCAATTAAAAATTTATCTGTTTTTTTTTTAGCTGTCGCACTAATTATTAAAAATAAAAATTAACAAAACAAAATTTTATTAGCTAGATAAAGTATATTTTGCAATATTTATAAAATACGTATAAAAAAATGACCACCGACACCAAAGCTCAAAAAGTATGAAGTATGACACTATTTTTGCATGTCCTGATTGCCTTTAAAATCTGTAACACGTATTCATTACATCGTGTATATCACCAAAACACTAAGCTAACGACATTTCCTGCAGTACACCTAAGTTGATTGGCTGAAAATGTAACTTGATTTAGTTGGATTTGAAAGGCTCTCTTGTAACGTTTTATTATCTTGGTAATTAACATATAGGATATCGATTATTCGAATCCTCCTACATTTGTAAGGGGTAGTCTTGAGCTAATGCACTCAATTTTGGGCTCTTGTTATTGTTTTTGTATAGCGCACCGAGTCACTACCCTTCGTGGGGATCAGTACAATTAGGATACTTTAGTTTATCTAAAAGTCTCACACAAAAAGAAGACAAACAATATTCAGACTACACCGTACCGTAAGACCGCTGTTCCTCTGCATAACACCTTAAGAGACCTCCAAGTACCGTCAGGGGAAGGAAAGATAACATCAGTCACATGGGCAATCCGCAGGCATTTTTTTCACCGCCTGCCGCATCCTGAAGGGTAGAAGTCACCCAAAGACATTGCACGTATAAGGTCAGATAAACATTATCTTTCTAATTATTTATTGTTGGCGATATCCACTCCTCTATTTGTCTTGCGACATCTCGTGTAAACATTGACACTTGTAAATAGTATAAACTAAGAAAAATGCCAACAGTTAACTGTAACGACATGTGTGTGTTAAAATGCAAAACGCTTTCTAAGCGATAACTTTAATGCTTGAAACACACGTTGTCGATAAAGCCAAGTACATACCAATTTTAAATAATTATCACCATCATATCTTATCATTCTTACCCAATCATACATTTTGCTTATATAAAAAAAACTCATTAACAATACCTGCAAATAATCAACACTATCTATAAAATAATTCGTAGAAAAACATATTGATTTGTTTTCTTTAGTTATTTTTTTAGTTCATTGCAGTAAGTGCGATTAAACGTTTACACTTTGAAACTAAACAAAATTATTTTAAAAGTTGATGGTAATTTATTGTAATAATATAATCTCTACACTTAATTATTGAGCGTATTATTATCCTGTTTATCGTGAAATAAGAGTACAATATTCAAGGTCGAGCTCGCAACTAACGTACGGCTGCTATTTATTAATTCACTTTAGAAAATTAAAATAAATATTATTAGTTTGATCACAAAGGGAATGGAATAATTGTTTACTATTTTCCCTTTTTTTTGTGCTATATATTTATATATACTTAATTTCAAAAACATAGTTTACTTTTTGTTGTGTTGCCTAGAACAAAAATATTTTTGATTAATTGTGGGTTGCAGACTACAAAGTGTATAAACATACATATTTTATTTTTATTGTTTTCTTTTTGTATTGTTGCTATTTACTTTGTCGACGCTCAAAATTAGGGCTTACTTCCTCTAACACCAGAGCTTGATTAGTGTGGATCTGGTCAGTGTCGTAAGTATTTTAGGTGAACGAGATCTAAGTCGCCCTTAATCAACACAAAAAAGAAAAATATCGGGAACTTCCCGTCACCACTGAAGAAGCCGGAACCTAAAGTATTGTAATGTAGGTGTATACAATTCTTTTTTGATTGCACGCTAGAAGCGTGACACTCTCTATATCTTAGAGAGGATTCTAGGACTTTGCCAAATGCTTGAGTGTTAATACTTATTTTCAAAAGATTTATGTGCAATCCGGTGTACTTGCTTTACTATGGAATGAGCACATCTGAAACCATAAACGTAATCCGTAATCTAATTTTTAGGTGGAATGTCCTTGTTTATTTTTGAATCAAAAGTTTTTCAAGTAGTTTGAAGCTAACTTGATGCAAGGTTATTGGTGAATAAGATTACTTTTCCTGGTTTAACAATCACTTTAATTGTAGCAACTTTAAAGCATTTTGTCAATACAACAATGCACATTCTGTATATAGTAATTTGCCTTCTTTTTGATGAGAAGTCTTTTAAATTCTTACTGAAACTAGGTTGACACGAGAATTTAATATTTTATTTTTTTAATCTAAGTTCTGTTTCATTTTGTGATCAGGCTTGTCGTTTACTGTCTTAAACATTAATAGTAAGTAAGTCATAACTTTCTTGAAGTTTTTAATAAGTATCTGGATCGAGTTGTCAGGTTTGTGAGTCGAATTTTGAGTTTGATGTTTTAGGGTGTTTGTTAGGTTTTCCAATTTGGTACGAGCTTTTTCTATAATCTATGTACCAATAGGTTGCCATCATAGACGAAGCATAAAATGACCAATAGTGGTTGGGTACAATTTCTCTATAGATGGGACTATGGATAACAAAAAAGTGTATCAAATTAGGTATTTCGTTCTGATCAGTTGGCCAGTATGTTGGGGTTACAGTAGAGAGCTCAAATATGTTATTGTCATCAATTAGTTTTTTAGCTATAGTAGTTATATCTCGTGACATCCCCACCTATTGTACTTGTTGTTGTAATCTCATTTGATTAGAATTTTTGTCTTCGTGTTTCAGTTTGAACTCTGTAATGGGAAGTGGCAGACAATACACAGCTGACAGAGTTAACTTAATTTGCATTAAAACAATTTAAAATTAAATTAAATTAGATCTAATAAATTAAAATTAATTTGGTTTAATGCAAATTAATTTTTAGACGTGTTACGATAGCACGAGGCGACACTCACAACACTTTGAGCTAATTTCACTTTTAAAAACACGCTATTTTTTTGACTACTACAAAGAAAAATGATAATATTTATTCAATGAAATTCTTTTTTTTAATTATTAAGTTACAATGCAAATCAGTAACTTAATATCCGTGTACAGTATATTGAGCACAGAGTTTGTTTGGAATCGTGTGCAATTGGCCGTTTTTATTAACAGCGAACCGTGCACATGCGTTCCTTTTCATATTAGTAGTCTGAATTACTGTATAACTAAATAAATGTAAAAATTTATTGGTTTTCAAAATAAAGGCTTACAGGGCCCGAGTGTAGAACCCACGAATAGAAAATCACTTTTTGCAAATTCTATATAGTTCTTAAAAACATGTCAAGAATGCCAAATGCGAATTATCAAAGTAGTTTATAATTTAAATCATTCTTTAGCCAGTTACGTGCGTTATTTTCTTATAAACTCAAGTTTTATTCAATGTGGAGTCAAACTATTTATAAATATTAAATTAATTAAATCGTAACATTGTATTTGTTACTTTCTGTCAATTATGTGTTGGTTATAAGAATACAGACGACAGACTTTAGGAAAATGGTTTAAGAAAAGTAGAGTGAAATCTTCTTTTCTAGCTACCACAACGAAAAGCAGTAGTACCTATTTAATCAAAATAATAATAATTTCAATCTTTTATATTGGAACGAAAATCAAGAACGTTAGTAACGCATTGAAGTAATTGCAAAATTAAATTTGTAAGTTTGTGTATTGTATAGGATTAGGATTAACTTGTGTATTGCATAGTATGAGAATAAATCTGTGTGAGGTGTACTACGTGCAAGAAACAAAGTAAAAGTATGGACGATTACTATTGATTAGCAAACGATAGAAAGGTTGAAGTTAGGATGTGCATCACACACTATTTGTTCTAGTAATGGTAGGTAAAGTATAGTGTGCAAAAGAACCAGTTTCTCACTCGTATGATGGCAGCATTCAACTACATCTCGTGGCGGAATTTTACACTCGTGAGTAATTGATTAATTTTATACTTGTAGCACAATATACTATTATGTAACACCTCTTTGAGTATTTATTAGTAAACTTAAATGTTTAATTTTCAATATCTCACTCAATATTTAATATAATTTATTTTAAAATAATTTTTAATTCGGTTTAGTTTTACAATATATAACAACCTAGATATCAAATTTTAATCAGTTTAACTAGTTTTAATTAATTTATTTTTTAATTAAATTATTTCTTTAAAAGGATTAGAACTAATGTTCTGGAACGAAAAGTAAAATTTTTATTTTGTTCATTCCAGAGTGGTATCTTTTAAATAAGCTTTCTGAGTATTAAATTCTTATTTATTAAGATGTTCCACAATCCGGAAAAGTAATTAAACCGCAAAACAACCTTTTACATTAAGAATTAGAAATTTCGGTGCTATAATTAAAATTTATGTTTTTATTAAATTTAAAACAACCAGACGTAACCCTAATACAGTTATCAATTTTGGCATTACACTTTGGCAGACGCTTTCGTATTTCCATTTCGCGTTCCTGATACGTTTATTTATATTTCGCTATTTCTTAAAAACACATACCTACCTACCAAAAGATACGTTTCCACAATAACACAAATAAAACCATGTCATATAGAAAAAAAATAATAAATTAATTATTTATTATGTCATAATTTCGTTCTATTAATTAATACATAAAATTAAATTATTTAATTAGTCAACGGTAATTTATTTGTGTTTGCTTTCGAACAAGCGCTAAACACATTTATCAAAACATAAATTAAAATTATATTGTTGATATATAAAGTTTGTAAACCAAACATTATTGAAGACTAGTTTAAAACTTTTAGCTTTAGAAGTGACACTAATCATTGTATACATACTTAGAACTTTCTTATAAGTTTGAATGTACTACATTATATATAAAGTTTTATTTATTTTTTATTTCTAGCTAGATTCAACTGAACCAATACAATTGCTTTAAAAATTTCGGATAAAACAACAAATTTATTGAAATACGGCAAGAGTGTTTTTACAAAAGGTGAAGATTCTAAGATAATATTGTTACACACAATAATAATGGATACGTTTAACAATAACATAACAATGGTAACAGTACAAATCCAAAATCAATAACTTTTAAACACAGAAATCATCATGAAGTAAAAACGAAATATAGAAATATGAAATAAATCTATTTAAAACAATCATAGTTAATACCCAATCTAATTGAGGTGCATTGCACAAGTTAATGCAAATTTGATCTAAAAGAAATAGAAAAATTAAATTTAACTTTTCATTCTCAAAAAGAAATACGAGCAATTTAATTTACTTTTCCACGTAAATGCTTTCGTATTTCGCTTATTTCAAATTGCACAATAATTTTAATAAAAAAGGTATGGTATAAAATAAACCTATTTTGTTCCATGAGGTTGATTACTTTTTTTACTGTAACGCTGATTTTTAAGAAAAACTTTTTTACACTTGTACAAAAGGTTGTTTAAAGAACAAACAACATTTAATTTTACCCAATTTAGCCATTTCTCCGGTTTAAGGATCAGAGAAATAATACCTTCTGTCGAAATAGTGAGTAAAAAAAACAAGTAGTGGGCCAAGAACACGAAGAGATATGAAGTTATCTAGATTCTATAACATTGAGTAATTAGATTTGGATCCAAATTTGCAGTAAGATATATAGAATAATTAATTAATTTGAAATAAAAACATACGTGTAGTCATGTGTCCTTTTAAATTATTTAAAACTAGTTACTTTACTTACAGGAATATACTGTTTAAAACAAAAGCCACTAAATAGAGTAAACAGATATATTAGTTTAAAGAAAGCGGTTGATTTAGGATATGGTCTTTAGCGTGCTATTGAATTCACAAGTGTACTTTATACTTCAGTGCTTTTTATGAACAGGAACATATAACCAGTAGAAGAAAAGTTTCTGATTGATTCTTAAATCATTTTTGCTTCATAAAATCTTGCATAAAATATCCGGATATCTACGAAATATTCGTAAAGACAGAGGTAGTAAAGAATAGAAATATGAATATGCTGACCAAAATAGTTCTTGAGTCTTAGACTAATATAATTAGATACATTAAAGTCAACGCTTTCTATCACACATCAGTTCACTCATACAAGCTAACAAAAAAATGACTTTCCCGGTTAAAGCGTGCTTGCGCAGACGGAAAATCTTTACCTGTCACATTCCACGGCGTAGAATAAATGTAAAATGTATGTACTGAGTGAATCAAAATTAATATTTAGTTTTGACAACGAATTATAAACATTACATTACTTATTCTCATAAGAAATATTTATAAAAGTAGACAAGTTACAAGGTAAGAAATGATGATGATAAAGTTCTTGGATTTTTTTACTTATCTATACAACCTTGTATCAAAACTGTTGGATCTGGGTTTGGGGTTTGTTGGTCAAAGTGCCCTTTCAATTACACTTTTGCCAATTTTTTGTTATTCTTGTAGTTTTTGTTGAAATTTTTTTCTTTAAAAATAATCGCTAACTTTTCATTATGCATAATTAAATTGCGTTAAATTCTATTCACAGTGAAAAAATTTCGCTTAGTATTACGTGATATTTGTACAATTTTCTTATCTTGCATCCATGCAAGTTGCAATCAGTTTATTGACATCACCTTGAAAAAAAATAAATTTTTGTTGTTTCATTCTTTCAATTGTAATTTACCATAATGTAGTTTGATATTTCATCATCTAGAAAGTTTGTGGACGATACGTGCACAAGTGATTATCATAGACCTATTATTACCGTTTTAAGATATTCAACAAACAGCTATCGCTAATTTTAGTTGCATATATAATGCATGTATGGGTACCGAATATAAATAAACAATCTTGGTTTAAAGTTAGTTAGGAGTCTTAGGGACATTTAAATAGATACATTGTTTTATTAATGAAAATTAACTATCACGTGATCAATTTGATTTTTCATTGATTCAGAAATGTTAATCCCGGATAAACTTTATTAATTTTGGTAAACAACGTTTCAGTAAACATTTACTACGACATTACCATTTCATGAATACAAATCATCTGGCATTGTCACGGGTCGTTAACCTTGACGATGATTAGTTCAAAATAGGAGAAGGGTAGAGTTAACGATGGGATTCCACAAAGGTGAAAATTGTATTTCGGCCGTGGTCGCAATTGAAGTTGTTGAGATGCTTAATGATTTTTATAGTCTCCCTAATTTTCCTAATTAAAATGAAAGAAGGTTTGGCAATCAAAGCAGAACTATTAAAATCTATATTATGACCAGTTTCAAAAAATGCTTAGCACGGCAGACTTGTTTGACCGTGTTTTAACCCTAACACAACAGTCATGTTCCGAAATACATGTACTAAAGAACGACCAGTTTCACGTATATACACTAAACCAAAGAATACGATGTACACCTTAAAAAGAACGAGCCTGAACCTTATCCTTAACGGAAGGTAAAACTTGCAAAATTTTGTTAGAAGATGTAAAAATAGGTTTAATGCCGTTTTTTTAAGAAACTTGCCTATTCGGTTAGTAACCTTGTGAATGCAAGGTAGAAATCTGATATAGATCCAGAAATGGTAGAAAAAATCTCTTTTAAACTTTGAGCCCGAGAATGAAAGTGAAGTTTAATGATTTTTTGGATAACCTGTTTGCAATGAAAGTATTAGTTAGATGACGCAATTGCAAATTGAGATTGTCGGGTTGACATTATAGAAAATGCTCGAGAAACTAAAGATTCAACAACAAACCTTTTTTGAGCAGGATAAGATTATGGTGAAACCTCTTACAATAAGTGGCGAAATGTTTGGTTACCTATGACATTTTTTTACATGTAACATTCTTTTGAAAAAGTGCGTAATGATCAGTCAGGAGCACTGTTCTTTTACTCACAACTCAAAACAAAAGTGGTCGTTATCAAATTTTTAGGCACATCATTGGACCAACCATTGACACCCATTTCAGTAGAATTGACTTTTGCCATCACACCGAGAAACATTGTTTATGTCTTAGAAGCAATCTTAAAAACACTTTAATAATGGCTTTATCGACTCACGTGTTGTTTTAAGCATTATAACCATCGCTTAGATGGCGCCATGCACTTTAACGCACACAAGTCTTTACAGTTAACTGTTGTCATTTACTTAGTTTATACTATTCACACGTGTCCTTGTTAACACGAGATGTCGCATGATACACATTTTACTTTAATAATGGTTTTTAATGTTAAAGAGATTTTCCTTCCGTAAAAATTTGGTCAAAATAAACTTTCCAAGACCGTACTACAGGCTAACTAGATCAGTTTAAGGGACAAACCACTTTCTACTGGTGGAGGCGACGTTTCGCTCTATAATGTGGGTGCTTCTTCAAAGACACTATTTATTGCAAAATAAAACAAACGATAATAATTACATTGCTATAAAATTTGAGATAAAGTAATAGTGTATATAAACATATGAAAAACATAATTATTAAAAAAGGGGAAGGTTGACTAACAAATAAAAGATAATGAAAATCACGAACAATACACTTAAAACTGTAAAAAGTCACAATTATTTTTTTATAAAAGATTAATTCATATAACAAAGTCATATGACGTCACTATGGTTTTTAATGTCCTCTCTTAAATAAATTTAAGAAACAGTAATATTTATTTAGCGACAAAGACTCCGATTCCTCATAAAGGTTCCATAACCTGGAAAAAACTAGTGTACATTAATATGAAAACCAAAGCACCAAAACTAAACCCACAAAGTGAAGTTGCAAACGCCATCTTAGATTTTATCTACCCCAGAACCGAAACAGTTGATTTGTGGTGCACCCGAACCAGTCACATAAGTTTCGCAACCATGAGTGACGCCTTCTTCCTACACTTTTCTTTCCTTGAATTTTTCCTTGTAATATCAGTTGGAGTAGGTTGTACTTTTCTCCCATCATGACGTGTCCTAGGTACTGAAGTTTACGCTTTTTTACCGTAATGATAATTTCCTTTCCCTTTTTTACTCTTTTCATAATTTCCATGTTGGTTACTCTATCGGTCCATTTTACCCTCAGTATTCTACGGTACAACCACATTTCGAATGCCTCTAGTTTCCTTGTGTCCAGTTTCTTCAGAGTCCAAGCCTCTACACCATAATACAACAGCACCGACAACACATAGCATCGCACCATCCTGACTTTGACATCAAGCTGAGATCGCTGGCACAGAGCACTCTTTTCATTTTCATAAATGTTGTTCTCGCCTGTCCTATTCTAGTTTAATTTCTTCAGAACAGTCGTTATTTTTATTTATAATT
Organism: Abscondita cerata; assembly: GCA_030710515.1. NCBI lineage: Eukaryota > Metazoa > Arthropoda > Insecta > Coleoptera > Lampyridae > Abscondita > Abscondita cerata. The sequence continues at coordinate 76,374 of JALBCR010000997.1, forward strand.
GTCCCTAAGTATTTATAACTGTCTACTTTTTTCTATGGAGTGATTATTTATATGAATTTGTGAATTGTTTTGTGCTGCTTTGGATATTATCATGAATTTTGTCTTTTTAACGTTTAGTGACAGTCCGAACTCTCCGCTTGATGTATTAACTTTATCTACCGATATCTGTAAATCGTTCAGGTTGGTAGCTATCAGGATCGTATCATCCGCATATCTTATATTATTGATAGGCACTCCATTAATTTTAAGTCCTTTCGTTTCATCGTATAATGCTCTCTTCATTATTTCCTCTGAATAGAGGTTAAATAACATCGGTGATAGCACACACCCCTGTCTGACGCCTCGACGGATTTCTATTTCTTCGGTGTTATTTCCTTCTACTTTTACCACAGCTTTCTGATTAATATAAAGATTCATAATAATTTTTATATCTCTGGTGTCTAAGTTATTTTCTTTAAGAAGCTGGATAAGTTGTTCGTGTCGGACCTTGTCGAAGGCTTTGTTGTAATCAATAAAACATATATAAAGGTCTTGATTCATATCCATACATCGTTGGGCGAGAACGTTTAAGGCAAATAGTGCTTTTCTTGTGCCTAAGCCATCTCGAAAACCGAATTGAGTCCCACTGATATCTCGTTCCAATATTTTAAAGATCCTGTGATGAATTACCTTCAGAAATATTTTTAGCGTATGACTCATCAGACTGATTGTTCGGAAGTCTGTGCATTGCCTCGCAATATATTTTTCGGGATAGTGACTAACTCCGACAGCAACCATTCCCTGGGGATAATACCTGTTTTGTATATGATGTTGAATAGATCTGTTAAACTATGTATGTTTTCCTCTTCTACAATTTGAGAATTTCAGAGGGTAACTCATCAGGCCCTGGAGGCTTTCCATCTTTTGTGGTGTCCCAATCTTGTTGGTGTTTCCAATCTTGGCGAAATGTTAAAAAGTCCGTAAAATTCCTAAGTAGTTTCTGCTGACTGTTAAGAAACCCTGTACTCTCTACCGTTAAAGTCACTTAGTAGTTAGGAGTTTTGGACTGCTTCAGCCCTGGTAGCTTGACCTAGAGTCCTGAATTTTTTTTTAGGTGTTCAGCCCGGAAAACTTTACGTATTGTGTGCTTACCAATACCGCAAAAGGACTTTGGCTTTTACGAACGACGAGGCCGCCTTTTTCTGTCGAAGGTATCCGCCTGCTTGGTCTGGTGATCTTATTGTTTGAAACAACTTCTTTTACAAGTTTTACTATCCCTAAGACGGACATAATATGGATACATCTGCTAATATAATTCTAATTCAGGTTGAGCTGCACATCATTCAATTACATGCACTTTCACCTAAAAGATACAGAATGTACGTGCCTATTGTTACAGGTATTTGGTGCGTGGACCAAATATCCTCGGACAAGTATCATTAACCGCCCTTCTTTGTTGTTTAGTGCCGTCCGGAAGTTGGTTTAAAATAGGAAGTCTCTGCTCATATCGTCTCTGTGAGAGAAAAACAGGAAATATCTCTTTTTGAGTTAGGTTTTGTCCAAGTGATTTAGGTTTGGACCTGTCTAATCACTTTTCTTGTACAAATTCTTACCATCTCTAAGACTGGTTATCGGACATAATACTGATATATCTGCCAATATAATCCTGATTCAGGTTGAATTGCACGCAGCGTTCAATTTCTTGTACTTTCACTTAAAAGATAGATGTGCTGGTTTATGGTTAGGGGTATTTGGTGCATAGATCTGAGAAGAAAGTTTCCCCGACCGCCCTTCTTTGTTGCCTAGTGTTATCTGGAAGCTGGTTTCAAACATAAAGTCTTTGTTCACATTGCCTCTGTGAGAGATACAAGAAACATTTCCTATTTGGAGTAGGTTTTGTCTAAGTAATTCAGCCTCGGATCTCCATCCTTTTTACGTTTTTTAAGACGTAGTAGGGCCAGCCGTTCCTCCCTGTCAATAACAAGAGAGAAACGAGTCAGCACCAAAAGATGCTCAATACTTACTCGGGGTAGGTGTGCATTGCTCCCGTGATGCATATACCAGTGAGTCTCTGTACTCTCTCGAGTCTTTACCTGGTGGTGAGCTCCAAGATTTTGCGCCACCAGACGACGGCACCGTACGTAACTCAGGACTAAGAAATGGAGTTACAATCCGCTTGGAAGCATTTTCTCAACCAAACCAACAAAGAAACTTATCTGATATAACAAGAGATACTATTTCTTCTAAAGAAGGTTGTCTCGATGACAGCTAAACGCTACTGAGAATCTTACAATGCATTCTGGAATTCCGGTGTCAATTCAGATAAATCTGATACAATAATGAGAAAAGATTCCATAGACAGAAATTTGTTGAATAATAATAACTTCGCTGACACAAAAAGACTTATAATTTTTATAGCACGATTTGGATAATATTAATCATTTTTATTATTACTTTTATTGAGCTCAGAAGGTAATTGTAATTGCTAGTAGTAACCGAAGTAAGATTAATGAGTATACCTACACATTAATACATTCAAGCAATTAACCTAAACTGCCGTAACAGTTACGTCGTTCACTTCTGAGATAGGGGTCTCCAAATTTTTGATAATGGTGAGACATACAAAGATGAGGTGCAGAACAAACGGTCAGATCCTCCTTTGATTTGGTTGGCATTCACCCCATATTATTAATGGGTTGTCTACTAAGTTTTTTACAGCAACTTTTTCATCCCGGAATAATAAATAAAATTCCATAAAGTTTAGCGAGCTTTGTGAAACACCTATTATAATCAAATAAAGTCATACAACAATTTTAAATTAGTTTAATGTCTTGAAACTTATTTAAGGTTTGTAATCGTTTCAGAAATAGTTTATATATTTATAGGGCATGTTAAGGATGTTTTAAAACATTTTCTGCAGGTTTAGGTTTGCTTTTAAATAAAATGTCTGCGGGTTATTTAAATACTCTAAAACTATATCGACCACATAAGGTAAATTTACTCTGTCAGTAAATCTATGTAAATTACAGTCCGAGTAATTTTCGAGTTTTCAAATTTGGTACAATTTAGTCTAACTCTATTTCACTACATTAGGGAGATTGAATTTATATACGGCATGTAATTATGTAAATGTTAACTAAAAATCATATTATTACTTATATGAAAATTAACTCAATCAACGTTGATTGAAATACTTATGATTTTAAATATTTTGATGGAAAAACAGCAGAAATCGTTGTAATAGAACTTTAATTGGTAAAATTTATTAAAAAGTAATTAAATTTTCTTCAAGTTGATGTACCGTAGTGGTATACTTCAATCGTTAATTTCAAAATATAAAATTCGTCCAATACGGATATTAGATTGACGGCGATGTTAATTTCGTGGAGGTGAAGTTAAAAAAACACTCTTCAAATATCTAATACGCTAACGTTTAGCTCACAATGCGTGAGCTTCTTCAGAGCGGCTTGAATTCATAGAGTGGAGTCACTACTGAATAAAAACACACAACATATAATTAAAATTACCATATAGAAGTTAATAATTAAAAATGTAAATAAATAAATTAGATCAAACAATGTTCGTCAAGGGAAAAATACTGTGTGTCATCTAATTATTTATTTATATACTTTACATTTTTAATTATTAACTTCTATATGGTAATTTTAATTATATGTTGTTGTGTGTTTTTAATCAGTAGTGACTCCACTCTATGAATTCAAGCCGCTCTGATGAAACTCAGGCATTGTGAGCGAAACGTTAGCGTATTGGATATTTGAAGAGTGTTTTTTTAACTTCACCTCCACGAAAAGAATTAACATCGCCGTCAATCTTCAATCGTTAAATTTTTGAAATAATCGCAATAATTATTAAAAAGAACACATCTCAACATAAGTGGGTCACGAAAAAGTCATGTTATTTGACAATTACTTAATTGTTTACAGTATTTGCCAAACACCAAAGTTTTAATATTAATTTGCGATTTTCCATTTAATATTTATTTGAAAACAAAATAAGATGGTGAAATGACAAATAATTACTCAAATGAAGTTTTAATAACACTGCTCATTTTTCATGGACAATGTCACAAAATTGTAGTAAGAATACCCAAAAAATTCAGTGAAATATTTTCTGATTTAACACCAATAAGCAAAAGAAAGAAAATTCAATATAATTTTATGAATCAATACTTAGGGCAACTTGAATTTTTCTAAGGTCTGTAACATCAAAGGAAGAAAACATTACGAATGTTTCTATTTGAAGTGTATTACGACAACCGCTTGAGGCCAAACCCCAGTAAATATCAGGTTTGCGCTTTCCATCTCAGAAATAAGCAGGCCAAGAGAAGGCTTAAAGTGATCTGGCAGGGTCAAAAATTACAGCATTGCGAGACACCGAAATATTTGGGAGTGAAACTAGATAGAACGCTGACGTTCAAGTACCATTGTCAGGATACAAAAAAGAAAATGCATGCAAGAAATAATGTACTAAGAAAGCACAGGTTCGTCTTGGGGGAGCCCATCCCCACATGTTGCGAACAACAGGCCTAGCTTAAGCTTCTCTACTTCAGAATACGCTGCACCCGTATGGAAGAACTCGGTACATGTAAAAAAGGTCGATGTCACGATAAATAAAACCGGGCGTATCGTATCAGGGTGCCTCAGACCAACACCAATCAAAAAAATCTACCCTATAATCGGAATAGCACCACCCGAAGACCGAAGATATGTAACCGCTGAAATGGAGAGAGCGAATCAGAAAGGAGACCCCCGTCACCCGCTATATGGACACGAAAGCCAACCAGCCAAGCTCAAATCTCACAAAAGCTTTATGGCAACAACCGACGCCCTCAGGGTACAACCAGGGGCACGTCGGTTAGAGCTGTGGAAACAAAGGGTGCTTGAACCTTTGATAGAACTGAAGAAGGACATGTCTGCGGGCGACCAACTGCCATATAACGTAGGCAGCCTCTGAATAGATTGAGAACGGTAACTGCAAGGTGCAAATTGAACCTAATGAAGTGGTGGTTTAGTGAAGATGATAAGTGTTCCTGTGGTATGATGCAGGACTCTGAGCACCTAATGAAGTGCTTGATAATGAAGGATATAATTTTAATCAATGACAAGGCAATATATGCCGCTGATTTTTGGAAAGATCAAATTTAAAAATATTTAATATGGTGACTGCGGACACGAAAGAAATAAAGAAAAATGATTTAAGGGTAACTTATTATGCAGTGCAAAATAATCGGGCCAATCACCAACTTGCATCCTTTTTTAAATTTATAACACGTCAACATCTGTAACTAGATGTTTGCCAAAGTCGTATTCAGATTGAGAGACAGACGAAACCAAGTTTTCCAAGAAAGGTATTATCAATAGAAGAAATTTATACTTTTGGGCTTGTCAATCAGTTTCAATTTTTTTGCCTTTTAAAAAATAGCCAAATAAGATTTTTTTCATTTATGATCAGTCACTAAATAACAAGCAATATCTCCACATTTCTAAGGACAGTTGCAACAAATTTTTGGGCAATTTAAAATTAGAATATTTCCATACCTCTTGGTTTCAGTTGGATGGAGCACCTGCATATTAACACAAGAGGTAATACTTGAGCTGTTTCGACATTCGATGACTACTGGTTTAGGCGTTTGCGCTATCCGATTTAACACAAGGTTCTACGGTCTTACACTCCTCGAAATTCTACTTTTGTGGTAATTTAAAAAGGAAGGTATGTCAGACACTGGTCAACGCTAAATTGCATCGACCAATCAGATCTAATAAAATACACATGAATAATAAAAATTGTGTTTTTTTTTATCAATTATTGCACTTATTAACAAATTAAGTATATCATTTTAATATATCAACTTAAAGGAAATATATTGCTTTTCAAAATTTTAAATAATATACAGTGTCATAGTTAAAAAAATGACAGTTTGTAGGTCACGTTAAACTTATCAATTTTAAACCGCCCTGTGTAACATCACAAATTTATTTATGTAATAAGATATTGGCAAACCTTGACCAAAATTTCAGCCTTCTATAAATTCAAATAGCAGCTAAATTAAAATTTTAATTGTACCATTTTTTTGAGAAAAAAAAAGTGAAATAATTTGGAATTCTGGAAACCAGTGTAGATAAGAATAGGAAATTATTAAAAAAATAGTATTAAAAAATTACAATTCCAAAAATTAAAAATAATGTTCAATGTGTTCCATTAAAAATGAGAAAGTTGTTGCTACTTTTGGGTAAAAGCGGCAACACCGCCAAAAAAATGAAAATATTTCAGAAAAGCAGATCGTGTCTATTTATGGCAGCATTAAAATTTTCAGATCAATCCTATGTTCCGTTTTTCGTAAACGTCTAAACTATCACGGATCATCAATTACCCTCTATAGAGTTTGCAACATTTAGCGTGCAAAATTTTCTTTGAATCCCAAAACATGATGTATATAAATTAATTTTGCCAGAAACAAAAATACAATTTTTGCCAATTAAAATTTTCACGGCGGATTCGTACAGAACACAAAAAATTAATTTATTGTAATGGCCAAAAGCTCACTAAATATGAGAAGGCTAAAAAAGCCCAGTATTTTCACAATTTTACTAGCCATTTTTTGTTGATGGCAATAAACTTTTACTCTTGACAGTTTGCGAATAACTTCCTGTACATTAATAATCCAAAAGAATTTTCTTAGTTTGAGACTAAGTCTTGATAGTAATGGCTTAGAAATCATTCATTAAAGAACACTGTAATATACTTTTTCCGTCGACCTCATTATAAAATTGAGTTTTACGTACTTCCTGAATAATCATAAAGTAACACTTTTTTAAATGTAATACTTTTCGTCCGCAAACACTTTTCGTCCGCAAACATCTGTCAATGTCAATTATTATTTTATGTCAAATTAAATGAAGTCGAAGTAACCAGTATGAAAACCCATTTTTAAGAAAGGATGAATTTAGTGACTACATAGGATATTACAGTACTTTAGGTACATACTGAAACATTTTTGATACTGCTTACTTCCATTTATAACCTCAATTTCTCAATCCCACACAACTTTGAACAAAAACAATTTGTTGTTCAAATTACAAGTAAATGATTTTAAGTGCTTTGAAATGATATTAATAAATTGTTTATAGTTTCTACAATGTGCGAAGCATATAGAAGAGCCTGGTTGTAATCTCACAATACTCGATACATTGTTTTCAATATGTAACACTTTAACTTCTTTAAAGTTATTCATTTATAAGGTAAGACAGAATTCATACGACTTGAGATTGCTTTAGACAATTTTATTAGGTAACATTTTGATACAGAAGCGGAGTTCCGATACAAAATTTTCACGATCATAAAATACAAAACTTACAGTAGAAGTGAGTTAATTATGGGTACCTTTCTATTACTGTATTTGATTGATGTAAATAAGTAGTAATGCTAATGGAAAACACAAGAACAGTAATTACTTGTGAAAAATCATTTGAATATTGATTCTGTCGCAGGAAAAAACAAAAATTACTGGGTTCAAGATTTATTCGTACACAAAAACAAGGTGAATTTCACAGTTTTCAATAAGCTGAAAGAAGATTATTACATTTTTGAAACATTTTCGGAGTGAATCAAAAACTACGTTTGCATACTTTTTACGGTCAGGCAATATTTTTATTGAATATAAAATGATTATAAGTCTGACCACGGTACAAACTCAGTCTTATAACTATTATATGTCCAATTAGTAAGAATCGACTTTAATGTGTTTAATAGGAGAAACTTCATTACATCTTTGATCATAAACAATTAAAGAAATGCATTAATTTTGAGGGTAGGCTTTCAACTATAACTACATTTTTAAATATACTTCAAAATAACACTACCTAAATGTAATTTTTATTATTTTAATAAATTATAAAAAGTACATGTTTTACCTATTACCTATCATAATCAAGTGCTCTTATAAAAATTATGTGATTGTTGTAAACAAATGCTTTATCGGTACAATATTCGAACGCGGAAAGCTTTTATTTCCTTTAATAAATTTTGACACAAATGTTACAATACTGAACGGTGAAGTGAACATTAGGTACAGTAAAATCAGAACAAACGTAAAATTTTTGTTTAAAATTACTAAACATTTTGTTTTCAGTAAACGGTAATAAATAGAAAATTAACTAATTTAAGGTCAACGGAAAAAATTAATATGTACCTCGGTAAAAGTGCTTTTAATAACCTCGCCTGTTTGCCTCGGCTAACGCCTCGGCCAGCAAATTCAGTCTCGTACATAAAAGTGCACTTTTTGTCCTTGGTACATAAATAACTATTAATACCTGCAACATGTGCAATGAACTACACTGGAAAAGTAAAGCTAAAGTACTACCTAGTGGTTTTAGAGTAGAACTGAATAAACTAAAAAGCTTTAGGCACAAGAGTTTACTCGTTCTCAAGAACTATGAACATAAATTGTTCTTATCTCAGGGTTTATATATATATGTTTTTTAAATTAAATTTAGAACTTATTATGCAGCAGCTTACTTAACCAGGAAATTCTTTTTATATTCATTTAGTTTTGTTTAGGTCCACTAAATAGTTTTGTCAAACATTTAAAGGTGTTTTCCTTCTAGGTGGAAACACAGTAAAAAATAACGGTATAAAATTACATCTAAGATTGACGTTTTACCCAAACTTGTGAGGGATTTATGAAGGCTAAATTAGATTGTAAATCGTAAGGATCACGAAATCAAATTATAATTAAATTTAAGAATTGGAAGACAAATAAATTTTAAATCTATGCTTATGCTAAAATTTAAATACTTCGTAAACCATAATTCAATTCGTATTACGCATGCGTGCTACAACGCAATTAGTGCTAAATAAACCGTGTATGAACACATGTGTGCCTCTAAATACAACAATAGTTTATAACCTAAAAATCTAACACCCTAACCTGTATTACCAAGTTGTTTTGCTAATTTAATTCTGCTGCACTCGTGGGTTTCTCATATCTTTTACAAAAAATTATGATTATGCTCTTTTCTGAACTTCGGGAGGTTTTTATTTTACAAACGAATAAGTAATTATTTTCAACTCAAACCACTAACTTTTCGACGAATTTAATTAATCTTCTTCACTACAAGCGTTTTCAACTGTAGGCAGCTTATTTACTTTTTTCTTAGGCCCGCACACAATTTAACCGCCGTTTTTTTTTTCAAATTACGAACCTCTGCATGTATTTGCGTTGCTTCCATTTATAACTTTTGGTTTCCAGCCTACTAGTCTCCTTTTATTTTAACACAGATTAACCCTTCTAAAAGGACACTAGATAGGTCTCTACTTATAACACTCAAAGTACTAATTACTTTACTTTATTTATAGGTGGTACTACTTATACGTGAAATATACATATTTTGTACAATTGTATACCGCACTTAAGTATACCCCTCTAATAAGCGCATAATAAAAGCGAAATGAGCATCAGGTGTTCTTTCGTGCGTGTATGCTACTATACAGAAATACTTGGTTTTATCGACACGAGTGTTTATTGCATTTTATGTTATCGTTTAGGTAACGATTTATATTTAAAACATTCAATCGTCGTTACTGTTATTTGTTGGCATTGCTTAGTTTATACTATTTATATGTGTCCCTTATTACACGATATGTCGTTAGACACAAACTTCACTTATATACATATTTTACTCTATAGTACTTCAATTTTTATGAACGTACAACTGTTTTTTTACAATTGTAAATTTCAATTTCTAGACATGGCGGAGTACAATATACACATGTTGGGTGAGTACTTTAGCAATTGTAGCGCCGTTTATTTTTATAACTGAAAAAAAAGGTTACGACTATTAAGATGTTAAAGAAAATTAAAAAAAGGTGGGAGGGTACCGGCCAACCTATGTGGAGACGGTGTGCGGTTATTTTTTTCTTTGATGGTATTGGGCGTTAGCAAATTTGGTGATTCTCCTTCCTCAGTCCTCTTTGGATTTGCACAAAGCAGAACCTACAACAATAGTCGCGTCCAATTCTTAAATAACAAAAAAACAAAAGCTTTCAACTCGAAAAGAATATAATAAAAAAGTGATAATAATAAATATAGTATGTAACACAAATAATCACCTTCCAGAAGGTTTAAACCAATTAAAATTATTTGAATTACTTATTAATTATACTGAAAGCCAAATCATATTTTAACATAAGTGTACCTTGCAGCAGGTAAATAAATAGAAAAACACATGTAAATAAAGTCAAGAGATTTGAGACCTCCAAGCCCTTGTTTACCTAAATACACCTCTGAACATCCTGTTAACAATAATATTTTGTAATAAGTAACAAACCGTGTTTTCTCCACGATCATATCTGATTCGCTCGATTTTCTATTTATTTTATAATATTTAAATTAATACTTGCTTTAAAACATCTAATACGTTGGATTTACATGACACGACATTTACAGAACAGTTCAAAAATTATAGCTGTCTAACTATTTCGTTAAGCACAGTTACAGAATATTGATTCTGATACTAGTTACTGAATAAAAATACACGTAAAACCCATAAGAAGCAAGTGTTTTAGAATAAATCAAAAGCGAGAATTTTTTTTTCTATTATTGAAACTGATTTCAGAATTATTATATTCCACTAATGATCGTAGAGAAAAATAATTCTGTATGTTACTGCTAAACCACAAATATGTTTCAGGGCGCCACTGTATATTAAATGTCAAACAGTGTGTCGGTTAAACCGAAATTTGAAATAAGAAGTAAACCTTCTGTTGAGTTTCAAATTTAAACAAAAATAAATTAAATGTAAGTATTTACAGATTGCCCAAATGCATGTACATTATTAATACTCTCAATTCATAAAAAGAAAAGTTTAAATCATAACCCCACAAGTGAAGTAGTTAGTTTTTCAAACTTGACATTAACCCGTGAAACTTTTTGTTTAAATGTATACTTTCAAACACTAATCCGGTCACTAACCTGACATATACTTCCAGGAGTGACATCGAACTAAGTGACGTGTTTCAGGAAAATTGTTATCAGTTTAGGTAGACGGGAAGAATATTCGGCAGTACCGATTTTAATTATTGAGCTGTAATCACCTCTTTGTAGAAACCAATCCAAATTTGCACGTAGAAAAGCCACAACTCCTCAATTACTGAACTTTGACTTTGGGCAGCTCACCGTACACATTGCAGTGATTGTGCAAGAACATAATTATAACGTATAGATGTAAAAAGAAATATAATGTCTAGTAGTAAGATATTAGAGGTTTGTTGTATGTTAAGAAGAAATATCGATTGGTGTGCGTACGTGAGAAAGTGAAGTGATAGTCCGGTAGAGAGACGCTCTCGGGCAGTAAAGAATGATTGACGTGTACTTTTTGAGTACGTGCTTAAACCAATTAATAGAAAATGTTCTATATCAATTTTAAACAAAATGTTATAATTATAAAATTAATTAACCCAGTTATTGAAATGCATAAACAAGTTAAAACCTAAAGGGAAAATGGAAGAATAACTAAAAGTAAGGAAAAGTTGATGAAGCAGTCCAAGGTCATGAGATCTTTCCCTCTTTCTTTTGGTTGCCAGTTTTGAACTCCACACTTGTTCTACTTGTCTATTATTTTCCAGTCGTTGTAAATGCTCCCACCAACCCAATTGTCTCTTTTCTATATATTGTGATATTTCTTTACATCCTAATTCTTCTCGTACTGTCCCATTTTTTATCCCATTTTTCCTTGTTATTCATTTTACTCTTCTTAAGTACACCATTTTTGCTGCTTGAATTTTACTATATAAATTTCTTGTTGTCACCCATGTCTTGCATCCATCTAGTTTGATGTTCATTTCATATGGAACATTTGATATTACTATTACCTTTGTGTTTTCTTTATTTAGTACCATTCCATATTTTTGTAATTCTTCGTTCCATATTTTTAAATTTAATTGTTGAGTTCTGCTACTAGTGCTATATCGTCTGCAAACGCGCACCCTGATATTTGTAGTGATTTTAAGTTATTATATCCTAAATTTAGTTTTTTGGTTTTGTTGTTGCATTTTTTAATAACATCGTCTATGTATATTGTGAATAGTGCCGGGCTCAATACAATACTGTGTCTTAGTCCTTTGTTCGTCTTAAAACTTTCTGAGATCATATTTCTATTTATTACGTAGTTGGTATGATTTTTGTAAACATTTTGGATAGCTGCTATTAGTTCTTTGTTATCTCCTCTTTTTGCTAAGCTCTTCCACATGATAGTCCTGTTTACTTTGTCAAAGGCTTTACTTAGATCTACGAACGCAAAAAAAACTTTTTTTCTTATATCTTTGTGATTGTGATAAAGTCTTTTCTGTCCTTTTGTAATCTTTTCTCTGGTATGCATTCGTATATTTTAATTGGTATGCTTAACAACGTAATTCCCCAAAAGTTGTTACAGTCTGTGTTGTCTCCTTTTTATGTATTGGTGTTATTAGTTTTTTCCCAATCTTTTGGTATGCTTTTTTCATTCCATGTCTTGTTGTATACACGTAATAATATTTTTCTCTCTCTTTTCCTAAATGTTTAATCATTTCAGGTGATATTTTGTCGTATCGTGACGCTTTTCCATTGTTTACTTTTTTTGACTGCTTCTTTAACCTCTTCTATCTTTATTTCGTTTATCTGTTTATTTTTCTCGTTCTTCTCCTGTTTTTCTTAATTATCTAGTCTTTTATTTTCTTCCTTTGTTTTTTCTTCTTTAGTAATATAGAGTAGGTCTTGAAAGTATTTCTTACATCTATACATAATTTCTTCCTCGTCTGTTAGTATAAACCCCTTTTGTTTCTTATTCTGCCATGATTTGTTTTCTTCGTTTTCTATTCTTAGTGTTTTAATTACTTTATAAAATAGTTTTTGGTTGCCTTTACTTTGCTTTTCCAGTTTTTCTCCAAATTTCTTCCACGCTTGTTTTTTTTCTTGAATAATCAAGTTTTTGACTGATGTTCGTTGATCTTTGTATCTTTTATATAAATGTTTATTTCGTTTGTTGAGATATTGCAATCATAATACTTTCTTAGTTTTTGCTTGTTTTTTTATTTCTTCCTTCCACCATGACGTTTGTTTTTTCGTGTTGGTAATGTTACTAGTCCCACATGCTTCTATTGCGGCTTCTGTTATAGTATTTCGAAAAATATTCCACAATTGTTCCATATTTTTATTTTCTGTATTTATTTGTATTTTTAGTTTGTTTTTTATAATTTCTTTTATACCTATTGCTTGTTTCTTCTTCGTTGTTTAGTTTGTATGTTTTAATGGTTTTATGTCCTATTTTCTTATGTGATTTCTTCGTTTCGATCCGTTTATTGTTATTTTTACTGTAATTTTGCTGCTACCATGTAGTGGTCACTATATACTTCCGGTCTTCGGTTTACTTTGACATCTTTCACTTTTTTTCTATTGCTCTTTTCTGCTAGAATGTAGTCAATTATAAATCTTTTGTTTTTGCTTACTACTTCTTCTTTTAAATTTGTGGATGTCTGGTTCAACCATTTTTATTACCTTAGACACAAGCAAGTATTTTGAAAAAGGGGGGAACTTAAAAAATTAGATGTAGTAAGTAAAAAATGTTGGCATGAAAAAGTCCTTCCGAACAGTGATTGACTTTTTTCTGAACCAAAACGCAAAGAATTCTACAGAACTTTAGAATAGAATAGAATTTTATTTAGCATAATTTATATATTTATTTAGGTACAGTAATGGAATCTTTGGCGGTGCATTCTCTTTTACTAATGGTACTTTACGTCAATTCTCGCGGAGCACTTACGACTTTTCTTATTTAATTCAAGTTTTTATGCATAAAACTTTATTTTTTCAATACCTTGCGCACGTTGTGGCTTATTTTTAATACTTGGATACTTTAATAATAACAGAAAATTGATAATTTAAAAATCATGTTCTTTCTTTTCAAGCAAAGGCTAATAGTTTAATTAAAAACTACGAAAATGCATCTATTTGCACTAGCGAAACAGGTTCAGAGAAATGAGAAAAAGTTACTTAAAGTTCTTAACTGCACTCGTTGAAACTCATAATATAGAATAAATAAGAGAGTAATAGAGGCAGTGTAAGAACCGAATTAAGTTTATATTTTATGTTTTATGAACAACAAAATTTAACATGCTTGATTTGTAATAAATGCATTTCTGTTTGATCAAATACCAAACTAATTTTGCAAATCTATCTATACTGTGTCACTGTGTAAATTATAAATGCGAACTAAACTGTATTTAATTAAAGGTCATTGATTAATTTATTTACCCATAGTGTTGCATGCATTCACATTATGCTCCTAATTAATAATAAATTCAATTATCTATCACATTTTAGTATTTACAATTACATTTTACAATAACTAACCGTTGATGTAATGATGACTGTAATGTTGAGTACAGTGATATTATAAGGTTTCTGTGTCACCATTATAAAATTGTGTACATAATTTCATGGTATTTGCCAAGTTGAAATTTAAATTAACATCTTGTCGCAAAAGTATTCTTCGTAAAAACGTAATAGTGGAGGGTTAATCTTTACGTTGCATATAAAATCTAGTGATTGTTATAGTTTGAAATTTTCTTGCATTAATGGTTATTTGTGTACAAAGTCGGTAAAATGATCATTTATTGAACGAACCTGATATTATAGGACAAGGAAGAAAGCAAACAAGGTGAATAACAAGCTCGTTCAAACAAAAAAACACAAAAGCTGATACAATCAAAATTTATGTTGAAAATCGCGTGTTTTTAACAAAGGAATGGAACTGTAAACTGCAGCGTCTATTTGACAAACGAGAAAACAGCAAACAAAGCACGAAAAACTATACTCGGACACGTGTTTTAATAGCTAAGCTATCATCATCTGCGAACCGATACAGTATCGACATTTTTAAATAAAAAAAAATTCTGTAGGTTGAACCACCCGCAGAAGCGCCGTCAAAAAACAATTATTTGAGAAAGAAGCACACTAAATTAGATTTTTACTAGGCAACAAAAATTACAAATTGTGTGGAACACGTTCCAAACATCGGACTCACTCAAAGCCTCCTACTCAAAACGTCCACATTCAAAATGCCCCCTTGTAAACGCCAGATTATGAAAAAGCCCCACATAAAAAAAAACACACATTCTGATAACGATGCCCATTTAAAGTTCCACATTCTCTAAATGTTACACGCAAAATGACGTGGATGATTGTTATTATAAAGGTAAATTTTAAAGAAAGAAATTGTAATAACTGTAACGTACCAACCAACACAGTTTACCCATAATCACACAAAAACAACTTAAATTGATTATAACAAATTTACGTAAAAAAGTTTGTTTTGGAATTGTTATTATCAATATAATTTTTTTAAGATGAAATTGTATTAACTGTAACCTACCAACCAACACCGTTTACCCCTGATCACATAAAACAACTTAAATTGATTATAATAAATTTACGTAAAAAAGTTTGTTTTTGGAATTGTTATTATAAATATAATTTTTTTTAAAGAAAGAAATTGTAATAACTGTAACCTACCAACCAACACCGTTTACCCTCAAAGATGAAGCCACATTCTGACAACACCTATTGCTATTTTAGCATATTGTGGACTAAGCATAATCGAAATATTCAATATGAAAGAAAATTTGGCGTTTTTAATGGAGTGTTTTCAAGATGGGACGTTTGCAATGGGGAGGGGTGTTTTTAATAAAGCGTTATGAAGGGGAGTTTTAAAGGTGAAGTGTTTCCAATGTTGCGTTTTATGGGATACGCAATACACTCCTACTTTACTGTTGCAAATCCGTACTATAAAGTATTACTTTAATTTTTGGTTGTCGATAAAGTACATTAAGTATATGACGGTATTTCTGCGTTATCGGGAGGAATTCATGTTTTTGGCGTCCTAAAATTGATTTCTACTCAAGTATATGCCTGCTTTCCTGGTACAAACATTTCAAGTGCTAAAGTTTATAGAAAGTTTATAACTTGAGGTTTCCAACCCTGAAAGTTCCTCTATTGAAAGTTCTAAAAGCACTTCGTTCTTTCCTATTTTAACTGCTGACGTATTAAGGTAATATTTTTCCTAAATCTAAAGCATTCCAAGCAGTAGCCTCTACCTAATTATTTGAGGCAGATTAAGTTATCCATACTTAGCCAACTGGTTCCATTATTCTCTTATCTACTTCTCTGGGAAACTACCCTTTGTCTGTTCTGGTTGCAACAGCTGTCTAGCCAGGAGACACAATTGATGTTATTAAAGTCATAGCTTCATATGAAAATTCTCAAAAAATTCTTGAATTTTATGCCTGGCCTTGTCAATTGCCCCTCTTGCGGTGAAATTCGGAACTTGAAAATAATTTTTAGAATTTTCTCATAGCCATTTTAGTAGTAAAAAATTTTATCCCGAATTTCTATAGTTAATAGTTTTCGAGCTAGGGCCGTTTAATGAAACAGCTTGTATGTGTTGTCTTTGTGATTGAGTCCTAGTTATTCTATACTAATTACATTTCTACCATCCTACGGTTTGTTTTTTGTGTCTATGAGTTCCTAGTTGCTCTGGAAAATCCCTACACGTTCTACTAGGTGGCGCCCTTATCATTCATCTCTGCAGTGTCGATTTAATTGTTTGCAAGTACACCCACGACTACTCTACGACTAATAGAGCTGCTGGCCAGGTTTTTAACACTGCTTCCTAATTTATAGTTTGTTTAAAATTAAACCGTAACAAGAATATTAAATATGTAAAGTTTAACTAGAAAGTAATACAAAGAAGATTTTCTCGCTCATGGGGCAAAAACGCCAATAAAATAATTCAGTTGCGTTCCAAACAAAGACACAAACTTACACTAACTTACAGCCCTTGTTCACCAGCAATTAGTCTAGTAGATAGAATGATTTTACTTTTTAATTTATTTTAAGGAGTACCGTCAAACATTTGTAAACGTTAACAGAAAATTTTAATTTGCGTGAAAAGCAATAAAAGGCTTTGTTACAGTACAAAATTTACAAAATTAATTACATTGCAACAAACAAAAAAGAATTTGTTCAAGGGAGACTTTACTAAAATATTTGAACTGAACGGTTCAAGTAATGGTTAATTTTGTATACATAAATATTCCAACCAATTAAATACAGGATGTCCAAACTAATATGTTACGGAGCAAATTCGAGAACGCCAGATGGATTACACAAAAACCCAAAAACTTCAATTTATAAGAAATCGGAGCAATTTGATTAAACTGGAGTAATAATAATTTTTAAAATTCTCATAGAAATTTCAGAGTTTGTTATTAATTGTTCAATAGCCTTGGTCATTACTTGTATTTCTGTAGGTTCTAATGGACTTTGTAATGTAGCGTTTTGATACTATCGAGTGTGTCCCTGGTAACCAAGTTAGTCATTACAAGTAAACTGTGTGACAGTTACTTAAATAGGAACATAATATTATTTTCAATCGGCAAAGAAAATAATTCAGAGAAACTTTCAATTTGTAACAGTCATCTCTTACAAAGAGGACACACCCTTTTAACAGTTTTATTTTCAAAATCTTCAACGTTTTTTTTTATTTGTTTCGGTTATCTTACACTTGCATAGCGCAGAAACAATAAATTAAAATTGCAGAAAAAGCAGATCTAATTTTTTTTATTCTCTTTACTCTAGGTTATCTTTTGAATCTCGGTTATGTGCTATTTTATACCTGGCGGTTAGGCAACCAAACGTTGGACTCAATAATTCGACGGACAGACGGCATTGAAATTGACTTCTTTTGTAAATGGTATTTCTTCTCTAAACGTTTTTTGATTTTGATAATTGGCTTTTGGCGGTGGTACCGCGTGATTTCAGGTGATTGCTAAAGGTGAAGTATTTTTGTTTGTTGGATAAAATATCTATATTATTTAATTATTTGTAAGGTAACAAATTCTTTTACAATTTACAAGCTATAATAAGTACATCTGTATTATAGACACTATCGAATGCCAAAAGTGAAATCAAATTTCCTTATCTATGCAAGCGCCATTCTAGTATTCTTTCTAGAATTTATACCTGAGGGACCAACTCAAAATAACTGGAGGCGGTGTTATCTATCACAACCCTTCGTTCAATAAGGCAAGAGTTGCTGTGATTTCTCTACAAAGGAACCGGTGTACTTTATCACAACAGGCGGGTTTTTATGTCCGTCATGACCGTATCAGCCAGCAGCTAACTAATTTACTTTGGTTTTTCTGTATACGCATCAATTGCAAATTTATCTGAAGCACTTAAGATTCTCGCACATCAAATAAAATAATTTGGCAGCTAAGTATCTTAGTTTTTAAGTTATTTATATTTTATTCGTATAGTTTCAAAACTTCCATGATTGTAGTTATGTGTGTCTTAGAAACGGCTCATTTAAATTTGCCATTAATTGATAATTGCATTGATTGCAAGTTAACAAGTTAACTTTTAATATATAAATGTTAAACTGTATGTATTGTTTAGTATTAAGACATATTTGTTTATTGTATGCTATGAGAATAAATCGATTTTTGTGCGTACGTCATGAAACGAAATGAAAGTGGGGAAGAGACGGTCTAGAGCAGTGAACAATGATGATGTATAGCCAAAACCGTGCGTAAAACAATGAATATAAAAATATCCTGGTTAAACCTTTAAAAACGTGTTTATATTTACAAATTTCATTAACCCAGTAACAATTTTAATTACATAAAAGCAGCGCATCGTGGAAAGACAGCGATATTCTTAGTAAAACCAGTGCAATGTTGCATATAAAATCGAATAATAAATAAAGAAAGTGGCTTCGTAAAATAAAAATATTATAAACAATTTGGAAAATGTAGGAAGAAAACGTCAAAGATATAATGAAACAAAGAACTTTGTGGAAAACAACCAAGGGTCAAGAGGTCACTCTTCCAAAGTCGTCGAGGGTTGCATCAAGTAGCACGTCACACATAAATAAAATCAAAGCTAGTGTTTAAAAAATAAAATAATAAAATTTATATAAATAAATACAATGTAGCACAAATAATGTTATAGTTTAGTTGCGTTAAGACGTGCACGGGAACAGAAGCCATTGTTATTGTAAATACTGAAAAGAAAAAAACGAGAAACAATAAAATGAAGTAAATAAAATTATATCTTTTAACCCATTTAAGCCCATGGTTGCGTTAACGCAACATTGAAAATAGGATTTTTTATACCGAAAATCTATTTTTGGTCACGACTTTTATATTATCAGATAAAAGGATAGTTGAGGTAACAAATTTATATTTTTTTGAATTTAGACGGGGTTTTTAATTTTGAGAAAAAATAAATAAAAGTGTTCAATATTCGCTTAAAAGGTTGAGGTAAATATGTATATATTTTTAACCAATGGTTATTTTTTTCTTTATGCTGTGTTAGTATTTTTTTAAAGATACTTCAAATTACAGTATGCTATAAAAGTTAGTCCATTTTTTTACTAGTTGACTTCAGAGGGCTTTTAATTGCAACGTTGCAAAACGCAACATTGGGATAAACAATGAAACTGCAGTGGCAGAAAGCATGATTCATATTCATATTCCTGTTTGAACTTGTCATTTAGTCGTAGTGTATTGTAAACGGTGCGTTTTAGTGTTGATATCTAGTTCTTTTAGAGTAAACAAATCCTTCAAATATTATCAAAATTTTAAAATGGTAAGTAAATCAACTGTGCTTATTTTCGATAATCATTTATGGTTTTAGAGCAACAATAAAGACAATTATTATTATACAAGGCCTTTTGACACTAAAAAGAACTTGAAGAAATTGTAGAAAATATTAGTCTCAATAAAGAAGTGGACATTTGTTACATACCACCTGACGTCGATGATCTAACGGATGAAGAAAATATCGATGAAGATATTGTAGGCGGCCAAGAAAATTTGCCTGCAGATTTGGCGGGAACATTTGAAATTCAATTAGACTCTGAAGTTGTAGTGGAAGATAATAATGATGAAGACATTTTACCTTTACCTTATAAAATACCGAAACTAGAAGACGTTACTTGGTGTAGAACTTCAGTCGACTACGATAGAGATGCTGTGTCAAATGAGCTAGAAGACATAAACAAAATTACTACGGATCTACATGGAAAATCTGTATTTGACTTTTTATGGAAATGTTTGATCAAAATATTATGCAGTTTATTATTTCAATGTCGATGAAATATTCAAGGGATCACAATCGTCCTCAATTTGGCTTAGAACAAGCTGACCTGGAAATTTTTTGGGAATATTAATTTTGAGTGGATATCATACCTTTCCACAAGTAAAACTCTACTGGTCATCCGATGAAGATAAAGGTGTTCCGTTTGTAAAAAATACCATGTCTAGGAACAGATTTCTAGAAATAAAACAAAATCTTCATCTTGCCGATAATAATCAGCTAGATAAAACGACAAATTTGCGAAAGTACGGCCTCTAGTGGATCTATTGAACAGAAACTTTTTGAAGTTTGGTATTTTCAGACATCATTTGTCAATTGATGAACAGATGGTGCCTTACTTTGGTCGTCATTCGGCAAAAATGTTTTTAAAAGGAAAACCTGTAAGATTTGGGTTTAAAATCTGGTGTCTCACTTCAAGTGACGGATATTTGTATCAGTTCATTCCATATAGCGGAAAACAGATAACAGATGCAAAAAACAATTTTTGGTTTAGGTGAAGAAGTTGTTATCAATCTACTGAAAGTTGTAGAAAATAGATCAGCCCATAAAGTATACTTTGATAATTTTTTACAAGTTATAAATTGTTGGTTTATCTGAAGAATGAAGGATATTTTGCTACTGGAACTATTCGTGAGAATAGGATGCTGAAATGTCCATTAGAAACTAATAAAAGTATAGGAAAAATCTCGTGGCACCATGGATTCCCGGTACGATCATGTAAACGAAATAAGCGTTGTGCGTTGGAATGACAATTCCGTAGTTACAGTTGCAAGCAATTGTGAGTCTGTAGAGCCCATTCAGTCTGTGAAAAGATACAATCGTAAGGAAAAAAAGATGTCTCTTTACCACAACCGAACATGATTGCCCAATATAACAAATATATGGGTGGTGTAGATTTACACGACAATGCCGTGGCAAACTACCGAATCAATATTCGAGGAAAAATGGTGGGTGGCCTTTGTTTATTAATTTTTGGACTGTGCTGTGGTAAATGCTTGGAAACTATACCGACTTGTACATAAAGAGAAACCCATTTCCCAGCTAGATTTCAAGTCAGAACTAGTCCAAAGTCTTTTGACTAAAAACAAACGTAGAACACAATCCACTAGAGGTCGTGGCTTTACAACATCTTTACCGTCGACGTCTAGATTTGATAACACGGGTCATATAATTGAAAGAAATAACGAAAACTGGAGAAGACGTTGCAGGGTATGCAAAAGCACTACGGCAACAAATGTGAAATCCCCTTGCACCCACATTGTTTTAAAAACTATCACAATTAATTTAGGAAATCATATAGTACCATAGTAGCGTTAACGCAACGCAAAAAAAAACTGCTTCTATTGTTTTTTTATTTTTTTGTTTTTCTTATGTTTATTACTAATTAATTAAATATGTTTCTGTAAAAAAGTTGTACTTAATTTGATTTTTCTAGTAGTGGTCCTAAATGGGTTAATATAAATGTTATCGTAAACCTCAACAGATGATTTCATATGAGGTTCTTGTGTCATATACTAAGGTAATTGTAATTTTATCTATATACTTAGACAGTGCATTTTTTGATGTCCAATAATTATTATTCAATTTTCTGTAAACTGTTGAATAATTCGTAACTTAATAAACAAATAATTTAATTTGTTTATTTTAATTACTAACTCCTGAAACCATTAGTGTCTTATCTATTATTTTAATTTTAAATTCATTAATTAATATTTACAAAACAAATTTTATTGATTAATTAATACGAAAAATAAACGATGTAAACATATTTATTTAATTAATAAAAACGTACGCCATTTTAATGGAATTTTTGTTTATGTAATATATTTATTGTCTGTTTATTTATCATAACCCAAGTGGAAAAGTAATATTGCCAGAACATAAAAAAACTATGTTGAAATATAGTCGTAACATTACTTTTTATATTGCTATAATATCAACATGCTGACAAATTTTGTGCGTGTGACAATATAATATACCATATTGCCACAATATAACATTATGTAATGAAGATATTGGATGTATTTTTTTGACATATGAAATAATTTGCTTATAGCAATATCATAAATTATGTTACTATAATGTTATACATGTGGACGAGGTTTAACCAAAACATGTTGTATATAAATTTTTTTATGTAATATAAAAATATATGTCCATATAAAGCATTAAACAAATTATATTAAAAAAAGAAAAAGTATATGCTTTGTTTTTAAATATAAAAGCAGCATTTGATAATGTAAATAGGAATAAATTATGGAAGACACTGAGAGAGCAAACAGCAAGAAGATTTAGTGCAAGTAATAAAAAAGATATAGGAGGAAACTAAAAGTAGAACAAGAGTGGAGGGAAAATTAGAGGAAGGTTTCTGGACGAAAAAAAGACTGAGGCAGGGCTGTCCATTTAGTCCAAGCCTCATGGAGAAAGAAATACGAAGGCATCAAAAGGAGGAGTTGTGATAGGGAGGATAAAGGAGACGATATTGGCATACGCGGATGACATAATGGTTGTAGCAAAAGCAAACAAGAAATGAAAAGGGTATCAGAGGTAGTAAGAAAATATTTGAAAAAAAAGAATCTATACGTGTATGTGGACAAAACAAAAATAATAATTTTTCAAAAAAGAAGAGGGAGGAGGAAGAAGGTAAAATGGTGGTGGGGAGGAAGGAATTAGAAAACGTAGACGAATGGAAATATTTAGGACATAAGTTAATATACGATAACAAGGACAACAGTCATATAAGAGAGCTAGCAAAAAAAGATAATGGTATAGTAGGACAGGTATGGGGAATAAGAGAGAGAGAGAGTGTTTGGAAACAAAATACAGAAGAGAAGGTAGATTTTTGGTAAATTGGTTAGAAGTGTTATGATTTACGGAGCAGAAATATGGGGATAGAAAGATTGGGAAAAACTTGAGAAAATACAAAAAAAATATTGAAAATGGACAATGAGGCTGGACAAATAGACACCCGAATATATAGTGAAGGAAGAAATGAAGATTGAGAAAATAAGAACGCAGACGGGAAAGATAGCCATGAGGTATGAAGAAAAATAAGGAAATGTAGATTAAACGAAATTTTAACTGAGTGCTGGAAGGAAGTAAGGAATCAAAAGATAAAACACGGACGGGATGAGAGGCGACAGTACCACAAAAGGGGAGGATATGTAAGGGAAAAAGTAGAAAATAAGAGAAGAAGGAAGGAGTATAGAAGAGGAGATAATAATACGAGATAGCGACACACCGATACAAGAAAGAAGAACAAAAATAAGAGAAGCCGATAAACGAAAAAAAGGATGTAATTGGAGGAGAGAGGGGGAAATATAAAGCCGATACAAAGAAAAAGAATTAAGGCGATGAGGAATTGGAAAACATTTTTATGGAGTGAGGGTTTTTATAGGCGGATTGTGAATTTGTTTTTAAAATTTTGTTTATGTTTGTTAATTAACAAAATGAATTTGTATAAGAAAAAAAAAAAATTAAAAAAAAAAAAAAAAAAAAAAAAAAAAAAAATAATAATAAAAAAAAAAAAAAAAAAAAAAAATAAAGCATCTAAAATGAAGAGTGTAAGGGAATTATACATTTTCGCTTTCTTTTCATGGACTTCATTGAACAGGTTAAAAAAGAGGTTCCATCGCATTCTGCGCAATAGGTAAAAACTTTTTCACTTTATTATCAGCTTCTCTACTGTCATCGACTTCCGGAGTATTTGATACTTTTTAGTATCAGGGCCACCTTCCGTCAGTGTGTGAATTCGTTTTGGGGTTCTTGGTCTTGGTGGTATTAACCAGTAAAGCCTTACATAATGCATCTCTGGAATTTAACATTGACATCTTATTTTCAGCTTTGTAGTTATACAACTTCCAGGCATTGATGACACAAGAATCAAAAATTAAACTAAAGACTACTTTTCTATACCATTTTTCGTTTTTCCTAATAGGATCCCATTTGCGCTAAAAATAATAAAGAAATTATTTTTTTTTTTTTTAAATTTTGTTGTTTACCTATAATCTACTCCTTTCTTTGCGGCATTGTAATCATTTACATTTTGGTTTTTTAATTGGCTCATTTTTCGGGTTTTCCTGTTTCTACAAGCAAGTCATCGTGATCTTCTTTAGTGGATAACATTAAAACGGGCGCTGTCCAACCTTTTATCACTTTGATATTGTCCTTTTGTTCTCCAATAACTTCACCCTTCCTTAGTTTCTTTTTGGACGTTTTCTGGCAATCCTTTTCTATTAGATCTTACAGTACCACATATTCTTGTGTTTTTTGGTTACAGGTATCTAGCTAAATCAATACTTGTATAATAGTTGTCGCAGTATAAGGTATGTCCAGAATTTATATAGTTTTGCATAAGGGTAGTGACTACTGCTTGTGCGTGTCCTTTTCCAGCAGTAATGTCTGTTCCTTTTCGGTATAAATTCTCAAATTGAGAACATATCCTCCTACATACATAATTTATACAGCTTAATGCCATAAGGATGGGTTTATTTTTATGTACTGTCTAAAGCTAAGTCATCCTCTCCAAGGTATAACGCTTTCATCAATCACAATGTTTTCTCCGGGTTGAAGATATGTTTTAAAACTTTTAACATTGGTTCCAAGATAGGTCTTATTTTAAACAATTTATCTTCTTTAGTATCTTCTAGATTGTCAGCAAAATGTAACATTTTAACAATAATAAAATTTGTCTCTTGGCATAATCTTCGAAACAAATGTATTGCTGTAAAGTAAATCTTTTGACCATAAAGATTTATCTCTGGAGGTGAACTAAACCCATGGCAAATGACAGAAAATAATGAAAATATTTCATTTGCTGTAGTGGGTTTCAATTTTCTTCTAGAACCTTTAGTAAACTTACTTGTTTGAATTATTTGGGAACAAATTTATTTGTTTCTTCCACTATAATATCAACAATTTATCTGTTACAAAAGTTTATAAAAATCTAATGGAGTAATGGCACCCTCGGGAAAATGTATTTATCGACGTTATTCGAAATTTCAAACATCAAAATATTTGAAGACGTTGCACGTGCCCACTCTTTTGTCTGCTCGCCATCGTTTCATTTTCAACTTGATTGACTTCATCTTTCGAATTAATTTCATCCTGATCACTTTCGGTGTTTATCCGAAGAATCGGAAGGAATAAAATTTTATCACGCACTGAATCTCAGAGTAACATTCGGATTCCGTTGATTCTGAATCACTCTGTATTGCCCTAGCGGTTGCACAATTTTATGTGTTCTTTTAGGAAACATGGTAAAACAAACAGTATGATATAAGACTGAAGATAATGCAAAGTCTAATGCCGTCACATAGATGCGATTTTAAACATGTCACGGCAAGTCTGTACGATATATTTGTCCCGTATCGCCAAATAAATGAAAATCAACAAATAGTGCGATACGGGTCATATAAGCCCGTACATTTTAATGAATATTTGGTAAGCTTGAACCCACTAGATCCCTAAAAAAATACCATTGAAATTTTGTAATAATAACAAAGTTATAAGCTTCGCACGTAGGGAAGGTTTATAAAATTTGGCATCGCCAACTAAGTAGATGCGGTACGGGACATATATGCCCCGTAACGCAGCGAACGTTAAACTGCTTTCGGAATTTGTGACCCTTTCTACTTTCTTCGTTACATAGCAGTGAGGGTGCAAACATATATGAAGTAGACTGTTTTTCAAGATTTACCTTCAAACCTTGACAATTATTGTAAAAAATTAAAGTTTTACTTTTTTTGTACATCCACTTTGCTGCTGATCTTGACATTATGAATAATAATGTAGCCGACCATTAAAAATTAATTTATCTTAGATGGATGTTTAGTTAACTTTATTACAAAAGGACAATCAAATTATAATAAATCAATATATACTCCTCATACTAACTCTCTGCACTGCTTTTACAATTAAATGTGTTTATTTATTCATTAAAGTCATACTTTTATTTCAATACTACCTATACTTTATCAGAAGCGATTTAAAATTGTTGCAATAATCTTCAGACTCAAACTTTTGTAAAAAGTAAAAATTTCGTTTAATCACAAATTTTAATTTTGTTAGTAATATTGGCTGCTTACTCAAACAGTTTGTAATATATGCTTCATGATTCCAAAACCTTATATATTTAATTAAGTAATTAATTGTCTATTTAAAATCTAAAAATAATAATAAAATGTTTGTAACAAGATCATCCAAAATTCCAAGATTGTTTGTGTATTGGATGAATTGTAAATCAGCTAAATTGTCTTCTTCTATATTAACAAATAAATCACTAAAAGCTTTGCTTATACATTTAATCTTTCTTTTTTATTATATATATATATATATATATATATATTAGTATAAGAAAGAATATAATATTTTGAAACTTAAAATTATGAATGGTACTTTAGTACGTAAAACGAGATGTAATAATATGTACAAATCGTGTCTAACGGGCCAAATTAATTTTGTAGGAATTGAAGGATACACATATTAAATAGATCAGATGGTGTAATTATTTACGTAAAAAATGACATACACTATGAAACAATAATTGAACAATTCAACGAATTAAAATCACTAGATTGATAGATAAATTAACTAGTAAAAGTGTACATAAAATTTCAGGAATATATTGGTGATTATGAAGTTGATGATTTTATTAAAGATCATGAACAATTCATTTTAAGCAATAAATCTGTCTCCAATCATTTAATTTTAAGGGATGTTAATCTGGATCTTATAAAATTTGATAAAAACACTGAAGTTTATTTTTATCAATTACTGCAAAATGGATATCAATGATAAATACATGCACTCATTCTGACCATTTCCCTGTACTAATTTTACTGCATGGAAATAATGTTAAATATAACAAAAGCTATATTTGAAATTAACAGAAAAAATTTATCAATTTATTTGCATCTGAAAATTGGCTTGAAATCTGTGACATTGAAAACCACAAAGAAGCTTTAAATCTTTTAATAATCAAAAAAACCAGATTATTAATAGAGTCTCTCTCAAAAATAAACTTAGAATACAAACATTTGTAAATTCGGTTGTAAATCTTGGAAGAATGACTGTAATAATTTATTCAAAAAAGAACAGTTTTTAAACTATAACAAAGTGCTCAGAAGGGTTATTCTGTATCTCCTATCGCTAACAATTCGTCACGCTTAATTATCGATATCGACAAGCTAGTCATTTCAATCGAAAGCTTTTCGACAGTAAATTCGTATTCTATAAGCACTATCGAAATGACAACTCCACCAGCCTCGGTGGCTTAATTGGGCATAAAGTTTCGACCAATCAGATAACATAATGTTCTCGACTCAGCCTGACCGCCATTTTCAGGGTACAAATTTGCACATTTTAAATAAAAATTGCAGTAATTTATTATATTATAAAATGAGATGATATAAATTTACAGTAACCCGAACAACACAAGTCGGTCTAAATTAAATTAAAAGATGTAAATTAAATGATGTTATTTAGATTTGGGTAAGATAGATGTAATAAAGATGTATGTTAGACGCAGGAAATATGATGTTCGGTATTAGATTTAATATAGATGTATGTTAGACATCAAAAATGTCTAATTGAAAACCTACAAGAAAATGGTCTAATTGATTTATAATTTAGATGTAATTTGAATTTTAGTCAAAATAAGGTTAAGATAAGGTTTAGATAGTAACAATTTTGTCAAACAATAAACATTTTAGAAACAAAGTTGATTGTATGTTGCCTTAAGGTCGATTTACATACAACCGTGACGTGACAGTGCCGTGACCGGCCCGTGATGCAACCGACACCCTTAAAAATATTCTTCTAGGAATCTTAAATGGACTTGTTCATACATGTTCGGCGAGTGAACGTGCCAGTGATGAAAGTGCTCTCGCAGTGACCGTACAGTGAATTTGAGATTAGTCTCGGACGATATTTTCCATTATCACGGCCGTGATTTTTATATTATTTTGTACTCGTCTGAAGTTTTCTGGGTTTTCTTTTACGTTTTTTTTGTGTATGTACAATTTTCCATATTTGTTTAAAGAAGATGAATGACGAAAAACTAATAGAGTTAGTACGGAACTATCCCGTATTGTATGATCTGTCCAATGCAAAATATATGGACACAAATTTCAAGAATACTATCTGGCGAAAAATAGGGGACGAAACGAAAACAACTGGTAAGTAAAAATGATATACATGTATATTTTTTATATTAGATTATAATACACATTTAATTTATTAAGCATTTAATACCCATGGAAGTGACCCAGCATCAGATGCAAAATAGTCATTGAAACTCTCTCTAACAGAAAATGCATCAGTCGTTGCATTCCCTCCTTGCAAGCAATAAATTCTGTAGTGTTTGACCTGCACTTCTTGAATTATCTGTTTGCTGTGTAACGTAGTTATATGTATTTCGGTCATATTTTTTAAAAAAGTTATGCAGTAGGCAAGTGGACCAAATTATGTAATCTACATGTTTGGGAAAGGCCTGTATTCGTCGATTGTAAAGTCTAAATTTTTGAGATACACCACCAAAGGTGTTTTCTGATGTCCTTCTAGCTCGACTTAAACGATAGTTGAAGTTTCGCTTCCTATCATCCAAATTATCTCCTGGATAAGGTCGCATTAAGTACGTTTTAAGAGGAAATGCCTCGTCCCCAACAATAACGTATGGAACTTGAGTATCTGTATTTGGTATAACAGAATCTGCTGGAACATTCAATGATTTATTTTGAAGAGCTACGCCTAATTTTGATTTAGCAAAAACTCCCCATCACTATTCTTGCCGTACGCCCCTATATCGACAGCAATAAAGTTACAGTGAGCGTCTACAAGAGCCAACAAAATTATAGAGAATGTTTTTTATAATTAAAAAACTGTGATCCGCTGTTCGGAGGAGCCTGAATAGTTACATGCTTTCCATCAATAGCTCCTATGCAGTTAGGAAAATTCCACATTTTATAAAAATCATCAGCAATGGTCTTCCACATTTGCTCTGTCGGAGTAGGCATCATCTCGTCCTTCAGATTTTCATAAATTATCTTGCACGTTTCACGTACGATCCTATAAACTGTACTATGTCCCATACGATAGCTAAACGCAATTGTGTTTAAAGCATCACCAGTGGCCAAATAGCTGGAAAAAAAATAATATTAGTAAAAACAATTTATGTTGTTGGAAGATGGGGAAGATAACTAACTATTTGTTTATATTTTTCAGGGACTTCATGTAAAACTAGGTGGGGCAATATTAGAGACAACTTCAGAAAATCTCTGAAGAAAACTAAAACTGTGAGTGGCCAAAAGGCAAAAACAGCGAAGCCATACAAATATTCAGAGCAGTTGAACTTTTTAAAAAAATTCTTCAATGACAGGGTGACCATGTCTAACATTGATGCCGAAGTAACGAGCCAAGACTTCTCAGGTGATGATGAAGTTAGTGAATCACCTGAAAATGAAGAAAACACCCAAAACGACACAGTAGAAGATAATAATTCTGTGACTGTAGAGTTAAACAGTCCTACACCACAAAAAAAGAAAAGGTCAGTGCCAAACTCTCAACCTCCGAAAACTGCTGCTGCTACTGTTATGGACTATTTCGTTAAAAGAAATGAAAATATCGGCTTCTCACCTTCCACACCGCAGCATCCAGTTGACGCGTTTTTAGCAGGCATAGCTCCAGCTCTGAAAAAATTACCCCAACGGTATTGGCATTACGCCAAAGCCGATATTTTTGCTGCAGTTCAAAAATATGAGTTGAAATGATAATGGACCAAGAGCAGATTTTGGCACCACATCCAGCCTCGTGTTCTTCCCCAGCATACTTTCAACAGCCTTCCCCTATAGAGAGGTATCAGCAGTCTAATAACTCCTCCACATTGGCTTCCCCACCTTCAGAGGACTTCCAACACGAAACAAATTCATCTGCTGATGGAAATCAACAGGCAACTGCGCTCAATAATACTGACTGTTCATTACAAAATTATTTTCAAAGATATACCGAATTATAAAATCTTAAAATAAATCATTATACAAAAACCAGTTCTTGTTACTTTTTTATGACCTTATAGTAGGTAGTTCAACAGTCACTTACCGCAAACAAACAGCTAGTCGTTCTCTTGATGTGATAGCTGTTCTGAAATGTGTGTCTTGCTTTTTTAGATGAACTTCTAATTTGCTTAACAGTATGTTGAACGAATTTTCGGACATTCTAAAGTATTCATAAAACTTCGCACCATCAACTATCAATTCCTTATACAGAGTGGCAAATTCTCCTTCTGTCGCTCTGGTTTTACAGGCCTGATGAACCCACATTTGTTTTTTTCACTGGAACTTCCTCTTCCTCTTCATCCAAAACTAGAGCAATCATTAACAATTCATCGTCCGAAAACATCTCCATACTGTAGGACACTCAAAAATGCACTGGAGAACGACGGGACAAACACGGTCCAGTGTGAATAGAAGTCACTGTGAGATCACGGCCAATAGAATCACGGGCCGGTCACGGCACTGTCACGTCACGGTTGTATGTAAATCGACCTTTACACTTTTATTTATGTTTTCTGTTTCAATTATATTTAGAAAACTTCAATTTACATACGGCTAATTGTAAAATGAAATAAAAAGGTTGTAATTGTTTAATGGATTATAAAAAAATTTGCCGTGTCTTTGAAAGTTTGGAGGTAACCCAAATGATTCTTTAGTAAAGTACACGTGAACGCTAATAAAGCAGTAATTAAAAATATTAACAAATATTAACTGCAATAACTTGCTTGTTTTGCAAACGTGTGAAGAAATCCTACGCAAATTAGTTGAGTCGCCTGTGTTTGTTTTGTCTATATACGTGCTTTTTAATTTAGAATCTTGTTGAATCATTCAACGATTCAACGGTTTACTGTGGTCATTGATTGAGTGTGCTGTTTGTCTTTGTTTTAAAGGTAAGTTTTTTGTATTAATTTTCCAAACTCATAAAAAATTACTTGCACAACTACTTGCACTTTTGATGGATTTTTGTTTTTGGTTGGCGATTTATGATTATGAAGCATAAACTCATCCAACATCTAAATCTGGTCACAAAAACCGCGTTCTTATTTAGAATTGCATAGATATTAATCATTTTTTGAGCTTAGGTAGGTAACCTTATTACCAAGCTAAGAACGGCTTTGTAAATCAACTAAATTTCGGAGATTTTGTTCAGGCACGTGAGGTAAGGTATTTATAGTTACATCAATGCGTTATCAAAATGACATCACACGTAACAGCTCTAGAGCGAATTATTTGTTTTTAACCTTGTTTAATGCATTCCTTAACATTTGCTTTAAAAAAATGCTTAATGCTAATAAGTTTGATAGGTCAAATAATTGTTTTTAATTATAGCTGCAGTGTTTACTACAAACCAGACGATCTAAACATGCTTAATATTAGAAAAGCACTCCGGATTGGTTACGCCTTTCTAATCAGAGATACAATTATGGTAAAAAAGAAGAGAAGAAAATAAATAGTAAAAAATACAATGTAATTCAATAATGTACGTA
The DNA here is from genome assembly GCA_030710515.1 of Abscondita cerata. Classification (NCBI taxonomy): domain Eukaryota; kingdom Metazoa; phylum Arthropoda; class Insecta; order Coleoptera; family Lampyridae; genus Abscondita; species Abscondita cerata. Next base: position 108,101 of record JALBCR010000997.1, read on the forward strand.
ATATATTTTTTTATTTGTCTTATGAATGGTATATTAATGTTTAGTTTCATTTCTGTTATGTTGTTACTAACGTTTGTTTAAGTTGCTTTAAATTTTACACTTGTTTTGTACTTTATCAATAATAAATGATATTTTTGTGTAATATTTGATTTTAGTTTGTTCTGTAAATCATTTAACTTAAGTCCGTATAACTTTTGTTTAATAACATGCATATTAACTTATTAAATACATTGATGTCTAAATTTAATCTACATAGTGATATCAAATTGCAATCTATTTCTTATGTTTTATACAGTCAAAAAAATTATTAATTTATGACTTCTATTAAAAGTTATCACAAATTGATTTTTTTATACTTTATAAATGTATACAGATATAGACGTCTATTTGTAATATAATCAAGCAGGTAAAACTGTAATCGAAATTGGACGTTTTATTCAGGTAAAAAATGAATGTGTTTTAGACGTCTACTAAAGTATATTTTAATTTTATCTAAATCGGATGCAATATAGACGTTAATCACGGCGACATTGCGATGTTGAAATGACATCGCACAATCAAGCAATTGTGACCATCTATAGACGATCATAGTGACATTAATTATATATTTTTTAGACGTATACGTGTTCTTCGGGAAACGAATTTTAAAGAATATTATTGTTATTACTATAGCCCAATGATATACAGGGTGTTTTAGTAAAAGAGTGCAAAAATTAAACAGAGCATAGGGAATGCTCTACTGAATAATTTGAGGTAGGGAACCTGGGGTCCGATAATTCAGCTTAAAGAGATATGAAACTAAACTTGTCTATCACATTAGTGTCAACTTTTTTTATTTACATTAGTTACAGTTAACTTTCAAATACCATCATTGATACAGTTAACGTAACTTACAAGAGTTACGGAAAGTGACGACCACCAACCTCAATGGAAGCTTGACATCGGCGTACAAGATTCTGCCGCATCCGTACAAATATCCCTGGTGTGTTTCGAATTACATCGCAGGGAGCTACAACCCTGGCAACTAATTCCATGTCATAGTACAAATAAACAGCACAGTAGATGTAAACTTGTATGCACGTTATTTGTAAATAAGCTGGAAACAGTACGGTAATGATAGACAATCTGATAGAGAAGTTTACTTCCATATCTCTTTAAGCTGAATTATCGGACCCCAGGGTCCCAACCTCAAATTGTTCAGTAGAGCATCCCTTATGCCCTGTTTAATTTTTGTACGCTTTCACTGAAACACCCTGTATAGTGACATAATCACTCCCATTTTTATAATTTAGCAAATTTGACAACTTGACATAGTTTTTTGATTAAAACATATTTTTGTAATTACAGTAGTAATAGTATATTACATGCGAGGTGGAAAATGTTTCATTTCATCCGAGGGCTCATTATATCCAACCGACAGGCGAAGCCTGGAGGTCGGATAGAGCGCGAGGATGAAATGAAATTTCTACCGAGGTATGTATACTATTTTATTCACAATTAGATTTTTGAAGTGAAATAATATAAACAGAAACTACAATATAAGTACTCTTTAAAAATAAAAAACAGTTATATTACTTGCATTCTACAGTAATTTAGGTAATTACTTGTTGGAAATTTATTAACAACACAACAACAATAGAGAAATTTAATCGACATTTAAAATTAATGTATAGTTGATTAGTATCAATAACAATCAGTATCAATTTGTTACAAAACTAATGCTTTGATCAAGTTCACTTATAAATACAAAAAACAAATTCCGTTTAGCTTCATCATTGTGTATAAAATTCGAGAACTAAAAATGTCTCAAAGTTCAGAAAGTGAAATGGAGCTAGGCACTCCTCCAAAATTAATGGAAGTGGCCAACGAAGCGGTTCTAAATTTGTTACCGGAGAAAAGCAAAAGTCGTTATCAAAAAGTCTACAGAGATTATAAAGATTGGTGCGCTACCAAAAATGTACAGTAGAAGACATCAGAAAATATTGTGCGTGCCTATTTTAGCAACCTGGCTAAATCCAAAAAGCCTTCAACATTATGGACAACATATTCAATGTTACGAACAACATTGGATATCAATGAAAATATAGATATCTCGAAATTTTCTAAACTAATAGCATATTTGAAAAAACAAAATGTGGGTTACAAACCAAAAAAATTAAGTACGTTTCCTAGAATTGAAATCAATAGGTTTTTGAAAAACGCACCATTAGACTTTCTTCCACAAAAAGTAAGCGGTTTGGAACCTCTTCTAAATGGATGGGTATCCAAAGAATCTATAACTAAACTAAAAATAACCTAACTTAAGGGTGCAACTTAAAGCTAAGAACTTATAAATAAATTTAAAATAACCTAACTTAAGTGTGCAATCTAAAACTAAACTTATACTAACCATCGGGTACACATTCCAAAGAAGTTCCTTAGTTTATTATTTATCGAAGTGACAAATAAATTTATTTTACAATTTCCAGGTGGCTTTGATATTGAATACTTCCGGAGCTTGTTGAAGTGAGGAGCTTTTTAAAATGACCATTGGCGCCATAAATTTTCTGGAAGATAGAGTCACTGTTTCAATTCCAGATTCGAAGACACATCATTCACGAGCATTTATGGTCTCTAATCCAGAATGGATAAACATATTAAAACAATATATAAATATGCGTGGAAGCATTGAAAATAACGGGTTATTTATGAGTGTTTGATATAACAAAATTACAAAACAGCCTTTTGAGCATAACACAATTGCATCATTTCCAAAAAAAATTGCAACATATTTGAAATTGAAAGAACCAGCAACATTTACCGGACACTGCTTTCGACAAACTGCAGCTACATTACTAGCTGATAATGGTGGTGATATTCTGCAGTTAAAACGTTTAGGCGGTTGGAAGTCCAGTGCGGTGGCAGAGTCATCTGTGGACAATTTGTTAGAAAGCCAAAAGTTGCCGTTATGTTGTCAAGCACAACTCATGACAGCGGGTCAAGTAGCTCTAATGAATTTAGTGTATGCAGCAGCCAAACAAAACAAGGAATATCCTTTGTTATTAATGCATCCGGTAATTCTAACGTAACCATAAATGTTAGAAATGAACCCTCGAATGAATCTAATTGAAAATACTTTAAGATACTTTTTTTTATTGTTATACATTTTCTTACTTATTAAATAGGATTGTTTCTTTGAATTATTTCTCCCCGTTGCATTTTCTGGTTATACACATACATCCAATTGCCAAAACCGTTTCATGTGGTTTCTTTAAGTTGGTGCAAAAAACGTATGGGTTTGTTCCTAATAGCATGACCCTGTATTATTTCGAGCAACACCGACTTGTACTGTTAATGAAATGAAACATCAACGTTCCTTTCCTACACATGCTTCGATTTACAAAATTGAAAACAATTATATACTTTTAGGTTATGAAATAATATAAACTGAAAACAGCGACTCTACCATATAAGTACTCTTTAAAAATAAAAAACAGTTATAATACTTGCGTTCTACAATAATTTAAGTAAATCCTTTTTCGGAAATTTATTAACATAACCAACGATCGACAGAAATTTTTTGACAGGCTAAATTAATATTGGCAACACTGAAACTTGTTCCTTTTTATTTCTTTCTCTCTCTTTTCTCTTGGGTTGAAAGTGAACAGGTGTTTACTTTCAACCCGTGGGAAAGTTATTGCAGTTAATAACGGCAAACTTTCAAACCTTTTGAAAGTTTGCAATTCACACATTACAATAGTGATTGTGAATAATAATTATTTACCAATTTTAATTCTTGCAGAACTGTATTTAAAAATGTCACAACCCAAAAATATTCGAGTTACCGAATGTCAGCAAGAAAGGCTCTTGGAGTATATGTCAAATCATCAAAAATTTGGTGCAGATCGGTTGGTTGGGTCACCCGGCAAACAAAACACAGGTTATATGGGAGTAAATTAAATACAATAACTTACCTTATTACAGTGGTGTTTGGAGATGTTTTGTTATTAAACGTTAATATATATCAATAATCAATTATATAAACCTAAAATTTACAGTCAAAATACTATAAAACACTAATTCGGATAACTTTATTAGATGTGCGTCTATATATCGACTACTTCTCGCCAGCTGCTTGGCGCGCAATACGATCGCGATACTAGACGACTACTTGTCGATCGCTTTGTCAGTCGAAAACGTTACACAATACCAACTGTTGTATTCGAGTCGACAGCTAAGCGTTTCGATCGCCTAGTTGTCGATAGTGAAATACAGAATAACCCTCCAGAATACTACTTAGAGCTGCTAAAAATAAACATGAACAAAAATTGGTACAAAACAGTGATACTAAAAAATGATAGAACTTTCTGAATAGTAAATAAATAAATAATAATAAAACAAAAATAGACAAATAAACGAAATCCTGATTTACAACAAGTTAAATAATAAGAATTACAATAAAGCAAATTATTTTAGTAAATTTTTTAGTACTGAAGTTACTGATCTAATAATAGTGTTGCTTCACCTTTACAGTATTATGTTATACCGAATATTCCAATAAATCAGCTTTTTTTGATAGGTAAGTATTTCTTCCTATAAGTTTTCTTTAAATGATTTTTTCTTTGTTGAGGAGGGACACCAAAAACCACTAAGTCCTTTTTTCAGGTTTAGTGGTATTTTGGTGCCCCTCCTCAACAAAGAACAAATCATTTAAAAAACACACTTTTTTTCTTGGGCCAACAAATCCATTAGAAGTATTTGGGACTATTCAAGAACTCAAGAACAAAGCAGGAGGGTATGATGGAGTACTTGCTTATATTATTAAACTTACTTTGCCATATATTAATCCGGTACTAACGCATATAATTAATAAATCTATTTTGTATGGCAAGTGCCCACATCAATTTAAGACTGCTGATATATGCTCTGTGCACAAAGAAGGTTAAAAAAAATTGTGAGTAATTATCGACCAATTGCATATATCTAATTTAGCTAAAGTATTTAAAAATATTATTTTTAATAATTTATATGAATTTGCAATTAAGTATAATTATAAACAATTTCTGTTTTTGAAAAAGAAAGATACTAACGACGCTATAGCGCAATTAAGTAAATTTATATATGACAGTTTAAGTGCTAGTAATTTAACTATTATTACGTTTTTAGATTACTCCAAAGCATTTGACACAGTTGATCATTCAGTAAAACCTCTATTTTTGGCCACATCTTAAAAGCGACCACATCTAAAACCGGCCAAGTTTTCCAAGTCAAAAACCAATTATACGAAAATATTCATATTAATGGCTCTCCTAATAGCGACCACCCTTCGATAACGGCCACTGCCACTTGTTGTAAACTTTCTTGGAAAAATACATGTAATTCTAACACCAATTCTGGCCATTCTTAAGTAAGGTTATTAGTAGACAACAGTTCAGCGTTCAAGTTGTGCATAATATAAAATAGTTTCATTGTGTGAGGCTTAAGTAATTACCGGTATTTAAAAAACGGAATTAAAGAATTTGTTTTATTTACAATAGACAGTGATTACAGAGAGAGTTCAATTAAAAGGCTCATTAAGCTCGCCACAAAAATCGTATTTTGCGTACATAGTTTGAGTTAGTATGTTCAACAGTGCTGTTACATATAGACGTACACAAAAATTACAATGTTGCTTAAAAGAAAACGTTTGTCTCTAAAAGAGAAAATTGATATAATTGTGGAAAGTGAAAAGTTTAATAGCAGTGCTTGAAAGTTGGCAAAAATTTAATGAAAGCATTGGAAGTTGCGGAAAAAAAAGAAAAAAAAAAAAAAGAAGAAAAAAAGAAAAAAAAAAAAAAAAGGAAAAAAAAAAAAAAAAAAAAAAAAAAAAAAAAAAAAAAAAAAAAAAAAAAAAAAAAAAAAAAAAAAAAAAAAAAAAAAAAAAAAAAAAAAAAAAAAAAAAAAAAAAAAAAAAAAAAAAAAAAAAAAAAAAAAAAAAAAAAAAAAAAAAAAAAAAAAAAAAAAAAAAAAAAAAAAAAAAAAAAAAAAAAAAAAAAAAAAAAAAAAAAAAAAAAAAAAAAAAAAAAAAAAAAAAAAAAAAAAAAAAAAAAAAAAAAAAAAAAAAAAAAAAAAAAAAAAAAAAAAAAAAAAAAAAAAAAAAAAAAAAAAAAAAAAAAAAAAAAAAAAAAAAAAAAAAAAAAAAAAAAAAAAAAAAAAAAAAAAAAAAAAAAAAAAAAAAAAAAAAAAAAAAAAAAAAAAAAAAAAAAAAAAAAAAAAAAAAAAAAAAAAAAAAAAAAAAAAAAAAAAAAAAAAAAAAAAAAAAAAAAAAAAAAAAAAAAAAAAAAAAAAAAAAAAAAAAAAAAAAAAAAAAAAAAAAAAAAAAAAAAAAAAAAAAAAAAAAAAAAAAAAAAAAAAAAAAAAAAAAAAAAAAAAAAAAAAAAAAAAAAAAAAAAAAAAAAAAAAAAAAAAAAAAAAAAAAAAAAAAAAAAAAAAAAAAAAAAAAAAAAAAAAAAAAAAAAAAAAAAAAAAAAAAAAAAAAAAAAAAAAAAAAAAAAAAAAAAAAAAAAAAAAAAAAAAAAAAAAAAAAAAAAAAAAAAAAAAAAAAAAAAAAAAAAAAAAAAAAAAAAAAAAAAAAAAAAAAAAAAAAAAAAAAAAAAAAAAAAAAAAAAAAAAAAAAAAAAAAAAAAAAAAAAAAAAAAAAAAAAAAAAAAAAAAAAAAAAAAAAAAAAAAAAAAAAAAAAAAAAAAAAAAAAAAAAAAAAAAAAAAAAAAAAAAAAAAAAAAAAAAAAAAAAAAAAAAAAAAAAAAAAAAAAAAAAAAAAAAAAAAAAAAAAAAAAAAAAAAAAAAAAAAAAAAAAAAAAAAAAAAAAAAAAAAAAAAAAAAAAAAAAAAAAAAAAAAAAAAAAAAAAAAAAAAAAAAAAAAAAAAAAAAAAAAAAAAAAAAAAAAAAAAAAAAAAAAAAAAAAAAAAAAAAAAAAAAAAAAAAAAAAAAAAAAAAAAAAAAAAAAAAAAAAAAAAAAAAAAAAAAAAAAAAAAAAAAAAAAAAAAAAAAAAAAAAAAAAAAAAAAAAAAAAAAAAAAAAAAAAAAAAAAAAAAAAAAAAAAAAAAAAAAAAAAAAAAAAAAAAAAAAAAAAAAAAAAAAAAAAAAAAAAAAAAAAAAAAAAAAAAAAAAAAAAAAAAAAAAAAAAAAAAAAAAAAAAAAAAAAAAAAAAAAAAAAAAAAAAAAAAAAAAAAAAAAAAAAAAAAAAAAAAAAAAAAAAAAAAAAAAAAAAAAAAAAAAAAAAAAAAAAAAAAAAAAAAAAAAAAAAAAAAAAAAAAAAAAAAAAAAAAAAAAAAAAAAAAAAAAAAAAAAAAAAAAAAAAAAAAAAAAAAAAAAAAAAAAAAAAAAAAAAAAAAAAAAAAAAAAAAAAAAAAAAAAAAAAAAAAAAAAAAAAAAAAAAAAAAAAAAAAAAAAAAAAAAAAAAAAAAAAAAAAAAAAAAAAAAAAAAAAAAAAAAAAAAAAAAAAAAAAAAAAAAAAAAAAAAAAAAAAAAAAAAAAAAAAAAAAAAAAAAAAAAAAAAAAAAAAAAAAAAAAAAAAAAAAAAAAAAAAAAAAAAAAAAAAAAAAAAAAAAAAAAAAAAAAAAAAAAAAAAAAAAAAAAAAAAAAAAAAAAAAAAAAAAAAAAAAAAAAAAAAAAAAAAAAAAAAAAAAAAAAAAAAAAAAAAAAAAAAAAAAAAAAAAAAAAAAAAAAAAAAAAAAAAAAAAAAAAAAAAAAAAAAAAAAAAAAAAAAAAAAAAAAAAAAAAAAAAAAAAAAAAAAAAAAAAAAAAAAAAAAAAAAAAAAAAAAAAAAAAAAAAAAAAAAAAAAAAAAAAAAAAAAAAAAAAAAAAAAAAAAAAAAAAAAAAAAAAAAAAAAAAAAAAAAAAAAAAAAAAAAAAAAAAAAAAAAAAAAAAAAAAAAAAAAAAAAAAAAAAAAAAAAAAAAAAAAAAAAAAAAAAAAAAAAAAAAAAAAAAAAAAAAAAAAAAAAAAAAAAAAAAAAAAAAAAAAAAAAAAAAAAAAAAAAAAAAAAAAAAAAAAAAAAAAAAAAAAAAAAAAAAAAAAAAAAAAAAAAAAAAAAAAAAAAAAAAAAAAAAAAAAAAAAAAAAAAAAAAAAAAAAAAAAAAAAAAAAAAAAAAAAAAAAAAAAAAAAAAAAAAAAAAAAAAAAAAAAAAAAAAAAAAAAAAAAAAAAAAAAAAAAAAAAAAAAAAAAAAAAAAAAAAAAAAAAAAAAAAAAAAAAAAAAAAAAAAAAAAAAAAAAACCCGACTAAAGTGTATAAACTAACGTAAACAAATAACTGCCAATAAAGATAAATGTATAAAATTTTCTAAGATTGATAACATTTAAGGATTTATGCAAATAACTAAATCTATTTGAAAAATTACGTTTTATTCTCGCTGTGAATTTCTGAATTTCTAAAATGTGTGTTATCTCCTCTAAACTGTAAACGATAAAATATTGATAGTGATCTGTAAATTCTTAAATATAGATAATGATGAAGATAGTATTTTGAAGCAGCAAATGAAACCAGCCTCAAGTTGTTGCCCCCTAAATCCCGGACAACGCTATGAGGAAGCTTATAGCAAGTTTATGGAGTGGCGAAAGCAAAACAGGGTAAATTCTTCGTTTTTGCAAAACGTCCTGCTTGCGTATCTTGCGTTTTGGAAAGCTGTCGAAAAAAATTGCCCCAAGCACATTATGGACGCAATTTTCTATGATAAGAAGCCCGCTTATTGTTTACCAGAATACTAATATTAGTCAATATCCTAAATTGAAAGCCTTTTTGAAAAGAATGTCGCAAGAATACAAACCGAAAAAACTTTAACTGCTGAAGAAGTTAATAAATTTATAAAAGAAGCGCCAGACGGCAAAAATTTGTTACAGAAAGTAAGTACATCCCTATAAACAAAAACCCTTCATCAATTGAAGTTTCAATTTTAGGTAATTTTGGTGTTCGGAATTAGTGGAGCCATGCGAAGGAACGAATTGGTCCAATTAAAATTGACGATTTAACTGATGTCGGTTCGGCCGTAATTGTAAAATTAGGTGACACCAAAAATAAAAAAGGATTGTGTTTTACGGTATCTATCGCAAATATGCTGCTCTTCGACCACCAAATACGTCTGAACGTCGCTTTTTTTTAATTATCAGCAAGCCAAATGCACTAAACAGCCCGTTGGAATCAACAAGATAGGCAGCATCCCAAAATTGATTGCTACCTACCTAGGTTTAGAGGAACCCTTATCTTACACGAGCCACTGTATGAAGCGATCATCTTTCACCATTTTTGTGGATGCTGGTGCTACGATTGAAGATCTAAAACGCCACGGTGGATGGGATTCTTCATCAGTGGCGGAAGGTTACATAGCAGAGTCTATTGGGCACAAAATGAAAGTTGCTAAAACAATCACTTCACCCGTTAAAAATTCGTCAGAAACTTCGTCAGAAACCTTGTCAGAAACTAATCCAATTACTGATAACTTGAACAATGAAGCAGAATCATCCATCATGACAACTTCTTCAACAATTGTCAAATCATCAAATGTTTGAAAATTCAAATAAAAAAGTAATACATTTCAATAACTGCACATTTAATAATGTAACTTTCTAGTTCTATTAATAAAAATTTCATTCAAATAATAATTGTGCACAATTATTTAAATCCTAATAATCCGAATTTGTGTATAAACTATAAAACTAGAAAATTGACGATCGGAATAGGACTTCATCCATTGGCCGAATTCAGATTTCTTGTCTAATCATTTGAGTTTCAGGAATCAGGGTCTATTGATATTTACTTTGTACAGGAAATTCACACTGTGGAGATTAGACAAGTATACTAAAAATAAACTTTACGGACAAATTGCCCCCGCTGTTTCCACTCCCCGCTTGCGCTCGTTTTATCCACTCGCCGTATTCTTTCACCTGTTAGACCGTTTCAATCCCTTAAGCTAAAAGATTCGAACTCCCGAGCAAAATTTGCTCCCGGATGTATACTAAATTTAAAAATGAAAATTGTTTGACACACTAATATATAACTTAATATGTACCTACATCAACTGTATGGTTATAAGATATTATAGGTATCGAAATTTTCCAAGTGATTTCTTATCTGTCTATTGTTGTCGTATTCTTGCATATTACACTATTGCAACCAATTATACATTATCTCCTAGCTAATTATATTGTATACGGATTATGATGTGTCATTAAATGAACGGGTATCTAAAAGTTTATTGTTACGGGAACGTTTAAGTGGGGTTATTGGGAAACCTCAATTAAAAAACTTTTATTACAATAAAGATAACTAACTGTTAACGACAAATCATTAAAGGTCTTACAGTAATGATTATTAAACAAGAATACACAAATCCAGGATAGATTAAAATTTTCTATAAAAATGCTTTGTTTTGTTCGGTCAGAGGGATATATACTTCAACAAGAATTTGTAATGGTAAATTATAATACCATTATCTGCAATTTTGCTAATCACATTCTAAGGTACGTAAGGAATTTCCGATTATTGAGATTTCACTGGGGAATGGGTAAATTACATTAGAAAATGCTATACAAAGCCAGTGGTAAGTCATTATATTGTTTCTACTAATGGTTCTAATGGCGGAGTACGTTTTGTCAAAGCGAAACAAGCAAAAGCTTGTTTATCAAAACCACATTTACGTGTTTTCCAAAAAACAAAAATGAAGAACATGGAATATGGGTGTGCGAACATCGATCAAACTGTAAGGGACAAGTATGGACAGACGGCGTAGATGGTGAAGTGGTTAAAATCGCTACGCATCATAATCATGCAGCTCAAGCTGCCAGGCCAGCAGCTATTCGTCTGGTTGCTATGGCAAAAGAGCGTGCCACTACGACACAGGAAACACCACAGCAAATTATTGCAATCGTCATCGCAGAAGCTCACACAGATGTTGCTGCAATTCTGCCAAAAAGGATTCATTGAAAAAACTATCCGTAGAGCAAGACGAGATGAAGGAGCACCTGCGATTCCAAGAAATATCCAAGAATTGGTGATTCCTCGAGTGTTTAGGAAAATTGTAATTGATGGTCAAGTGCAACAGTTTCTGATGTATGATTCGGAGGATCAACTTATGTCTAGAAGAATGCTGTTCATTTCAAGTAGAAGCAACCTTCATCTTTTGGCTCAAAGTGAAGAACGGTTTGTAGATGGTACGTTTAGTACCGCACCAGCTATGTTTCAACAAGTTTACACAATCCACGCTACCAAATACAATGCCGTCATACCACTAGTATATTCTCTTTTACTAAATTAAACAAGAGCTACATATGTAAAATTTTTGCAAGAATTGAAACTTTTGCAACTTGAACTGCAGCCAACTCTACTTATGACAGATTTTGAACTCGCTGCCATTCAAGCATTTGAATTGGAATTTCCAGGTATTTTAAAAACGGAATGTTTTTTTCATTTATCGCAATCCGCCTGGAGACAAGTTCAAACGGAAGATCTCAAAGCTCGATACGAAAATGATCACGAGTTCGCTCGTTGGATCAGAATGATTCCCGCTTTGGCATTTATACCTGAAGATGTCTATCAGCGCACTCTTAACCAACGAACATCGCACAAATAATGCCTTCGAGGAACGGCATCGCGCTTTTCAAAAAACATGTGGATCACAATTTCCAAACATTTTTCGTTTTATTGAATCTTTGCAAAAGCAGCAAGGTATTCATAACTACGAAATAGTACAACTGATTACTGGAAATCAAGGAAATCCAAGAAATAAAAAAAGTGATATCGCAATATCAACTCGTGTGAAAAGAATCGTTGAAGATTTTGAAATCGTCAAGTTATTGATTACTTGCGTGGAATTGTGTAGAACTTTGAATTTTTGAATTTATTCCGGTTGCACATACGAATATACATGTTATAAATATGTATTTTTTTTAAATAAATTAAAATAAAAGTACAAACAAACATTAAAAAAAACAAAACAAAACCAAAAAACGTGGTTGCACAAAATCACTACTAGCTACCTCCTCGTGGTGCAACTGGAAACAGCGAAAGCAGGCTAAAGTAAAACTTCGGGGGCGAACCGGTTTGGGGGCAAAGCAGTCAGGGGCCAAACGGCTAGGGACGAACCGGCGGGGCCCAAACAGTCGGAGGCGAAACGGCGGGGGCGAACCGTCTGCATTTGATTTAGTATACGATCCAAAAGACAACAAATCAATTTATTCTGGTCGATGGCAAAACGATTACAGCCCGGACCTGTGTTTAGTATCAATGGATCGTGACATAGTTCCACTACAATCAACACGTATGGTATTAAACGATTTTCCAAGAAATCAACATAGGCCTTCGCTAATACAAATTGGACTTCAAATTCCGTTTGTGCAATCTTTAGGAAAACTAAGATGGAATTTTCAAAAAGCTAATTTTGAAGTCCTATATGGTTGCAAGACTACTTAAGTACGGCTTTTTCTGAAGATGAAGAGTGGAAAAAATTATAGTCTGGAGTTGATGTTTTCAATAAACATCTCATTGATGATCCAACTTTAGAAGTCTCGGGCGTTGATCAAAATAGAGAAATTTGGTCAAAAGTAAGTCGCATAAAAACAGGCTATTCAAAATGAAAAAATGTTGTTCAAATGGAGTGCAATTTCTAATTCAAAATGGGACTGTGGAAACAAACCAGAGACCGTTACACATATTGTAGAGGATTGTCAATTAACGAAGTTTAAAGGAGGGTTTCCAAACATTCATAATTTAACGGATGATGCAATATTATGAGTTACGAATCTGGAGGACATCTGATGTTCAGCAATATTTTGTATTCTTGTCTTGATTATCTGTTTTTCCATTATTTTGTTTTGTTATTTCTTTAACCTACTTTTTTTTCAAGTCATTGTCGTGACTAGCGCTTGGACCGGTCCATTATATGTCGTCATGCAATAAGCTGTGCTGTTATATTTTATATTATTATTTATTCTATAATGTTTATACACTTAATTAATATTATTATCTAGAGGGGTAAGATTTAGCATGTTTAGGTTTTAGTGGTTTTCCTGAACCTTAGAGTAAATGCTTTGCCAAGACGAACAATCCACTATTGCACACGGTTTCGGTCACCACACTATACAGGTTTATACTGTATCTTCTGGGGCACCAATACATAAATCACTTACATCACAATGCAATATTTTTATAATGTACCATACGAATAAAATAAATAAATAAAATATTTTTTTACTGATGTTATTCAATTAAATTAAATTAAATTAAATTTGGATTCAAATAGATTTGAATTAAATGTTTAGCGATTCAACGTCTCATTGCATTCAACAAAAAGCAAATAGACAGATTGAAAAATGTTTAATTTAAAAATAAATAAGCTTTTACGGTATACAAAGGTATGCAAATAATTTAAAATTAAGCGGGCGAAACAAAGTTTATATTCCTCGCAGAAAAATGTGTCGTATAAAATAATAGATAACTCAAAAACAAAACGACATTTATATTACATTTTGATAATCTTACTCATTACAAAATACTGTATCACATTAAAAACGTTCGAACGTTAAATTATAAGCTGGTAAATGTGAAAGGAAAGTGCAAAATAAAAAAAAACCACACACACATACACACAAACGGGTGGAATTTAACAAGGGTTGGCTGTTTAGGTTGAACATTATCTTTTTGTTCTTGCGGCAAAAAATGTCCGAAAATAATAATTCACCAAACTTCACATTCTAAATTGTGTGGCTACGATAAAAAACGTTATTATTAAATATAGCGTTGCTTGTTGGCGTTTAAACAATTTTTTTGTAAGCTGTTTTCCCAAGAAATACAGGAATTTTTATTATTTGCAGAATGGAAGATTTAGACAAATGCGAAATAAGAATTTTTTTGATGTAATGACGACTGCAAGACGATTTTAGAAATCCCAAATCTCAAAACGTATTATACAATGGTTAATGTTAAAAGAGTGTTTCTGTCGACGTCTTTAGACAAAATGTTGTTGAATAAGACTCACAATTACATTATAAATTATAAAGAAAAAACGTCGATAAAAATCTCATATCTCTAAATAGAATATATGTGAAATATCAGAAATTTATTGGCATAAATTCTAATACAGACAGAAGTAAAAAAAAAAATTGTAAAGCTTTCAGCATTGATATATTTTGGCCTTTCTTTATTACGGTTAAAATGATAATTTAACCACCCTTCTGTACAATATAAAATAAATTTAAAAGTATACGTAAAGATTCTTGAAATTATTAATTGATTCCACAATTTAATAAAGATAGTAATAGATAATAAATAAAAGTTAGATAATGCAGAATTTAATTTTAGAATTGCGGACACTGCAGTTTTGTTTTTATTAATGCAGCTACAGCAATATTTTTAGGTTTTCTTTAATTGTTTTGTGAATCGAAGCCATTTGCTGGAAAAGGAGAATAATAGAATATAAAAAAAACGAACAAAATGATAAACATTTCTTGATATGAAACCATTTACTACATCATTAAAGCTTGTATCTGAACGTACGGTTTCTATTAATGATAAATAGGTACACCTTTAGCAAATTACATTTCAATTGTGAACTGTGCAGATAAAAAAACAATTTGTTTCAGTATTTCGCTATTATTCAGTAACAGCTGTTTGTGTAACTAGTGACAAAAAATTATGTTTCGTTAAGTGATAGCATTTTTTTTAATCCTGAAATAAATAGATTTAAAATAAATTCAAAATAATTTGAATTTAAACTGTGATCGAGTCTGCTTCCATCCATTTTTAAAATAAATGTGAAGTGAAAAGCAAAATTACTTTTCGTTACTCGTTACGAACATTTTACACTTGCTTTGATTATGAAAAATGTCACTTTATATACCAAAATTTAAAAATAATTTGTTTACCATTGAAAAAGAAATATTTGTTAACTTGAATTTTACATGCTTATTTATATGTTTAATTCACACAACATTGCGATTTTTTTAAAGCGGTCATTAAAAAATTTTCAATATGGCGGCACTTCCGGAAATCGATGTCAACTTTGTTAATTTAAATAACAACCCCGCATTTTCAATTTCTTTCACATCCGCAACGCGATTTTTAAGAAAACACATGTCACATGTCGACACTTATCTGTCATAGTTTTTGACTTATGTTAATTTTTCCTCAATGTTTTGCAAATGCAAGGGTGTTCAGTAATTAATTACTCCTCAACCATTTAAGTTTAACACATAAATTTTTTTTTGTGTTTCTCCAAAGTTCACGAAATTTTTTAAGCTAGCGCGCATATTTCTACAACGCTCCTACCGCCTACTATGATTTTTAAAAATCGGAATGAAAAATGTAAAAAACTCAATTTTTTCAAATAGCACCTGTCAATTTTCTTAACAAAAGTCGATGTAGAATTGAATATCAGTACAACTTTTGTAAACATGTTTTATACTTACAACGAGTATTTTTCAAATTATTAAGGTTTTTATTATTCAAAATTATAATTTTTTTTTTAATTTCTAGAAGACTATGTAACATCTACAGAATCATCTACCCAATAATAAAATATGTTTGAAATGTGCACCATTTTAGTTTAAACATTCCAAAATTTGATTGTATACGGCTCTGCTGGCGGCATTTCTTACTTCATTTCTATCCAACCCATTCATAACTGTCGTTATTTTTAATCGCACATTTTCCAGGTTTGCGAGTGAGGTTTCATAAACTATCTTTCACTCGCCCCCATAAATAAAAGAGATTTGGCTGATCTTGGAGGCCAAAGCCAGGGACCCTTATTACTCCATTATCTGCCATGAAATAAATTTTCCAATTTCGAATCTATAATACGTGTTGAATGTGCTGGCGCCTCATCCATTTGATACCAGGAACTAATTGCTTCTTGGATGGGAAGATTATCCAGGAAATCCTCCACAACATCATAGCCAAGTATCTCGTTCCATTCAAATTTTTGTCATACATGTGCCAGACCAACCGATTGTCCATGAGCAGACAAAACACATTAACAGAAAACTGTCTTTGGTTCTCAACTTCGAAAATTTGGTATGGATTTTCAGCAGCCCAGAAATGCCGATTTTTTCTGTTAAAAATCTCTTCCTAAGAAAATTTTGCTTCATCTGTCCAAATAATTCTTCGGTAAAAATTAACGTCCTCTTGAATTTTTGTCAAAAGTTCTTCCCAAAAAGTTACTCTTTTAGGATAATCAGTTTAGCGTAGCGCCTGCAAACTAACGAACGAATAGGGGTGCATTTTATGCATATGCAAAATTTTTTGGATAGAGGAGTAAGTCAGCTCCAAATCCAAAGACGCCGCTCTTATGGATGCTCTTGGAAACGCACCGAAATAGCTTAAAACGTTGATTTGGTTATTCTCTGTCTCAGTAATGAATTTAATTCTTTGTTTTGGAGGATTCATATTTTATGAAGCAAGAAATTTTGAGTTCAGTCTTGCAAACTTTTGTTTGTTCATTCATGGTAGACGTGGATATTTGGTATTGAACTTGCGATATGTTCTCTCGGAATTATTTGGCAATTGCCGTGTATAACAAATAAATCAAAAATAACTGTATTCGTGTAAGGAACCATTTGGGTGAATTAAAATCAATTTCAATTACAAATTTCAAAAATTGCTTATTGACTAATAAACTATGACAACTGAGTTTCTTTTTCTTTAGTTTCATAGTCACCTACAAATTAAAAAAAAATTAAACCTTGAATAAAGAAACCTTAATAATTCAAAAAATACTCGTCGTAAGTATACAACATGCTTACAAAAGTTCTACTGATATTCAATTCTACAACGATTTTCGTTAAGAAAGTGCCATTAGAAAAAATTGAGTTTTTACATTTTCTAACTCCGATTTTTAAAAAATCATAGTAGGCGATAGGAGCGTTGTAGAAACATGCGCGCTAGCTCAAAGAATTTCGTGAACTTTGGAGAAACACAAAAAAATGTATCCATTTATCTTGAATAGTTGAAGAGTAATTAATTATTAAATACACCCTTGCGGTTGCAAAACATGGAAAAAAATTGATATAATTCAAAAACTATGACGGATAAGTGTCGACATGTGACAAATCGCGTCGCAAATTAAAAAAAATTAAAATGTGATGTTGCTATTTAAATTAACAAAGTTAACATCGATTTCCAAAATTCCGGAAGTGCCGCCATATTGAAAATATTTTACTTAGATTCGGAATGGTCGATAACGTCGACATTAATTTTTTCTACAGTCACAAATGGAAAATTTTATAATGACCGCCTTAAAAAAATCACCCTGTTTATCTATTAGCGTTAGATGTTGGACTTATAAAAAGTGTCCCAAAGTTAACGCAATATTTGAATTTGCCGCCATTTATTCAGTAAAATATTGGCAACCATAAAAACCAAATCGACAGCTGCCAGTTTGGAGTTAGTAAAAATGTAGCGTTACACGATACAACAACGTGTCTTTATTATTGAAAAATATTTCAAAATAATAAAAACTTGGCGGCCGCAGTTCGCAATTTTATACAAATATGGTCGGAATAGTGTTTTAACTTTGTCAACTGTGAAAAGATTAATTGAAAAATTCCGGGAAACAGGATCCGTTGGGAACGCCAAACACACTGGTTGTCCAAAAACAAGCCGTTTAAATGTCAGTATTGAAGCAGTGCGTAAAAGTGTCGGCGACAATCCAGGAACCTGAATTCGGCGTCGTGGAGAAGAATTGTAAATCAAAAGCTCTCTACAGCGTATACTCACTAAAGATCTGTGTGTCCATGCTTACAAAATTCAATTAACACAAAAACTGAAGCTTAATGACCCTACAAAGCGAAGAGAGTTTGCAGAATGAATTTTTTCGCGACAACAAATGGATGCTGATTTTTTGAACAAAATCATCCTAAGCGACGAAGCACATTATCACTTTGATGGGTTTGTTAATCGCCAACCGCTTTTGGGGTTCTGAGAACCCACATGTGATTGTTGAAAAACAAATGCATTTATAACGTGTCACTGTTTGGAGTGGATTTTGGGCTGGAGGCATAATTAGACCATACTTTTTTTTAAAATGAGGCTGGTCAAGCAGTGACTGTTACTAGTGCTCAATATCGCGACACGATAACACAATTCTTTTTGCTGAAATTAGATGACATTGAGATGGTCAATATGAGGTTTCAACAAGAAGGTGACACATGCCATACAACTCGTAAAATACTTCAATTACTGCATGAGACATTTTCAGATCGTGTACTCTCTTGTTTCGGTGATCAGAATCGGCCGCATAGATCGTGGAATTTAACACCATTAGATTTCTTTTCATGGGGTTATTTAAAATCACAGGTCTATGCATTTATGCAGAATGATCATGGAAAATTTTGACAAACGAGTGCGTATGTGTATGCAAAACCGTGGAGGCCATTTGCCCGATGTGTTATTCCATAAATAACCCTATCCTATGTACTTTATGATTCAATAAAAAACTAAAAACTAAATTCAAATCTTGCGTTTATTTTGATATTGAAAAGTTATTGTTTTGTACAAAAAAAACTACCCCAAAACTTTGATAACTAACCAGTCTAGTCATTCTGGTTATCGTTTAACATTGAACAAAAAATAATAGCATTTTTTATAAAACTTTTAAAAATTTTAAAAACGTTGTATAGAAATTTTTTACAACAAAGTTTCTGTAAATTGTTACAGGTTTATTGATATAGAACACAAATAATAAATTTTAGTTACAGTTTGGAAAACCTACCCGTAGCTCCAATCTTGCAGAGCAAGTGGCGGGAATTTGTACAGAAGTTAGTAAAAGCTTTGGATGCTGTACCGCGGTCACCTAGTAATCCTACTATAATTGCTTAAATTTAGAAACAAATAAAAAATAATCTAAAGTATCAATTATCACCGATAATAAATTGGCCCTAATAAGCGTTGCGCCACTGGTTTTAATTCAACCACAAATGTGCCTGGTTCTTATTAAACAAAAAAGCACTGATGTCCTTTGTCCTTTGCCTAAACCGCAAAGTCATCAAATAAATAATGAGGGCACGGTATCAGCACATCATGCATTTGTTAACTTAAACCAGTGTGAGACTAGTTTCAGTAATATCAACAAATAACATTTATCAAGGATCTCCGACTTACAAGTATGTAATAAAATATTTCTCACACGAAAAATTTGATTCAACAAAACGATTTTCATACTGCAATAGAAAAAATGCAAAAATTTTAACAAGAACAAAATTTTACCTAATTACATAGAAAACATAAAATAAAAACATAGCGAAGGATTTTTTTGAATTATATGCAATATAAAAAATCCGAGATTAAAGTTTAAACAAGAGCACATGCTGTATAACGCTTTCATATTCGATTGACGTTGCATGCGACCTGACTAGTTTGAACTTGCAAGCCATAGCAACGGTTTCCATTCACAACACGGTAAATAATAATAATATTGAGTAAACAGATAAAAGGTTTGTTTATAAGCAAGTTATTTACTTAAAAAATGGTTATTTGCCAATGGACTACCAAAAAGACGATTCGTTTAATTTAACAAATCTTGATGTTTAAATAGTGTGCAGTTTTATATTCAATAATGAACTTATTGTGTAACTAAAACCGTATTCAACTTACAGCAAATTTAATCACCTTTAATTTATATGTTTGACGTTTTCACTAAACATTTTAGTTTAGAAGATATTCAACAAAACCAAAGAAAAATCACAATTTTCAACATTTCGAAAACACAGGCTATTATGAGATAATTTATCTCAGTGACTCTTTGAGCTACAGAGATGGTTTTTGATTCCAACAGTAACAAATTTATTTTATTTTAAATTTGTATCGGATAATACCAACCTATTAAGAGTTATTTTGAAAAACAAAGATCACATTTGGGGGAATTTGGGAAAGGCCCGTTTTGGCGGTTTATAAATTAAGGGGTGGTTAGTAACATTGGAAGCAGCTGGGCTACAAAAAATGTCTCCAAAAAATTAAAAGAATTCTCTCGGTAACTTTGGTTTAGGATTTGATTAGCACTATTTATCACTTGGGATTAAATTAAAAGCGTTTGTGAAATCTATTTTCATTACAACTTTTTCTCCTTTGTTTTCGTCAGAGCAATATATATGTTGTGACTGCATGAAAAGAATGTTTGTAACTTCTTTTTACTGCTACTCCAAGTAACTTTGAAATTGTTGACTATTTTTGAGGCAAGCCCCATTTATTATTAAGTCTTATCAAGGCACATCCTATTGCAATAAGTCTAATTCCTCCATTCTTATTTTGAAGTGCACAAAAAGAGGTTCCTTAGAAATTCTGTGTTAATAATACCCGCATGTATAAAATACTACTAACGTACGCTCATCTGCTTTATCAGCGGAAAAACCAACTATGTCTTTTGTAAAACCTTCAATTTCTGGAACCCCAGGTTCTAGGCAGACATCTATGCTTGCTCTTTAATGCTTGAAAAGGTGCAATAAAAGTCGTTAACTTTTGCTTCAATTTTTTCCCCAAAGGAATCTGAATTCTTGAATCACGCTTTGATTGACTGCAGGACGATGTATTATTTTAATTTTTTACTTTGCAATGTCAACATTTATCGGATTCTCTTCTAGAAATGACTATGATTTGATATCTCAAGGTGACGATCTAAAAATTCAAAATTTTTGCATAGTTAAAATTTAATTTTTTGTTGAAGGATTTTTGTTGACGATATTGACCAATTTTGATAATTTTTTCCCGATAGGTATTAATTATGTTATGTTATAATTTTTTTCTATTATTTTTTGTATTAATAAAAACACTAAATGAAAACAATATGAATTTCAGAATTTATTTTTTAGGTGCTGCTCTAATTAGTGCAGTAAATAGAGATACATTTTTGACAAAAATATTAATAGGATACCACTTACGCCATGTAATTGTAAATAATATAAAGTACCTTGTATTTATGTTTTATACCGAAAATGAATTGTCATTATATAGTTAATTAACATTTAAATGCAAAGAAACGTGTTTTTTCTCAACTTTTTTTTCCTGAGTAAAAAATAATAAACAAATGTTAATTGTGTAAAAAAAAAGTTGTAGAAGATAAAAATGCAAATAAAATTAGTACCAATTCGACTCAATCAGGTAATAACTTTCCGAGAAAAATCGGAAAAAGTAAAAATTTGGGTTTTTCTTTTAAAATCCGTAAATCCGTCATTTTTTGAGATCTAGGATAAACCTTTCAGAAAATAGAAAGTAATGATTCATGCTTAGTGTGTGCTAAATCCTGCAATTATCGGGCAATTAGTTTATGCACAATTGAGATTTAAATTTTTTAAAGGAATATATTCAACCGAGGCTGAATGCTTGTGTGTTTGTCCGCTTATCATAAATAAAAAAAAATTGTGAAGTTGAAATAGAAGGATATATTCTCATTTTTCAATAAAATAATATTTAACATCTAAAAATTGCATTCAAAGATTACTGAAAATAACGAAATCTAAGAAAACGGAAAAGTAGTGGGAGTACCTCTCCGCATCGCGCTTATAAAAATCGAAATCCCCCGATAGAGGGTACCCTACTACTTATACTCGGTTGATTTCAGTCATCTTTGCATGCATTTTTTGCGTGTGAAATATCATTTTATCAAAAAATGAGAATATACGTTTTATTCCTTTCCATTTCAGCTTCACAATTTTTTTATTTCTGACTAATCAGACTACTAGACGAGAATTCAGCCTTGATTGAATATATTGCATTAAAAAATTTAAATCGCAACTGTGCATAAACGTATTATTACCTCCTATTTTCTGAACGATTTATCCTACTCTCAAAAAATGACGGATCTACGAATTTTAAAAGAAAAACCAAAATTTTTACTTTTACGATTTTTATCGGAGTTATTACCTGATCAAGTTCAGGACTGGTGCTCATTTTATTTGTTTTTTTATTTTCTATAACTTTTTTTTTTACCAACATTGGTTTGTCAACTACTCACGAAAAAAATATATATGTTTCTTTTGCATATAAATGTTAATTAACTATATAATGACAATTCATTTTCCAATACCACATTAATATAAGGTACTTTTATACTAAAAAAAATGCCAACAGTTAACTGTAACGACATGTGTGCGTTAAAGTGCATAGCTCTATCTAAGCGATAGCTTTAATGCTTGAAACACACGTGTGTCGATAAAGCCAAGTATAACTTGTACAGAAGCATAACAGAACGAAAGAACACCTGATGCAGCATTTCGCTCTTACTATGAGCTCATCAGAGGTGTATACTTAAGTGAGGTATACAACTGTAGATACTGTACTGTAGATAGCGCTATGCACTTTAACGCATACTTGTCATTACAGTTAACTGTTGGCATTTTTCTTAGTTTATACTATTCACATGTGTCAATGTTTTACACGAGATGTCGTAAGACACACATGTTGCTTATGTACTTTATACTATTTACAATTACATGGCGCAGGCGGTATCCTATTATTTTTGTCATAAACTTACTTATTATTGGCTGGGGTAAATTAATAGCATGTTTAGTATTTGTTTGTCAATTTGACTGTACTGTAATACCACCTTTTAACTTTTTTTCTATTTTTAATGTTTGATAAAACTTTATTATTAAATTAAATTAATAAATATCGATCTTTTCTTATGAATTATGCTGCGCACAAAGTACCTGTTGTAGTGGTCCGTATTAAATTATTACAAAAGGATTTTAACCGTTCCTACAGAAAAAAATAAATCAATGTTTCGGAACGCTTTACAATTTATTTTATTTCCGTTTACTATACCCTATAAGATTTATGCATTCCAAAAAAATTCTGATATTTTAGTGTTATTAACAGGTTTTTTAAACAGATAGAAACATCATCAGTAACTCTCCTTACATTTTTCAACAGCAACAATTTGGGGTTTCATAAATATCTAAGTTTATCATTCCTCTAAATATTTTTGTAATATTTATTTGTAAGAAAAGTACGCAATAAAATGTTGTACTTATTTTAATACGAAACAGAAACTTACATTTTAATAATAAAATGTTTTATCGCCGTACAAAATTTGAATGTAAAATTTTGTAAAGTAGTATATTCGGATGTTTTTTTTCCACCAGAACAGAAATTTGATGTTTAACTTAAACCACGAACCCTTGTTAAATATTGTTAGTTTGCGTATTTGTAAATATTATTTTTCTTTCGTTTTATATTTACCAACTCATAATTTAACGTTCAAACAATTTTAAATTAAATCTCATTATTTATTGTTAATAATGAAACAGCGTTTTAATGAAAACACAATTATTTAAACTATTGCACTTTGTTTTTTTATTTTACATAAAAAAGTAAAAAAACAAGAATTTATTTATTTTAAAATATTTTTATTTTAACTTACAATATAGTTTTATTCAAAATCTTTAATTTGTAAAAATATAATATTTTACAAAATGGCTGTAATACTAGTAGGTACTAAAATTTATAATTAACAGGAAAAATAAATAAATATGCAAAGAATAATGAAAATATCATTAGAACGAAAACATAAAACTGTATAACGTAACATTAAGATTTTTAAAAAATGACCATGATTCGTTATTTTGCAATTCTTTGTGGTAGCCACATTATACCAACAAAGCATTAACGCCGTTAAATTCACAATAGTGAATAGGCGGTGGTACCACAAAGTACCACACAAAATTCATTTAGATGAAGAGGAATGATTCTGATAAGTACAGCGTAGGAAAGTAAAACCATATACAAACAAAACAATATAATATTTATTATTAAATAAAGTTAAACAAATGAGACTAATTTTAAACCTTGATCCAGCTCCTGCTTCTCGAGTATCGATTATTACCTTAAATGTGTCATTGTATAGTAATTAATACCTAAGACTTTTTGACTTGTTGATTTGTTACTGGGTAATCATTTTGGCAAAAAGTAAATGTTCTTTAATTCGAGAATAATTTTTTAATGGAATATAAGTTTAAAAGTCCCCTAAAAAAGTACCCAAATATAAAATCAAAGTGTTCTTATAGAAAATGCTAGGGTCGCTTTCGCAACCCTAGCTTAGCGCCGTTTGGCATTGATGGGGGTTGCCGCTTTGCAGCTCAAGGACTACTTAAAAAAATTAATTTCAATACAACTTTGGTAAAGACAAGGCTCGCTCCGCTTCTCACTCTTGACTTATCTTATTCACAAAAAAAAAGTGTCAATGAGAATTTTATAAAGACACGGCTAGCTTCGCTCGTCAAATTGTAAAGATCAATCTCGTGTCGCGTCGCGGGTTGTACGCTGGGTTTTCTTACTCAAAAAATAATTTTAATGCAACTTTGATAAAGCAACGGCTTGCTTCGCTCGCAAATTGTGCGTAAATACAGAAAAGTAAATAAATTTGTACACATTATTGACAAAACATGTAATTTAAGAACGCAAAAAAAAAGAAAGAGAAAATAAAGAAATGAAAAATTGTAGTAAATGAAAAAAATTTAGTGTAAATACAAAAATAGTACACGAAACGTAAGTTCAGAACCAAAGAGTGAAAAAAAGAAAAACTCTATTCCATAATAATAATAATAATAATAATAATAATAATAGTTTATTATGTTAGTATCACAGAATAGTGCTTACAATCATCTATATAAAAAAAATATTTATAGTTTTAATCTGTCAAATAAATAAATAAATAATAATGTATTTGTATATACAGTATGTTCTACAAAGGGCCCAGAAAGAGATAGCGACTTTATTGGAATCTAATTATCAACAATCCATCATATTATTAAATGAGACATTTTTTAGCTACAACTAGGCAAAAGCAATTGTTTTTAATCACCTTCATCTGTTTGTGGTGACGTCATCGATATTTTTTTTAATTGAAGGGTACCATTTTTTTGGTTACATCTTGTAGAGAATTTTAAATACTTTTCAACGGTCTATAGTTTTGGTACGGTTATACTATGAAATTCGTAATTCTCTGAAACAAACAATTGACAAAAATAATCAAGCAAGCCTGAAACAACTGCGCCGTTTACTTGAGGCTTAAAGAGTTTGAGTTGTTTATTAATATTCATCGAAAAATGGAAAACACTAATGAACTAGTCGATATGCTACAAATTTATTTTGAGTGTAAAAAACAGTGTTCAAGCGCAAAGGCTTTAAGTTAATGGTTTTCCCGATAGAATTGCACCCAACAGTCGTAAGTTCGGAAAATTGGAGGAACGTTTACGGACAACTAGATCTTTAAGAGGACGCTAGCGAGTATCATTATTTTAGAAACAAAAATACAGATGTATGTACAAATATAAATACAGCTTATTTTATATCAATTTGTAGGTATTTTAATAACGGAGAGCGCTATCATAAACAAATTTAAAAATTTTACCCTGCTAAAATAGTAAACCAAAAACCTTAAAGAAAGTAGCAATGCGATTTTTGAAACAAAAATACTCAGTTATTTTTGGCTCGATTTGAATGAACCAAGCAAATTATAATTGTACACAGTATTACGAAGAGCGCTATTATAATAAAAATTGATAACTATGTTTTTTAATAGAAAAAATTAAAATAACTTCTGTACGTCTATTACTTGAAAAATATGATGAACTACTATTTTATTTTAATACGTCTTATAGAATTGTATTGTAGTAACAAATTGCTTCATAGATTTAAATGAGGTACTTAAAAACAATAAAAAAACACACTCAAAATGTAATAATTACTTCACTGTATTTATAATAGATGCCGCCTTGACAAAATTCTAACTACATATAAAATTTTATGTACGTACACTTAAAGTTACGTGTAGCACAAATACAATGGGATAGACAGGGTACGCTTGCTAATTGAAAGAGCCCCGAGGGGCGTATTGAGGTACTTAGTTGGACTTTGGGTATTATAGAAAAAGCGGCGGCCAAATACCGGCTCTTCAAGGAGTTTATTGTAAGTGTAACTCATTTAATAAATTAAAAATATTATATTTTCAATTTCCAACTAGTGATGAGGCAGCTGACCGATTGTTCTTTTGAAAAAAATGTAACCGTCACAGACTTTATTACAATCCAATTCATTTTATTGTATATCGGAAACATGATTGTCAAATACTGTAATTTTGAGGACGTCTTTATTAAAATTGTAAACTTTAATCAAACTAACACAGTTTCGAAATATTAAGTATTATAGAAAACAACCAGTTTGTGTATATTTTACATTTATTTTAATTACAAAATAGGTGCAATACAAAACATACAAACGATGTAGTATTATAAGTTTATCAAAAAATACATATGGTAATGCTTTACATCATAATTTTAACAATTTCTATTTTATAATTAATTATCAAAACAAGTAAAAAAAGTGATGCACAGAACTCTATATCTAAAGAATTACTTTAAAAACAAAGTCTTGAAATGAAAGTTGTACGTACAACTTTTTTATTTAATAATTTTTTTAAATAATAATCACGGAGGGGTAAGTTTCTAACACGACGAGAATCTAATAATTCAGGTAGTAAGGCGTTCATATAAAATCTTCCAATTTATTAATCATGTTTTGAAAAAGGTTTTCGTTCTTATTTACTATTTCAACGCTAATACCTTTTGGGGTCCACACAATAAAGTAACAATAATTTTTTGACATACATACATTTGCCCTTGTATTTGAGCCATGTACCTGTGGTTTTCTTTCAACACTAATTTACCGTCGATAATTTTACAAAAAGAATTTTTTTGTAGTACACCTTCCTCGGGAGTCATATTTCGGCAGCTTGCTGGGCATTTTACTTCGATGATGGCACTCTCATCGTCTAATATTCGATCAGGCGTTGCTGCAAGAAAAGGCATGTCTTTGTTTATACATAACCCGATACTTTTCGTTTTAACGAATACATTTCTTCAAATTGAGTTATCGCTGCACTCTCATTCAGTTGTCCGTATTTAGTACTAAAATTACCAACAAATGTCGAGTACAAGATGTCTGCAACGACATTTGCAGTAGATGTTGTAGCTCTCATAGAAAAACTCTACCAAAATTTGATGCCGTTAGTCGTATTTTCCGTTCTTTTGTCCAAATTTCGGAAATTGATTGCCCACGCGTGCTGTACTCTAATTGCACATGATCTACCTGGTTTAATTTTTCTAAGAAGTGTTTTTTTCATTGTCGTACGTTTGGGAATCCATATCTGGGTAGTCTTCTAAAGTTAAACCGTAGTTCAAATCTGGACCGACATTTGCCATACACTTCTTTTATTTGCTGCAAATACGAGTATATAATTAAAAGTTATAGTTGATATGATGGGTAGATATACCCTTACCAAAATTTTTCTTCTTGTTCTGAAGTTTTCGTTTCTTAATGGTATTAAAATACTTTGTTGCAAATTGACCAGGAACATCGCCATATTTATTTCGAATTAATGAATGGTACTGTCCAAATGAATTAAATGATATGGCAGCAGCATGACATCTAGTACTGTACGATCTTTTAAGGCATAATTAACTCTTTTTCCCCTACAAATTTTGCTACCAATGAATTATAACATTCTGCAATGTTCGTATCGAGATAAATGGAGTAAACTGCTTGCATTATCACTCAACCTCTTGTACAGTTCATAATTTCATTATAAATATTAGTAGCTTTCAGTTTCGGAATGTTATCAACCTGTAAATAAAATCAATTTATATAAAACAAAAATCAACAAATAATAGAAACATACCTCGCCCGTTTCTTGTTTCGTTTTCCGTTTATCTTCCGTACAAAAGTAATTGCGGCATCTTTGTGGTCTCCGAATATGTGATGAGGTGCATTCAATATGTCATCTCTAAGATACATTATTTTTTTTCTTAAAGGATCTTTATTACTAATCCAATATTTTACTGCACTAGTCACACCAGTTCGCAAGTTATCTATTTTGGATTCAAGAAGTTTCCGGCTTTCGATAGGAAAGGAAGTATTTGATTTTAAATTCATTAATCTGCTTACATAATTACGCTTTAAATGGTTCTTGCATTCAATTTTTCTATATGGAAAGTAGGTCCATACGGTGCAGCACTTATTAATTTACTATAAACATTACTGTCCCCATCTCCTACTAAGCGTCCATAAATAACACCGTACATTTCCTTTGACTTTTGAATGCCTCCAATATTATATCGGATTCCATAGCCGTTGAAGCTTTGTCCCAATTTTGTAACAAATATGTTCACGGGATTTTCTCGTGTAGATTCATATTTTGTACACAACACACAATATCTGTTTCTGACACCCAAAAATAATATTTTTTTGTTCTAGCACCTACAACACAACCCTAAAATGTAAATAATTTATTAGACAAAACCATTTATGTGAAATATTTACTTACAACCCCAGACAATGCATTATACTTTGTTTTGTACGATCTTTTACACCATGCACCGTCTACTATAACACTTATAATTGGTACCCCAGCTTCATCAACATTTCCTTCAAGTTTAGCTTAATTTGGCTTCTTCCACTCCAGCTTTTAAAAGTGTCCCATGTAATTTCTCAATCTTTTTGATAAGTCTAAAAATACCTTGAGTATGTAGTATTGGCCATACAAGGTATGTCCATCAGACGAGGAAATATTCATACATTTGTCCGTATCCAATTCCTACAGATATTGCTCCTGAAACACTCAACATATTAATTTTTGATTTGGATTCCTGGATCTTTCCAGCAATTTTTTCAACTAATCCACATACTTGGCATTTCATTGTCAAAATGTTTTCAAAACTAATTCTTGTTTCTTTTATAATATCACCAGATCTTTCAAAGAACAATCAAAACCTGAATGTTTTATAGATTTCCAAATTATCTAAAAAATACTTTATATTAACAATTCTTCTACCAGAAATTTAATTTCTTTGGTTTTAGTCACAACTGACGATGATTCCTTTTCTATAAATAACTCTTCGTTGTCATTTCTCATAAATTCATCGCTTACTTGAATATTTTTCTGAACACCATCATTTCTACCGTCAACATCACACAGAATACTGCAGTTTGTGGAACACTCCCGATTTCCAATTGTTCAAAGTTTCAGAATTTCTAAAGATAAAAACATTTTATTTGTATCGGATTTTATACAATAGTATAATTATAAATAAATAATTAAAATAAAAAAATATAGCGTACCTGTCAGTCCATATTCTTTTTTTCATTATCAAACGCCTGCTTTTTGTAGAAAGCAGATAGTTTTTTCTTCTTTACGTATTTTCTTCCCATTTTCACTACTTGCAATACACGGTCAATAATATTACAATAATGGTTATCGCGTAAAGTGTTGAAAAGCACTGTTGTTTAAAGTTGGTAATGTCTGTATTTATGAAAATCAGTATCCTAAGTACCTATTGTTATTTATTGGAAATCATAATTAGCTACCAGTAACGTATGGTTTTAAAATATCAATTACTGTAATAGTATTTAATTATCTATTAAAAGTGATTATATGATTATATTGAAACTCCTTTTTAATGTTCTCGTTTTTCTTTTGTTTGCCTTTTCTCAACCTAGATTGAGTCTTTCAGTGAGGGTGGTAGAAGCAGGATGTCAGCCAATTTTAATCACAACTTTCATAATTTCATATGAAATAAATATGTAATTACAAAAGAATAACTCAAATAAGAAGTAGAATGGCGCCAAGGTCAATAGAAAATTATTTTGCCGGGTAAACAGCAATGAACTACCTACGAGAAGCATCGAATATTAAATCAGTGATATATACGTGTCTTTTTGTTGTTCATTTGCATTTACTGAAGTTTTGTATTTATGTATAATTAGTTGCTGCATTTAGGTGCACCTAAAATTTTAACTCTTCTTGATTTTAGTGAGCGCCATGTCCCCTTAATAAGAAGTAAAAGGTAGAATTTAGAATTGAGAGTGTATCTGCTAAACGTTGAAGAAACACCACAAACGTCAGTTCGTGAATTGCACGTAAATACTAACACATATGCTAAGTTAGTCTAGTTCATCTATATTTGAGAAAACATGAAAATTACGTCCTTATATGCATAATTCCATCTTTATTACTTAAGATGATTCATTTTGCTTTTTAATATTTTCTGAACTTAGTTCTACATTTACAACCGAATGATACTGCAATACGACTAACCTTCTCAAATTGGTTTTTAAACTCATGCTAAGCAACTAACTTCTCCTTTGAAAATTTTGTGGTTCCACGAATGCACCTTTACTAATAATGGCATGTTTAATCAAAATAGAAACATGTATCCCTGGAGCAACGAACATACAAGAGAAATGAGGGAGCGCAATTTTGGAGTTAATCATTTTTGTGAGGCAAAAACGGTGCTGGCAGTTAACACTACACGCCAATTAGATCTAGACATTGTTTGAACCAAATTTGAGACCGGAATTGAATACAGGTACTTATGGGCCAGTTCCCGTGGTGTCCCTCGTTCTCCCGATGATAACCCCGCTTGACTTTTTTCTGCGGTGGGAGGATTTAAAAGACAGAAAGTTTTACAATAATACCGCAAACCGGCTAATCGTAGCGGGTAGATACTCATCTATGATCTCGATAGATGATAGATCTACTTCAGAGGCGCCCTGCCCACGCGAGCCTTGGTTTATCTCCTAAGTCCATACAGGAGAAACCATTGTCCCACCCCCAAACTCCTCCTTCTACCATTATCCTACCATCACTTCCCTACTACCATCCCACTCACCAACCCGTCTGGCCAGCGTGGTGAGTTATGGCCAAATACCCCCTCTATGGCGATTTTTCAAACGAATGGAAATATACCCCAGGTGGGTATGCTATTAAATGTCAAGTCCCACACCCCCATAGGGGTCTGCCTCAAGGATTCTGGGAGAGGCAAAAAATCGCTGGCAAAATGTACCACACAAGTAAACCATACAGGAACAAACATCAAGACACTAAACATTGTCACATACAATGCAAGAACGCTTATGGCCGAAGAAAGTTTAGCAGAGTTAGAGATCGAAGCCCAAAAGATCAAATGGGACGTCATCGGTCTATGCGAGGTCAGAAGGCGAGGTGAAGGCCTCCTAACTTTAAAATCTGGCCACTCCTTCTACTACATAGGAGAAGAGAACAAGTCGGAAGGCGGAATTGGCTTCTTAATAAATAAACGCCTCCAAAGTCAAATTTTGGATATCAAAAAAATTTCTACTAGAGTCGCCTACCTGATCTTAAAACTGTGTAAACGATACTGTATCAAGATCATACAGACATACGCACCAACATCATCCCATACAGACGAGGAAGTAGACGTATTCTACGAGGATATAACATTAGCCCTTAATGACCAACCAACTTACTCCACCATAATCTGTGGAGATTTCAATGCTAAAATAGGTCTTAAAGAGGATGAATCTGAAACATGCTTGGGAAGTTTTGGGTCTGAAGGCAGAAACGCGCGAGGAGAAACCATGTTGGGTTTCCTACTACAACATAACCTGTATCTAATGAACAGCTTCTTCCATAAAAACCCCAAAGAAGATGGACATGGGAAAGCCCGGACGGTAGAACTCACAACGAGATCGATTTCATTATCACGGACAAATCGTCGATCGTAAAAGATGTTACAGTACTCAACAAATGCAGAACAGGCAGCGACCACCGAATGGTGAGATGCAACGTGCAAATAAAACTAAGCGTGGAGAGACTAAAACTGGTAAAGAAATCTCCAAAACAATCATGGTCAACACTAGAAGACACCCAGGCCTTCGAAACCCATGTTACCAACAGGCTACAAAACAGCGACTACACAGAGACGGAGACCAACAGCTTAAACAGAGTCATAACAGAGACATTGGAGGAAGCACAACGTACGTTTTGCACAAAGTCTGAAAAGGAGGAAAGAATTAGTAAGGCCACAAGAAATCTGATGCGCGAACGAAACGATATGAGAGGTAATGGAAGCCATACCAACACGGAAATAAAAGCAAAGAACAGGGAAATCTCAAAAGCCATCAGACGGGACATCAGAAACTATAGAAGCAGGAAAGTCCAGGAAACAATAGAGAACAACAAAAGCATGAAAGTACTGCGAAACAGGTTGACCGAAGGCAAAGTTGAAATAACTAAATTAAAAATAAACAAGAAAGCATCACCTCGAACCGTGACGAGATCCTCCGCATCGTGGAAGACTTCTACCGTGAACTATATAAGAGCCGATCACGGGAACCTCTCAGCAATGATGTATCCACAAGGGAGAGGGAATAATAAACCAAGGATCCGAAGAGATGCCAGAAATTACCATCACAGAAATCAAAGGAGCACTGTCGAGGATGAAAAATAATAAAGCACCAGGAGAGGACGGAGTGGTTGCGGAGGCAATAAAATCCGGAGGCCTCCTCCTGTTAAAAAATACAATTACTCTTTAACCTTTGCATACAGGAAAGCACCATCCCCGACAAGTGGCACGTGGCAACCACCATATTGCTTCATAAAAAGGGCGATAAAGCGGACTTGGAAAATTATCGTCCCATAACTCTCCTTAGTCATATATACAAGCTGTTTACCAGAATCTTAACAACAAGACTCGAAAACAAATTTGAACTCTACCAACCCAGCGAACAAGCCGGATTTCGTTCCGGTTTCGGAACAAACGACCATCTGCAAAGTGTGAAGACCCTCATCGAAAAAACTATAGAGTATAATAGACCCCTGGTCCTTCTGTTCATAGATTTCCACAAGGCATTCGACACTATCGAATTGAAAGCTATAATAGATGCTCTGAAGGAATGCCGAATAGATTATAGATACACACAACTAATCTATAATATTTACAAAAACGCTACCATGAAGATTAGATTGCATGAAGCGAGCAACAATATTAACATCGAAAGAGGAGTGAGACAAGGAGACACCATGTCTCCAAAATTATTTATAACCGTTTTGGAGCATGCTTTCAAGGGATTAGACTGGGAAAACAGGGGTATAAACATAGACGGTCGTAAACTGAGTCACCTTCGTTTTGCGGATGATATTGTCCTAACAACCGACAACCAGAGAGAAGCAAAAGAAATGCTGAATGAACTGAGAGAGGCGTGTTCCGGCGTTGGACTGAAGATAAACTTCTCGAAGACAAAGATCATGACAAACCTTGTAATGAGCGAGAAAATAAAGATCGATCATACCGACATCGAACTGGTGGAAAAATATATGTATCTAGGTCATGAAATACGAATATCCAGAGATAATCAAACATGCGAATTACAAAGAAGGATCAACCTTGGATGGGCAGCCTATGGTAGACTGAAACATATATTTAAGAGCGACCTTCCCATATGTCAGAAAAGGAAAGTATTTGACCAATGCGTCCTGCCGGTACTCACATATGGAGCAGAGACCCTAACTTTAACAACAACATCCGCCAGAAAGCTGAAGGTGACCCAACGCAAAATGGAGAGATCAATGCTTGGATTGAGTTTACGAGACCATGTTACAAATCAGGATCTTCGCCGAAGAACGGCGGTAACAGACATCATAGAGAGTAACGTCATTGAAGTGGAAGTGGGCTGGACACGTGGCAAGAATGGGGGATGACAGGTGGACAAAAGGCTCCTGGAATGGAGACCGCGCGCCGATAAACGGAGTAGAGGAAGACCACCAACGCGTTGGACCGATGACCTGAAGAGAGTGGCAAGCAACTGGATCCAGCAAGAACAGGACAGACAAAAGTGGAGGGCCATGAGGGAGGCCTATGTCTAGCAGTGGACGTTGAAAGCTGATTGATGATGATGATGACCGCAAACCGTAGGAATTAGGCAGACTATTTTTGATATTCGTGAAGATGTGCTAATTGGGTAGAAAATAGTGTTAGCAAGCGTGCCAGTTATGCATACACAACAATGGCTCGCAGCTCGAACAATTGCTTTCGTTAAGTTTTATTAACATTGCAGTAATTTTCATTGAAAATAATCGTTTCAATTCTCTTGACTTGCAATTAAACAAGTGTTTTTAATGTTGAGTCATTATGAATAAAAATGTTTTTTTTTTAAGTTTTGTTTACATTGCCTACAACCTCAAAAAGTTTTTGAATTTTTGAGAAATTTTTTATAGTAAACCTATTAAATGTTTTAACGAGTAAAAAGTACTTAAAATTATCTACAAAAAAAAAGCCAAAAATAGTATACCCTTCAATTTAAAAAAAATGATGACGATGACGTTACCACAAGCAAATGGTGATTAAAAACAATTGCTTTTCGCCAAGTTGTAGCTAAGAATGTCCCATTTAATAATATGTAATAGTTTGTTCATGGTTAGATTACAAATGAAGTCGCTATACTCTTGGGCCCTTTTTGTAGAACAGCAACTATTCTTTTCTCCAAACTAAATTCGCACTGGACCCTATCAATTGATCAGATTTTATGTAGAATTTGTGAAAAATCCACTATCATATACAGAATATGTACAAAAAAAGACTAAATAATGACATGTTTTGAACCGCAATAAATTTAAATGGAACACCCTGTATTTTATATTAACAGTGAATGTAAAATGTAATTGCCTATCGAACAATATAGCTAAATATTGACGTTTTCATGAAAAATGCAGGTTTTCATAATACAGACCAATTTGTAACAAATTAAATACCTGTCAACCAACCTATAAGATTTTGACAGGTAATAATTATTATTCGTGTTTCTCAGTTATCAATAAGAAGGGCGAATCAATATGTTTTTTGTTTTTGGAGAATGTATGGAAAACTGCTTGCAGGCATCACGACTATACGCTCAAAGATTTTCTAACAGAAATCATACAAATAAAGTCGTCTTCAAAAGACTGTTAGTTCAATTTAGAGAAACTGGAAGTGTTCAGTACAGAATAGGAAACTTGTGACAGAAAATCATTTTTAATCCGATTTCAATCCCCATCAATTTAGAAAGAATAATAATTAGCACAGATGGTCAGTGAATATGTGGGGTAGAATAATGGATCGATATTTAATTGGTCCTAGAAATCAGTTTCCAATGTTACGTCAAGACATCCCTTTAGAAGAGCGATGTGGCTTCAAATGGATGGTGCTCCCGCACATTTTCATTCGAGAATTTATAAATGTCAATTTCCATAATTGATAGATTGAAAGAAATGGAACTCAAAATTGGCCCCAAAGGTCACCTGTATTAACTTCACCGCTTTTCTTTATATGAAGACATGTAACACTTCCCACAACACCTAAAAATATGAAAGAACGCATCCGAGAAGCTTTCCGAAACATAAGCCAAGAAATGTTATCAAACGTTGCTGAAAGATTTAAAAGAAGAATACGTTTGTGCTTAGCGTCAGTCGGTCATCATTTTAAACACACGTTATAAGCAAATGTTTCTTGTATTTCACCAGTCTTTTATGTTTTACAACAAGCTAAGGAATTGCTCCATGGAGCAGATAATTCATTAGAAGGGATATTATTATGAAGTAAAATTATGTTTATTAAATTCTTGTGAACTCTATAGATATTTATATCTCTCATAATTTAGTACAGTTGATAAAATGTACACAATGCAAATCTTCTCCTCCTTACAAATACATAATATTTACCTGTCAAAGTTGTATAGCTTACTTGATAAATATTAAAATTGTTACAAATCAGTCTTCATTACGAAAATTTGTATTTTTCATAAAAACGTGAACATTTAGCTATAAGACACTATAGTATTGTTTGATAGGCAATTACATTTTACATTTGTTGTTGGTTATAAATTACAGGGTGTTCTATTTAAAATAAGTAAGTTATTGCGTTTCAAAACATGTCATTATGTAATCTCATTTTGTACACATCCTGTGTATGGCAGTGGATTTTTCACAAATTCTACATAAAATCTGATCAATTTATAGACACCGGTGCGAATTCAGTTTAGAAAAAGAAAATAGTTGCTGAGATATGAATCGGTAAAATTGTGACGACTTTTTCTTAAAATACAAAATATCTCAAAAACCTTTAGGTTTAAGTAAGGTAAACCTTATCTTGAACGTAAAACTTATGTATTAATATACAGGGAATCCCATAAAAAACACAACTTTGATACGTTCTGTGTATTTTGCGACACCTGTATATTTCGAAAGTAATTTTAAAATATTCCTCCGATAGGTCTCTATTTATCCCAGACATATTTTTCTAATCTTATTGAATAGTTTGGTTGTAATATTCCGTGTCAAATACAGTGAATAACCCTGTATATAAACAAAATCACAAACATAGTAGGTACAGTTAAAAATCATTTGATGTGAAATTATAAGATAAATATTCATTATATAAATAGAAGGCTTTCTTTAATAACTTTGCTTTTACAGTTTTTTTTAATTCGGTTATGGGAAGTACCTGAACAGATTTTGCCAAGTGATTAAAAAATTGAACGCTTTGAAATTCAAAACTTTTTTCTGTTTTGCATAGTTTGATTGATGTTGGCTTGATTGTATTTTTATACCTAGTAGCGTACGTATGATAACCTGTTTCGAATTTAGAGATGTTACCTTTAACATATTTTAAAGTTTTACAGATGTACATCGATGGAAAAGTTAAGATGTTTTTCGTCACAAAACAGTGTCTACAGTCATCCCTATAACCTATATCGTAGATGATTCGTATGGCCTTTCGTTGTAAACAAAGAACTGATGACCATCTACTAGATCTACCTCACGCTATTATAGCATAAGAAATATGTGAGTGAATCAAAGTGAAGTAGGCCATATTCGAAACACTTCTGGAAATATTGTTCGCTAAATTTCGTAATGCAAAGATGTTACAAGCAATTTTCTTAGATAGAATATACTATGGCATTCTTTGATCCAAGTCAATTTGTCGTCATGGTGACCCCAAGAAATTGTGTGGAGTGTGTTTTGTTTATTATTGGACACTCTTCTTAGTTACAATCATTTGTTCGTAAAATAAAAATCATGTTTGTTGTTTTATCGTTATTTAGGCACATCATAGAACCATTCCCTTGCTCTTTCTTGTGCATCAGCCGCCTCTCTAACAAGATCCACCTATATTTTAACTTTTGTTACTAATCTTGAATCGTCTGCGTATAAAATTTTAATAGTATTATCAAAAGAAAATACGTCATTAATAAAAATAATAAAGAAAATTGGTCCAAGAACTGAACCTTGAGGTACTCCCATGTTAACTGATTAAGTATCGGATTTAACATTATTGTGTTTAGCAAATTGAAATCTGTCAGTAAGATAAGAACCAACTAAATTAGAAAACGATCGACCGAAACCTAACCTCTCTAATTAATTAAAAGATAGTTGGAATCGACACAATCCTTAGACAAAACGTTGCTGTTGAATTAAACCGCTTTCTAGGCTATCAAGAATGAGTTTAAGTAGTTCTTCTATGGCATGATTTGTTGATAGTCCTGACCTAAAGCCATACTGACAGGGATTAAAAATGTTATTTTTTTCCATAATTTGGTCTTTTATAATGTGTTCAAAATTTTTGGCAAACATTGGAACCAAGGATATGGGGCGGTAGTTATTTGGATCATTACGGTTTGATTTCTTAAATATTGGTAAAGTTCTTGCAAGTTTCAGAGATTTAGGAGAAATGATTTCTTTCAAACACCAATTTAAGCAATAATGCCAGCATTTGGTTGTGTAGTAAACTGTGGCAGTAGAGGAAATCGTTACAGTGTTAAGTTTTTCAGAATCCCTGTTATTTGTAATTAATTTTAAACATAAATTGAGTTAAAATACTTTTTCACAGATTCTATAAGTAACTTAATGAAAACAACCACTAAAAGTACAAAAAATCAACAGAAATTACATACATTCCAATGAAAACAACGGTTTGTTTGCCCCACAGACGCCATTTTGGCAAAAGCGTTAAAATGCCTTATTGGTTAAAGGTATCAATATTGCATTTGTCATTTTCTTTAAAATATACAAATTGATCCCATATGCTTCTGAACACTTGTTAACTTTAAAATTTTTGATTATGTCCCTCACCTTATTGTAAGATATTTCGGATAGTTTGCATTTTAGTTGAGAATCAGGGCTGTTGCATGTGTTCATGTTCTTTAATGCATCGCTCTCATTATTTGTAATATTAGCACTAATTTTTTGCGGAATTTTATTAAAAAATATATTGAATTCGATAGCTGATATAGTCGAAGAACAGTAAAATTTACTTTTAACTCTTAAATATCATAAAAAAGCATACATTATTTTTTATCTAACTGGAAATAAATATCTAATCAATAATGGGTGTGACCTCCATTATTATTGATACATTCTTGGAGGCGTCTGCTCATTGACGCTATCAAGGTATCAATATAATTAATATTAATCGTTTCCATGCGGTATCAATGGCTGCAATTAGTGCATTACGGTTTACTGGTATAAAATTTGGCCCTTGTTGTCTTCGGATAACAGCAAGTATTCGAGCCCAAACATTTTCGATAATGTTAAAATCTGGGCTTTTGCTGGCCAGGGTAACAGCTCCAAGTTATTTGCTTGTATCCAGTTGCGCACAACCTGCGAAGTATAGGGTCATCATATCCCGATAGTTAATTATCGAATGTTCCAAGAAAATATGTGTAAATAGTAAATGGAATCTACTAACGTAACGTTAAGTCGTTAATTAATATGCTTATTGTAAAGCTTTGTACACACCTGAACAACAAACCGAGGAACAAACAGAACAACGAACCGAACGGCAATCGGAACATTAATTTGGACGGTGCTACGTACGAATTTTAGAACAGATTCGCAAGTCCTGATTGTTCCACGAACGGTTTGCCGCATTCCCGCAACTTGTCGGTTTTTCTCCGACATCAAAGAAAATGCGCGCGAATGCGTTTGCAGGTTTGGACGAATCTAAACAAAACGGCGAACAAACTTATGCGGGAGAATTAAATTATTTATTTTTTGTCCTCCATTTTGTGGGTTTGTTGTGTTTTAGGTAATATTATGGAGTTGACAGAAGAAAAATGTTTTAAATTAATCAGTGTTTAAGAATGCAAGAAAAAATGATGTCCCTATTAGCATCATTTGGGCGGAAATTTCCAAAATAAAAAAAAAAAGCAAGTAAATTATAATTTTTACTCTTCTTTGTGCGTAAAAATTTGGTTGGCACTATCTTCTTGTTTTCCGCAATTTTCTCTTCTCAATAATAAATATATATGAACTGAAAACTACTGAAAATAATTATGGAACAGCACAAACGTTCCGTTTGTTGTTCGGATTGTGGAAATCATAAAAGATCGTTTGTCGTTCTGTTTGACTTTCGGTTCGTTGTTATGTTTGTTGCTCGGTTTGTTGTTCAGGTGTGTACGAAGCTTTACAACTTAAGCAACAATTTTTTGGCGAATAAAGATTAGTTTGTGATGTAATATTAGAAACACAAATTTATATCATATCAAATTTATGACAACTTAAAACCAAGAACGTGTATGTTATTGCTAAGAAATTATTAAGGAAAAAGCGCAATTGCAGTGTAAATATTTATAATTAGATATTTTCGAAAGTTTATAAGTCCTCTATTGTAATCTTAATACTTAAAAGAAAATCCTGTCCATTAGCATTATAAGGAAATGGCTTTTACTTTATGAATAAGTTTCAATAACAATAGAATATCCTTGCTTGTTTAATTTACTTCCTTTGAGTCATATTGTTCTAAGGGTTGTTACATTGGTCATTAGAAGTATGTAATAAATAAACAATTACCTACTGTTTGAGAAGGGGTAGTGTGAACCAATAAATAAAGTAAGAAATGTAAATTTAAAATTTCAAGTGTTGTGAAAATGACACCTCATCTCGGTGCTGATTTGAAAGCGCGGATTGTTTCGGAATTAGCGGCGGACCGTAGCGTGCGTAAAATTTCACATATGTTAGATATACCAAAAAGCACCGTAGGGCATTACCGAGTAAAATGGAATCTTGAACACACTTTGGAAAGAGCCATCGGAAGTTGTAGACCTAAAGTATCTACACGTGCTCAAGATCTCGAGTTGTTTCATTACGTAACAGAACAACCATTTGCTACATACTCCAGGGCTATAGCAGATACACATTTTCCGGATGCCGTATAACTGCACAAAAAAGATTAAAGGAGATGGGAATAAAGAAGTATAATGCTGCTGCGAAAGAAGTTCTCAGTGACGAAAATATGAGACGTCGTCTGGAATTTGCAAGGCGATATGTGAACGAACCTTTGGAATTTTGGAATCGAGTGATTTTAGCGACGAAAAACGTTCAATAGCCGCAACGATGGACCACTAAAAGTTTTTAGAATGGAAGGAACTCGTTACGAAAATAATCACATATGTCCTAAAAAACGAAGTGGTTATTTTTCTGTGAATGTGTGGGGTTGGGTTAGCGCGCGGGGTCCAGGAGTTTGTTGGGCTATCGATGGACGTCTTGATTCTGCTGCGTATTTAGATATTTTGGAAACTATTATGAAACCTTCAGTCGAAGTGTTTTATCCAGACGAAGATTATATTTTCCAACAAGTAAGTATTCTTATTTCACTATACTTTCTCCAAAAATAGTTCGGGATCTGTTGAATTAACATTTTCATAATGTATTTTGTTGTTAAAGGACAACGCCCCTATTCATACTTCGCGGGTTGTGCGCAATTGGATACGAGAAAATAACTTGGAGCTGTTACCCTGGCCAGCAAAAGCCCAGATTTTAACATTATCGAAAATGTTTGGGCTCGAATACTTGCTGTTATCCGAAGACAACAAGGGCCAAATTTTATACCAGTAAACCGTAATGCACTAATTGCAGCCATTGATACCGCATGGGAAACGATTAATATTAATTATATTGATACCTTGATAGCGTCAATGAGCAGACGCCTCCAAGAATGTATCAATAATAATGGAGGTCACACCCATTATTGATTTCTTATATTTATTTATATAGTAATACCTTTATTTAAAAAAAAGTTTTCATTTAATTTTAAACTATAACTTGGTATCTTAATTATAATTATGTAATAAATTCTTGTCAAAAAACTAAATATATACGTTGACAATAAGAATTGCCTTAGTTTTTATTTTCACTTTTTATATTAACTACAAAAAAAAATGAAACGTCATAAAATATACATTTTGTAAGGACTAAATATTATGAATAGAGAGTTTAATGATTTTTTTTAATAACTTACAATAATTAGTAGGTTAGATTTATTTAAAAATAAGTAATAATCAGTCAACCCAAATAACCATGTTTAGTTTTTGATTTAATTTAAAAGTTATTGCTTGTAGACGTTTTTAAATCAAAATTATTTCTAATTTTATTTTGTAAACATTTCCTAAACAAAATTTTGATTCGATAATTAATCGAGCTATGGTGTTTAATTAGCGATACCTTCAAATATATTCTTTAAAGAAAAAAATTAAGTAAGCAACGTAAATTACCTATTTTCTAAAACGTGTTTAGTGTAATGATTCATTCTACAGTCCTTCTATAAGATAACCCCTGCTTTGTTTACCAGAAATTATGACTGTCCAAGTTTTAAACTTCACAATGTGCAAATTTTTTTAGAAATTTTCAAATTTTCTCGGACACTTTAGGCTTTTTTTATAGTTATTTTTTTCGAATTATTCTACGGGCTCGTAAGAAAAAAAAACGTTTATTAGGTCGCTTATATTGATAGGTTTTAACGTAATTTTAATCGAGTTATTGGCTTTTAAAATTTTACTTTAGTATTTTAAACGATATTTGAAAATAATTTGTGTACCTCGAGGGATATTATGATAAAAGTTACGTTTCTCGTTTAAATGCCGTTTTAAACAGAAAACTTTAAATTGCCTCCGAAATTCTTCGCTTTTAAAAAAAAATTCACCGCGTTTGTCTTTTTGATATCTATCAGACGTCCAAAAATTTTTCGAAAATTGCGGGCCGTCTAGGTGAATAATTAGTTTTTTTGATTTTTTTTAATTCTCGCATAAAACGATTAAATCTATAAAACGCCCCAATAAAATTAAAATTATTTTTGAATCGAATGCCGTAAAATGCGAAAAATCGAAAAGAAAATCTAAATATTCTGTATTTTTTCGTTCCGACCGTTGTTATCGTCTTTTTTCGTTGGAAATTAAAAAAAAATTAACACTTTTGAATAGCTGTTTTTTTAGCACGGGTGCGGCGCTCTCGAACCGACGCCTAGCAAACGTCGACGTATAGGCTGCCTCTATAGTAATTATATTATAAGTGATTAATAGTATATTATATTATAAGTGATAGAAATGCATAATTATATGTGAATGCGCACTCGTGGGACACTCATCACGAGCTTTGTAATGGCCTTTCGATCACGTCTGATATACGACGTTTTATCTTAGAGGTACATTATAAAAAAAAAAAAATTCCAAAAATTCATATAAATATCTACATGTAACATTAGCATGGTTCTATATATCAGTTTTCGTAGTGACCTGTGGTTGCTATAATAATTAAATAAACAGTTTCATTGTTTTTCCCAATTTTCTCAAAATTAATAAAATGGAATTTCTTTTCAATTTCAGTTGTACCGTTAATGTTAACATTTATAATAATTAGAAATGTATTAGTCATAACTGCATTATTAATGTAGTAACTTGTAACTGTTTAAAGTGTTCAACGCAAAAATGTTAATAATTTTGAATAAATATTTTTTAACAAATATTCTTCTAGTATTTTCAATACAAAATTATAATTTTTAATTACAACGAACAGCTGTCAGATTTACTCAGTTGTGAGTAGAACTGATAACTTGTGAGTAAAATGTCACTGAAAACAATGAAATAATGTACCTAAAAAGTACATCTGTAAGATATAAAGAATATTATAATCGATAGCCTTATTTATGTGTTGAAACGGTAATTTTTAATGATGCCGCTCTTTTCATATAAAGCGTAGGATTATTTGTCAACTGTCTTGCTATGTGCCCCTGGCGACAAATAACTAACCTCAAGTTGGTATAAAAGGGAAAAAACAGTTTACTAAGCTCTAGTGTGAACTTTAAGTATTTCCGTTGTTACAATTGGTGGGCTTCGACGTACGTTAATTTTGCACGTTTGATAAACGCAGTAAGTTGACTTTTATTTTAAAACCCGCATGCGTCTATACCGCCATCTTGTGCATTCTAGCGGTTTTGCCCGAAAGATCAAATTATTATTCATCGTTATTTCTGTAAAACTAGATCGCATGGAGCAACAGTTCTCTAGGTACTGATAGATGTACATTTGATATTCCTAAAAATTAATAAATACTTAATTTAATTTACAATTTCATTCTTTTGCGTTTTTAAATAAAGATTTGGGTGCCGTTCGAGAATTGAATAGCCTTACAATCTACGAATCCTGGGATTATTTGTTATCAATTGTTAAACGTTTAATTTATGCATGATAATTTAGTTCAAGATTGTTAATATCGGGCTAATATCACTGAATTTTATTCAACTTCCGTGTATGTAGAGTGTTGCTGCATGTAATTCACATATATCTAGCGTCTATTTTAGATTTAAATTTTTAATACGACCGAAGTATGAACAACAGATTTTAACTGTGATAACGTATACTTGTGTTGTGCTTTAGTTATTTTGCATTTTATTGTTTGTCTCGTTTAATGTCTAGTCTTTTTTTTTAAGAGTCTGTGTGTTTTACTTTCCTTAGGGCCTACGACTTAACCATATTTTACTAGTGGTCGCTTACCTACACAATTTAAACTTAAGCTGCGTTTTAAAAAAACAATCGTCGCTGTGGTGTTAAGAATTGATTTCAGTTTTTAAGCATTGCTTAAGTATAAGTCATGTCGGTGCAATCGGCCATAGGTCTCTTCAGGTAGCGCCCAGTGTCGCATCAAAATCTTTCATAAACGTTATTTGATACATTTCTACGACCCACTGACTTACAACGAATTTCGGGTAGGATTCTAAGAAACTTCTTAAGTATTAATTTTTTTTTAATTTGAGTATCTACACAACAAACTTGTAACAGTTTTTAGATAAAATATCAAATTTCAGATAAATTTTAATTATTCCATATTTGATACAGTTTTGCTATTGATTTATTTACTAAAATCCAGTTTTATTGCTATAAAATATTCACATTAGTACGGTTTTTTAAACATAAACAAATTAATTGTTTAAGAATATATTGATCTATGTAAATATATTATTGAAAAATTTAACAAACGGGAAAACACCAAAAACTATACTCGGACACGTGTTTCAATAGGTAAGCTATTATTATCAGTGAACCGATACTGTATCTGTATGTAATAATAAAACTGGTTACCGTGACGAATTTTTAGACTATGTGTATATCAGAAACATATCAAACAACGATTTTAACAATATAAATTGTGGTGTAGCTAAACAAAACGGTTTAACAAACATACTTCCAGCCATGTTACGGTTATTGATAAACAAAATATAAAATGGAGGCAGCGCAAAAACCTAGCCGGCAGCTCTGTTTGTCGCAAAGGGGTCGTGCTAGTACTTACTAGTTATTGAGTCAAAGTCTTTCACACTGCAGAAGAAGATAATAAAGAGGGCGCCATCTAGTGAATAGTAAAAAGATATTCTAGAGTGACTAGAAACTCTAAGTACAGAAATTTAGTAACCATAACCCATATCCCGGTCGGAGGTCTACACGTGAAAAACAAAATAGTGGTAGAAGAAGGAAATCACACAAGTAGAAATATAAGCAAATTCAATACTTACGACGGATGAGAATTGTA
Source organism: Abscondita cerata (assembly GCA_030710515.1). NCBI lineage: Eukaryota > Metazoa > Arthropoda > Insecta > Coleoptera > Lampyridae > Abscondita > Abscondita cerata. The sequence continues at coordinate 152,734 of JALBCR010000997.1, forward strand.
ACCAATATATTTCCTCGTGATTAACGGAAATTTTCCATTGAGTTAATCCTTTAACAATTAATTATTTATTTAGCTAGATTCCCAAACGGAATATTAAAAATTAACAACTTCAACCTCTCATTTTTGATCAAAAAAGAACCGTTTTTTAGTCACGTTAGAGAAGACAAAAACCCAACAAAAGAAAACAGTAATGCCACGACAAATTTTTTAAAAAAATCTGTATGTGAACAAAGTTCTTCACTGATATGTATGCAAGTAATCTGAGTTGCATACCCACAAGAAGACATTCTACCAATAAAATCTATTTTTATCATACTAACCGCATATCGCTTCCAAAGTAAACAAACCAAAAAAAAACGTCACAACCACATCAGAAACAGACGCTTACTTTTTTACCTAGAAAGTAACATGTCATATATTAAAAATAAATAATGGATATTCGAAATATTGCGGAATATTATTAAGACACTCTCTGTATCTTATTTCTTGTTAAAACTTTTTTTCATTTACATAAATATCTATAAAAATTATTGTAGTAAAATTAACACCTTTACTTTATTTAAACACTAACCAATTGTCTAAAACTTTTATAGTAGTAAGGACTGAGAGCGAAAAAAACATTAACATTGAAAAACTTGCATAACTTTTATACCATATAATTTTTTACAAAATTTTGATATAGTAGGCTTTGAAATAGTTGTCAGAATATGTCGTCAAATTTTTATTTTTATTTGAGTCAAATTGTGTTCACAATGGCAAAAGTAGTGGAAGTACATAGATTAATCATTAAAAATTTGTTGAGAATCCACAATGGTCAGTCGTTCGCATTGCAAAGGACGCAAAAGTTTGCAGGCAAGTGGCAGCAAAAGTCATCAAGCGGTACAAGGAAGACTTTACCATAACACGGAAACCAGGAAGTGGACGACTAGAGGGTTTTCATTCACCAAAAAGGTGCAAAAGGCAATATCTGCGATGGTTAAGAATCCGCTGATATCGAACCGGAAATTAGCTGCAAAAGTCGACTTATCGGAAAAGACAATTCGAAAAAAAAAAAAAGAGTGGATTTAAGTCCTACAAAGTTCAAACAACTCCAGATCGTAATGCGGAGAAAAACATTGAAGCCAAGAAACGAGCCAGAAAGTTGAGAGCAGATTTTTTCCAAAAACGTCAAAGTTGCGTGATGGACGATGACAGTTACGTCTTCGCCTACCTGGTCAGGAGTTTTATGTTTCCTGTGGACGAGGAAATGCTCCTAAGAAGTTTAGAACTAAAATAAAGTCCAAGTTTCCAAAAAAAAATATCGTTTGGCAGGCGATTTGTAGCTTCAGTGAAAGAAGCCAATTTTTCATAACAAATGGAACAATTAACTCCGATATTTACACGAAAGAGTGTCTCCAAAAAAGATTGCGGCCTTTTTCTGAGTAAACATAAGGTATCCACATTTTTTTGGCCGGATTTAGCTTCGTGCCATTACAGTAAGCAGACAAAAAAATGATACGAAGAAAATCATGTCGATTTTGTACCCAGGGAGGCTAACCCACCAAATTGCCTTGAGCTTCGCCCAATCGATCGGTACTGGGCTTTGGTGAAAAGAAACTTGAAGCAGACAAAAGAGGCTACAAAATCGATTAAAAGTTTTAGTAAAATGTGGACCGTAGCGACCAAGAAAGTGTCGAGCACCACCATAAAAGCCATGATGCAGACCATTCCCGACAAGCTCAAAATTTTTTATGACGATAAGTCTGAATGATTTTTTGTTTTTTCTTAATTTTAAATATATAACTTATCCAAAACTAAATTTTTTTTGCAAATTTATTTAGCGGTTTAAAAGTTATGCAAGTTTTTCAATGTTAATGTTTTTTCGCCCTCAGTCCTTATAGTATATCTTGTGAATTAAAATTTCCTGAATATCTTAAATAAACCTACCATAAATAATATAATTGTTTTTTCTTTAAAAATTGTAACACTATAGTAGATTCTTGGAACAAATAGCTATCACGTTTTCATCATGCAGTGGGCACGTGAATAGCTGGATTTACACAAAGAATGTGATTGCGAAACAATCCGTTACGGTAACAAAAATAAAATCATAATTAATTCACATTTACCGCAGTTTCTTTAATATTCACGAAAATAATTATCACTTTAAGTAACACCGTCTCTTAAATTAAATTATGTTGACAAATATTTAATTAATTATAATTATAATACATGTTTTCTTTTCATTTCCACGAATTTAAATAAACTTCGGTTCAAAAATTTTCGTAATCACATGTAATACAAGAAGCAAATGTGTTTGACAACTTAGGATCTATGACGTTTCATCGTGGTCTTTGTAAGTATACATATGTATTGCGATTACCTTAATTAAAATTTAGATAATTTTAATGAGTAGATTTACAAAGATCTAACGCATATATTGTAATTGCCCGTAGTTTGAAAAAGATTTCCTTTAAAGTTGAAATTATAAAGAAAAACAAATCCAAATAAATTGTATGTTGGTATTAAGTATAGTTACCAATCTTTTACAATTTGATAGTTTAACTAAATCAAAAACTTGGTTTATTATTTTACATTGTTAGTCATCATTTCATTTATTTCATTGTTTCAGATTAACAGTTTTTATATTAAAACTAATTATTTATTTGGTTTTTACGTCGTATCGTCATCAATTCCTTTTTTAATTTAAAACCAATTATTAGTTGGCTTTATCGTCGTATCGTCATAGAAATTCATTTTATTTTTTACTGTTGAGACAAATGTTGAATTCTCACTTGATAATGGATTGCTTTTAAACAATTTTCGGGCAAAGATTTTTCTCTTATGCACACTACTTTCAATGCCTTCTATACAAATTATAACTAAAATTTCAATGTTGTTATTATTTATTGTATCAATTTAATATTTATAATTAAATTATCACGGATTGTCAATACGCACTGTTTTTATTAGTTTATAACTTTCTGAAACAGATTTAAATATTTTAAATCATGTTTAACGGTTTATTAAATACATTCTACTACTTTGAAATACATACAACGCTTTTAAAACACTTTTTGCTATTCTAAAATGCTTATATCATTTTAAATACAACTAAGAAACTGTAAGTAGTGATTACAATAAATAATAAATTTTTGTAGCAAAAACAGAAGATAAACTTTAACGTAAACGACAAACCCTCTTTAAACACCGACCCATTCTGTATCAGTTTGCTGATTAGCTGATAGCTTAACTATTGAATCACGTGCCCGTGTATAGTTTTTTGATGCAGTTTTTTTGGTGTTTTCCCGCTTGTTGAAATAGAAGCTGCAGTTTAGAGTTCCATTCCTTTGAATTAAAAAATAACTTGCGTCCCACTTAAGAGGTCAATTTCAATTTTATGATTTATGAAACAGAAAAGTCAACACCCTAAAAAATTACAGTTTTTCGGGAAGTTTTTGATAGTAGCGTTTCAGCTTCATTGAGTTGATTTCTTGGGGAACATTTTATTAATAATCGGGGTCAGGGGTTAATGTAATTTTAAATTTATCTAATATTCTTTTTCTGATCAATCAGATCTATAAGTTCATTTCAGGTATTTTTATTTCAGTTCCTTCTTATTTACATTACTTTTTTCGATTTTCTGTACATTGTATTTTGTACGACCTCTCTTTTAATGCTATTACTGCATAACCATTGACTACTATTTAGATATTTATGTACTTGTAGTGTAGAATATGCATAATTAAGATAAATCAGAAATAGCAACAATCCTTTGAGTATGAACATTTTCTCATTTATAAGAAAAATTGTCGATTCAAATGTTATTGTACGACAATAGAGTATGTTGTTATTAAATCTAGTATTTAGTTTTGCATTAAAAATTTAGATATGGTGACGATACATATAGAAAATACTTTTGGGTAAACGTTAAAATGGAAGTTGGTAAATCTAAAAACCGCAGGCCTACAATGTTTACAATTAAAGAAACGGTCGGAGTTTAACGAGGGTTTGTCGTTTACGTTAAAATTTATCTTTCTGTTTTTGCGACAAAAATATATTATTTTACATTTACATTTAAATTTTTGCGACGATAATTTTTATTTGTATCACTACTTACAGCTTTCTTAGTTGTATTTAAAATGATCCATTGCATTTCAGAAAAGTGTTTTAGAAAGCGTTGTATGTATTTCAAAGTAGTGAAATGTATTTCGTAAACTGTTAAACGTGATTTAGAATATTTAAATCTGTTTCATATAGTTATATTTTTAGTAACAAATTCTTAAAGTGTAAAAGGAGAGAAAAATTTAAAAATTTGCGTGTAGAGTGGAAATTTAAGTAATAAAAATTAAATTGATAGAATAAATAATCAAGGACATTGAAATTTTAGTTATAATTTGTATAGAAAGCATTGTAACTGGACGTGCCTAAAAGAAAAATCATATGGTAAGAGATTTTGCTCGAAAACGGTTTAAAAGCGGCCGGTTTTGTTGATAGGGGTTTTTTTTCTTTTATTTTGATTACTATCCATCATAGGATGAGAATTCAACATTTGTCTCAACAGTAAAAAATAAAAAGAATTTCTATGACGATACGACAATAAAGCCAAATAAATAATTGCTTTTAAAATTTAAGAAAATGATGAGAATACGACGTAAAAACCAAATAAATAATTTGTTTTAATATAAAAAGTACTAATTTGAAACAATGTTGACTAACAATGTAAAAGTGTAGTAATATTTACGAATAATAGTGTGTTATTAAAATTGATTTTAAAAAAAAAAACATGTATTCCATTTGATATTTGTCAACATAATTTAATTTAAGAGACTGTGTTACTTAAAGTGATAATTATTTTCTCATTAATGTTAAAACAAGCTACAATTAGATGCACTGTTCACGAGTGTTTTGCATATTGGCTGATCAAAATTTAGAGGTCATTGCAAATAGACTGTTTCACACTACACTAAATATGTATGATTTTATTTCTGTCACCGTTTTGAGAAATTTATTATAGTGTTACAATTTTTTATAAAAAAAAACAATTATATTATTTACGGTAGGTTTATTTAACACATTCTGGAAAGTTCAAGATGTACAAGACGTACTATACTACTATAAAAGTTTTAGACGATTGTTTTAATAATAAATAAGATATTAAACCAGGGGCGGTTAATAGACTCGCAACCGGGCGCCTCCCCAGGTGGCAGATAGGGGAATGCCTCCTAGATATAGGTGGTACCGAGGTAATGAAATACTCGGGCGGACCAAAACTATCAGTAGCGTCGGTTTCACAATGGGCGGCTACAAAGGCGTCTGTACCACATGTTAGTGGCGGCCTCAACCAACCTCCTGATCTGGAAAATCAGGTTGTACTTGGCAATACGCCACAAATCCAATCACTAAGCATCATGATGGAACGACGAGGAACGTCTCACTACCCCGGGCCCCAGTCAAAAGACTGGAACAATCGTGAGCATCTGATTCCGGGGGCTCACAAACATCATGAGAAGAATCGGAGCTTCTCAAACTCCCTCAAGACAAAACAGAAACACTACATCGCAACACTCAACGTGAACACACTACTCAAGACGGGCAAAGTGAAACAGCTCACAGATACATTAGACAGGTTCAAGATCAAAATTTGCGCACTACAAGAAACAAGATTCCCAGATGAAGACCATTTTAACACAGGGAACTACAGAATATACAAAGGAAAACCGTTCGGTACACAGGAAGAACCTTAGGCTCTTTGGCACAGGATTTGCAGTACACAGGACGATCACAGATGCAGTAATTGACTTCACATCGCCCAATGAAAGAATCAGCACATTGACAATTAAGTCAGCAAACAGGGCATACACGATCATAAATGCACATGCACCAACAAATGACCACAACAGGAAGGACCCAGATGCCATTGAGGACTTTTGGACGGTAATGGAGGAGACAATCAAGAGAATACCTACACACCGAACTAAAATTATTCTAGGAGATTTCAATGCCAAACTAGGAAAAGAACAAAAATACAGACACGTTACAGGAAGCTACACACCACACCGTGACACAAACCAAAATGGAAGACACCTAATAGAATTCTGTGAGACTCATGACCTCAAAGTCATGTCAACAAATTTCAAGAAACCCGCACGAAAATTAACCACATGGAAACTACCAAATGGCAATGGAGAATTACAAATCGATCACGTCATAATACAAAGGGAAGCACAGAGGGAAATCCAGAACATCAACATACGGAAGGGCTTCTTTGACTCGGATCACCACCTACTACAGATAAAGACACACCTAATCCCTAAGAGGAAACAACAGAAAACTAAGATCATTAGACCAGACCCAGAATATCTAACACTCAACCAAGAGAAAATACTAGAGAAAATTAAGACAGGACCAACACAAAACTGGGAACAGTTATCAGGAAAACTTCAGGAAGCCATGAAATTAGCAGTAGCACCGAGAACCAGGAAACACCGCTGGTGGAACCACGCATGTGACCAAGCAATCGAAAGGCGAATCAGAACGTGGAAGAAGTTCAACAGCAACAAGGTACCAGAAAACTGGCAGGAATTTCTCAAAACACAGAAACAGACAAGTAAAATTATCCGTAAAGAAAAACGAAACTATGACAAACAGAAACTAGAAGAGATAGAAGCAGATTTCACAAAGAACAACACGAGGAATTTCTACAGGACATTCAGAGAAAACATGATGAAATACCAAGCACCGAACCTCTGCTTTAGGAGACCGGATAGCACGCTAGAGACCAATACCAAGAACAATTGTAACATCCTAGCGAAGTATTTCAAGAAACTCCTAAACGCAGAATCACCAACAGATAAACTGGACACAGAGGAACCCGCACCAAACCCAGATAGCGAACCGCCATTAATAGAAGAAGTAAGAGAAATCATAAAAAACCTCAAGAACAATAGAGCACCAGGAGAGGATGGAATCATCGCAGAATTCTGGAAGCTACAAGACCCAGATCTCACAGAACACATTCACAACATCATGAAACAGATATGGGAAACGGAAGAGATACCGGAAGAATGGCGCACAGCACTGATACACCCTCTACACAAGAAAGGGGATAAGTCGGACCCAAACAACTATAGGGGCATCTCACTGGTACCTGTCACATATAAGATACTCTCGAAAGCACTGCTAAATAGATTAGAGAAGCAAACAGACCACCTAATTGGTGAATACCAGGCTGGGTTTCGTAAACACAGGTCGTGCGCTGAACAGATATGGAACCTTAAGATGATTCTGCAACACAAACAGAACATAACCATCACCTTCGTCGACTTTAAGAAAGCGTACGACTCAATAGACAGAGAAACCCTCTTCAAAATCCTGAAAGAATACAGAGTCGATAGGAAGACACTAACATTAATTCAGCAAACATTAACAAACACGACATCTAAAGTGAAGTTTTGTGGAGAGCTCTCAGAACAATTTGAAATTAAAACAGGAGTCAGGCAGGGCGACGGCCTCTCACCATTGCTGTTCAACATAGTACTGGACAAAATAGTGAAGGAATGGGAAAAGGCACAGAAAGGAGTCCTTTTAGGAAAAGTAAGAGTCAAGTGCCTAGCGTTCGCAGATGATTTAGCCATCATAACGGTACGAGAAACAGAAACAATAAAAGCCATAGAGGAATTACACGAAATCGCAGCCAAGACCGGACTACAGATATCATATGAGAAAACAAAGTTCATGAGCGCCCAAAATACTCATCACTACATACAAAGTATGGAACAATACACAGAACAGAAAATTTTAAGTACCTAGGAGAAACATTACAGATTACAGGAAGAAATAACGTATCTAATGAAGAGAGAAAAGTGAAACTAGAGAAAGCCTACAAATTGACTTGGAATCACTATAATAAGAAAGCTATCTTGCGAAAGGCCAAGCTACGACACTACGAGACGGTGGTGCTACCAGAAGCACTATACGCAGCCGAGACCACAGTAATACAAGGGGCAGACACGAATCAAACAGATAGAGAAGACGGAGAGAAAATACTCAGGAAAATTTTTGGGGCGACGCAAAAAGACGGGGTATGGATACACACGGAGAAAACAACAGACAAAATCAGGAAACGAAGATTACAATTTTATGGGCACCTCAGCAGATTGGCACCACATAGGATAACAAGACAGATCTTGGACTGGGTTAACACAAGGAAAAACAACAAATGGATGAATGAAGTAAGAAATGACATGGAACAACTCAACATCACACAAGAAACAATACAAATCAAAACACTCTTTAGGAATCTGACACAGCCAGAAGATGAAGGAACACTGGGCGAACAGGAAAAGAGAAGCCGAAGAAAAGACAAGACCTAAAGTGGACTGAAGAACGGAAGCAGAAACACAGCACACGAATGAAGGAAGTTTGGGCAGAACGTAAAGAGAAACAACAGGAAATGGACATGACGTTTAGTCTAAATGCGCTCTTCAAGGGCATAACACAAATAATAATAATAAATAAGATATTAAAGCGTGTCTCACAACAAGTTGCAATATTGCGAACATCCAACATTTAATTTTAATATAAGGTGTGTTGAGTTTTAGATAAAAAAGTAAAAGTTTGTTTTTGATATGGTTGTGACTTTTTTTTTAAATTATCAACTTCTGAAGCGAAATATGCGGTTAGTATGGTAAAAATAAATTTTACTGGTAGAAAATCTCAATCGCTAAAACAATTTATCTTCTGCTCATATGTACCTCATATTTATTGTTTGTGTTGTATTATTTATAATACTAAGGTCCCGTCGTTTGACAAAAATTATATTTATGCTAGTCTACGGTTGTTTCTGTATTTGAAGTTCCTAGTCACTCCAGAATATCTCTTATACTTTCCACTAAGTAGCGCCCTCTTTATTATCTTTTTCTGCAGCGTGAAAGATTTTGACTCAATAAGTATTAAGTACCACCACAGTGGTACTACCACGACCCCTCTGCGACAAACAGAGCTACCGGCTAGGTTATCGCACGGCCTCTATTTTATATTTTGTTTATCAATAATCGTAACATGGTTGGAAGTATAATGTTTGTCAATTTATATTGTTTAGCTGCACCACAATTTAGATTGTTAGAATCATTGTTTGATATGTTTCTGATATACACGTAGCATAAAAATTCGTCATGGTACCCAGTTTTATGCATTTTTTTAAATAATAATTTAAAGAAATATTATGGATATTGATATGAAGGCTAGTCACAACTTAACATAAAAATTAATAATATCTATTTTGCCATTGATAAAACTCCGTTCAATCGAATTAGTAATCAACAAAACTTCCTATACTCAGTGAAAAATATTTTGCGGACTACGTTAATAGCTTAAATAATTTTGATAACTTTATTTGAGGACCAATAAAATTCAAGAAAAACCCAAGGAACACAATGTTCAAATAAAAAATTACACTGAACCCAATGCTCACTGAAGCCGAAGTGATCTATAAAAGGCTGGTTTCTTTGCCGAATATCTAACGAACATATTTAAACCAAATAATCAAGATTTTTCAAAATATCTCAAATTAAATTCTTCACCAAACACAAAGTTCAAAACGAGTTCAACCATCTTAATGTTACAAAAGTTCCTGGTCTAGATGGTTTTACACCGAAAATGCTTAGAGAACTAAAATGAGAGGGGTTTACTCTTATTACTGATTATTTTAATTACATCTTAAGGTTACAGTATAGCCCACAATGTTAAAATCGACCGAAAGGAATTTAACACCCACACCGGGAAAATATCCTAACGATATCACATCGTATCGCCCAATCAGTATACACCTTTTGATTTCCAAGGTACGGAAAAGACTAATATTTAAGAGAAATCCGGACGATACTCCAGCAGATGATTGGATTCTGCGCAGATCACTCGATTGTTTAAAACACTCATCAGATAACTGAAGTAATCAACTAAGCATTTGAGTAAAAACCGCACCGCCGTATTATTAAATGAGCGACAAGTTTTTGATATTGTATCACAATGGTTTAGTGCACAAAATTAAAGAAATTTACCTACTGCAGTATTTTTGTATCCTGAAATCATACTTAACAAACAAATTCAGACCGAAAGTGGCAGAAGTTCGTTCCGAATGGTAAAACATATGAAAAATTCAAATCATAGAAAATTAATCTCAACTCATCAATTTCACCTAGACAAAAAAAAAGATGTCTTCCGATATACTTAAACTCCTTGAACAGACACCATCAAATATTTCGCGTTTCTTATGGACACACGATTAACATGGAAAGAACACATTTGCAAAAAATAATTAATCAAATGGAACACCCTGTATATTTTTGCTAAATCGATGTAGAATTAAATTTTCTACAATTTTGCTAACCATATCTGTCTACGAAAAATCCGGAACAACAACAAAATTCAATAACTACAAAAAAAATACAAGAAAACATGTATATACTGAAGAGAATATGCAATTTGACATCGTTATCGTTATCAGCAGTTGAGAATCCAATCTTTGGAGATAACAGCAGATAACGTTGAACTTTGAAAACCTCTGTAAATAAAAAATATATTTTTTTATTTGAAATATCAAAATTGACAGGTGGTCTATAAAAGTAAGACACCTTGTAAAATTAATTTTTTTTTCAACGCTCTATCCCAGAGAAGTCTCGTAAATTGATGAATTTTGATACTTAAACGGCTTAGTTGTTGATATACAGGTTGAACATCTATCTTTTTGTTCTTGCGGTAAAAGATTTTGGAATATAAAATATTACATTCAAATTTTTGCGACTAGAACACAGATTGGCTTGAATAACATTAAATAATCGTGTTTCGTTTTCTATTAAAAATTTATAAACAATTTATTCGCAAAAAAATTCAAAATACATTGTTTAATGGAAGTTTCTGTTGATGTAAGTAAGTATTAAATAATAATGTCGGTAAACATTTCATGTTTTCTAACAAACAATACATAAATAGGATATATCAGTATCACAAATTTATTGTTATATATTCTATAGCATATGGCGGAAGTAAAAGCATTCTAAAGCCTTCCATAACGTTGATTTATTTTGAACTGCCCAAAGAAATTTTGGTAATATTTTAAAATGTATCACTTTTATAGTTTTTTTTTTGCGTAAATTTAATATTATCTTGGTTTCTTGTGCTTTTGTATAAATGTCATCATACAGTGTTTCGTATTGTTCTCATTTCTATTGAAAAACTGCATATTTTAAATTTTTTTATTTATACAGGATGGTTAGTTTTTGCTAGGTAGCATAAAGTTACACTTTTTTAAATAGTAATCTTTTTTTTTATTCTGTTCCACAGGATTTAATTCAGATAAAAAATATTTTTTAAATTTTGACATGATCACGGCATTGCCATTTTAGAGCAATTCATTCAGAAAGAATTGGTAACAAAACTGGTGTTTTTGAAAATTTTGAAATTCATTTTGGTAAATTTCTAGATCTAAGTCCGAAATGCATAATTTATGGTATTAAATGTAGAAAATCAAAATGCATAAAAAAATTAATAAATCTGTGGGGAGGACATTACTGTCATGAATTTTTTTTTATGGGATCCATAAAAGATTACGTATTTCAAGATGATCCTACTACCCAAGAAGCAATGAAAAATGTAATAAAAACCGTATTGTCTAACGTCATTCAGAAGATGTTGCAAAAAATAGTCAAAATTTTGAACATTTTTAAATTAATATTTATTTCATTTTGTTAGTTTTTAATTGTCTTCCTTTTTAGGTTTTTAGACAAAAAGCCAACTAAATCAAACTTACTTGATTAAAATAATGTTTATGTTATTTAATTAAATATTTATAAATATTTCCATAACTGTAGATGTTAGGAAAAAATGTACTAGTGCAAATTGATAGAGTATTAAAAAACTACATTAAAAAACAATTAAAAGAAATTAAGAGTACCATTTAAAGAAAATTAAACACAAATATTGGCCGCTTAAAAACTTTTTGACCTGAACTTAATAATAATTTTTAAAATAAAATAATTACGCCACCAGCCACATCTTCTCAGGGCTCTTGCTTTTTTATGTAACGTCATTGCACGTAACTTAATCCTGTCAATTAAAATAATTAACTACTATTTTATGTATCATACTGTCAAATTTTAGATTTCATTGTTTACATGTTAAACTTTTCTTTTTATTTTAACTACTTTCATGTACAATAAATTTGTCTGTTTAATGTTTTTGAAATATTTTCTTTTGTAGGTCTTTTTTACATTACGGCCAAATCAAAAGAAAATCTGTTTGTTTCTTTTGCATCTCATCTCGTTAAGTCTCATTATTATCTCAAAAGTGAATAAAATAGTTATCACAGGCTTGTGTATCAAATTCTAAATTACATTTTTATTAAAAGTCGAAGAATAATTGCTCCGGTGTAACAATACGGCCCCAAACATGAATAACAATAAAAAATGACATATTTCTAAATGTTTATTTAAAATTAATAAATAAAATCAAATTGCAGTCCTGATTCATATTTAAGAATTGTATGGTATGCTATTATTTATAATATTTGCAGAAATTGTAAATTAAATATGTATGTATGATTATTTAAAAATATTTGTTCCACTGCATTTAAGAAATATTATATTTTTATTTAATATTTGTGAAAAACAAATATATGTAGAAAATATTTAGTAAATATTTAACTAAGCATTTGTCAAAATATATTAAAAAAATGTTTGGTAAATATTCAGTATACAGGGTGGTCCAATCTATACAACACAGTCTCTCAAATGAGAACGATCGTTGCGACAATTTTTGTACATGTATGCAAATTCTTTTTGAGCATGATTTAAAAATATTTGTTAATATACAGGGTTTGTCAAAAAAAAGTTAGATGCTAAAGTTGCAAGTTTTTTAATAGAACACCCTGTATTTGAGGGCGAATTTAAATTGTAGAGCTAAAATAAAGGTAAGTTACATTCCCTATACCTATTTTAAATAATTTTTAAGATATTTAAAAAATTATAAATATGCAACATAAATTTTAAAATAAATAAAAGTGCTTTATGTGACGTATGAATCGTTATGCCTTATCATAGTAGTAATGCCTCGGGTAATAAAGAAAACAATAACTTTCTAAAAAGTTATACAGGGTAGTAAAAAAATGAATTAAATTATAGTCAAATTAAAAGGTGTTAAACTGTATTATTTTAAATGAAACACCCTATATCTAAAATCACTAAATAATAGGCTTTCCAAATACCTATCAAAAAGTATTAAAGTGTCCTATACCTAACTCAAATAGTTTTTGAGTTATTCGAGTTTATGTTGAAAGTATTGAATTTCAAATAAAAACTTATAGTAAACAAGAAAGAATTAACATGACTATCGTCCTTGGGGAGTCTGACCGGAATTATTTATTAGCCTCGACAGTTTACGTTGAAAAATATCCGACTCGTAATCATCCTAACAAAAATGTTTTTCAAAGACTATTAGAAGTTTTTCTACAGGATGAATCGAAAGTTATAAAAAAGTAAAAGGCACAAAGTACGTAACTAGGAACGAAGTAACAGTAATTGGATCCGTAATAAAAAATCCACACACGAGCCAGCGAAAAATTCATTTAGAAACTGGAATTAGTAAAACCAGCGTACAGCGGATTTTAAAGAACCATAAGTTGCACCCATACCATGTGCTGCTGCATCAAGAGATTTTGGAAAGATATGGTCGAAGAGTTGATTTTTGTTTGTGGCTGGCCTGGTTTCCCGACTTGACATGTGACGATTTGTTTTTGTGGGGATATGTCAAAAACAATAACCTCTCTACAACACCAAACGATATGCAAAAGAGAGAATCCCGGTGCTTTTGCGAGCATTACACCGCAAACTGCTGGAGAATATTAAAGAATCATTCACAAAACGGGTTCAGTTAGGTATTGAGACAAATGGTCGCTATTTTGAACATTTAATTTAATATTAAATAATTTTTTAAATATTGTTTAGTTTTCTTTGTTTTCATGTTAATATTTTGCTTTGTTACAATTGTACGTTAGGGCGATGTATCTTATACCTTACCTTTTGTAGTTAATAAACAAACAAAACAATTGCTATGACTTTCATTGTCAGCCACAGCCACCTTCACTAAAATTAGATATTGTTAAATGGAGAAACGTATTATTTTTCAACATAAACTCGAATGACTCAGAAACTATTTGAGTTAGGTATAGGACACCCTAATACTCTTCTGGAGGTATTCGGAAAGCCTATTATTTCGTGATGTTAGGTAGAGAGTGTTTCATTTAAAATAATAGAGTTTAACACCTTTCAATTTGACTATAATTTAATTCATTATTTTACTACCCTCTATAACTTTTTTAGAATTTGTCATCAAATACAGAATGTTCCATTAAAAAAATTGCAACTTTGGTATCTAACTTTTTTTTGACAAACCCTGTATATTAAACAATATTTTTAAATTATGCCCAAAAATACTCTGCATACATGTACAAAAAATCGCCGCAACATATTGATGCGTTCTCATTTGAGAGATTGTGTCGTATAGATTAGACCACCCTGTATATTTATTTATTTTATTTATTTATTGTATGGTACATTTTAAATACTGTATTGTAATCTAAGTGTTATGTATGGTGCCCCAGAATATCAGTACAAACCTGTATAGTGCGGTGACGAAATCGTGTGCAACAGTGGATTGTTTGTCTTGGCAATAGCTTTGTCCCTTAAATTATGCATGTTGAAATTGCGATGGATTGTTATATGCTTTTTCAAAAAAAATTAATTTTACAATGAGACCCTTAGCTATTTAAACAAATCATATAGATTTAACTTGGAACTTTTATCTCACTTTTATATTCCAGGAATGTTAGATTCGATTTTAAACGCAATTATCAATGTAGTATAATTAGAATTTGATTTATCCATGATACATTTAATTTTTATTCATGCAAAAATACCTAATACAAATTCAAAATTTAATATGTATAAACTTAATTGTTTATAATGAATTTTACTCGACCGATTTTAATTATTACACGTTCATTTTATTTGTCAATCACATCTTAATATTTCAAGGTTTAGGAAAACCACTAAAACCTAAACATACCAACCCCTACCCACCTTAGTATTTATATGTAATAATATTAATTAAGTGTGTAAACATTATAGAATTTAAATAAGAACATAAAATATAACGGCCAGTCACGACAATGACGAAAGAAATAGTAGGTTAAAGAAATAGCCAAGCAAAATAATGGAAAACAAATAATCAGGGCAGGGAATGCAAAATATTGCTAAACTTTAGATCTTACTCATAGTACGTAGTAAAGAGCTGGAAAATCTTTTGTTTTGCAAATCCTGTTAGATCCATAAAGAAAGGAAATGAATGCATTAAGCTTTAAATTGTGTTTGTGTTTTTAACTATTTTGTATTTTACCATTGCATCGGTCAGAATGTATACGATGGGTGTTTTTGTTTGTGTGAAAGAAATCATATAAAGTCAAGTAAAAGTGCAGGACCAGGGCAAATAACTAAACAAGTAAAAGTGCAGGAGCAGGTCAAACAGTAATATGTAAGTATGTTTTTGTTTTCAATTTTTATGTAATAGGTAATTTGTCAAATTTTGAATCATAAGGGCATCTAATTCAAATGAGTGCATTTAAGATTTGCTAGGCAACCTTTAGTTACCACTTTTTAATCTCTGTCTTTCCACAAACCTTCCTTTTTCTTTGATGTGTTGAGTACTGGGTTGCTTCATTTTTATGTTTTTGAGGTAATAAGTAGCACATTTCTTTAGAGTAACAAAAAGTCTTGACGTTGTAAAAAATGCCTTTTTTTACTGGTCGTGTTCGTGAATACAATTATTAGTTTTTACTAAGTAAACTGAATTATTTTCTAATAAACTAGAATTAGACAGACCCTAGAGACCATAATCAAAAGCATGCTGCAAAATTTAATTTATTTATGTAAAAACTCAATTAAATATTGCTACAGTTACTTTTTCGACACGGTCCAATCCTGGAAGACGTTTCAATAATGACTCCGGCCGTGAAAACCTCAATTCTTACCTCAATTAAATATGTTATGTACTTATTATCTTTACACGACACACTTGTTAGTGGTAAAGTTTTCCCAACGCTACCGATAAGGAAATAAAACATTGGGCTCCTGTTTTTATCAACTGCAATAGCACATGTAGAAAAGATTTAGCAGATGTATCCCACAACAGCACAACCAATAATAAGTATACTGTTCTTAAAATATTGAATTATTTTATAATTGCTATTACCGTACTCATTGTATTAGGTGTGTTGAATTTTGAAAGAATATTAATTTTGTTACTATTTTTTCAGAGGCAAAATGTATGTTTATATTAAAATACAGTTTTGAATATATTAAAGAAATCCATTAGTTTTGATAAGGACTAGCTCAGTCAATCAGATAGTTTTGTGTGGCCTTATAATTAAAAAAAATTAATACATTTTATTTACAGGATTGATTTGATTGAAGAGTAAATCTAAATTTCGATTATAATTTTGTAGTTTGTAATGTTTATATGTTATGTTACAATATTTATAAGTTTGTGTATTTGTTTAATGTAATAAATATTGTTTATATTACTTATGTATTAATAATGTTCTTTTCTAGAATAAAAATTTCAAATATATTTTTACTTTTATTGTAAATTGATTTAATATTATTGTACTATTTACAATGTTGCATAAAGTATCATTTTTAAATGTTCAGAAAATATTATTAGAAAACTTAATTCTAATATTTTTAATATATTTATTTAAAATATGAGATTATTGTTTATTTTCAATATTTTTATAGGGCAATTTAAAATATTTGATAAATATTTGCTTGAAATATTTACGTAAGATTTATTTAAAGTAGTTTGTATATGTTTACGTAAAATATTTTAACATATATTTTCCTAAGATATTTTTTAATGTTACATTTAAATGTTTGATTAACATTATTCACTAATATTTGCATAACATTTTGAGCTACTTCTGGTAAAGATGAATTATACATTTTACATTAATATTTCTAAATGTTAAATATTAGTACCTTGTCATTATGGTACTTTATTATTAAAAATCTATCCTACTTTTAAGCAAAATGAAGTCATTTCACTACTAATTATTTATATTATTCCGTTGGTTGCAATAGAAATTACTTTTACTTCCTTTGGGAATTTTGTCCTCCCTACGCTTTACTCGTTAGATTATCTATATTGAGTTAAATGTTTATAACTATTAAAACAACAATTAATCAACCCAAATAATTTTTATTTTAATATTTGTTTATAATAAAATTGTTTAAAAAACTTGCAAAGTACACTTACCCCTATCGAACTTTAAGAGCTTCTTTTATAGTGTTGGCGTAAATTAATTATTATCTAAATTTAGTAATAAATAGTTTTTATAATTGTAAACAACATATCAAAGAATGAAAATGCTTATATTTTTTAAAACGAAAATATTTGATCTCAAACTGATGGCTATGCGCTACATTAACTACATACGTAGTGGAAGTTCGAAGGTGAATTTGAACGTGTTTTGCGTGAATCAATTTTTAGGAAAATTCAGCAATAATTAGTTTTTATAAATATAAACAACATATAAAAGAAAAAAATGCTAATATTTTTTTAAAACGAAAATATTTGATTTCAAAGTCATGACTGCGCGCTACATACTTAGAGTATGTTCGAGTAAATTTAAACGTGTTTGCGTGGATCAATTTTTAGGCAAATTCAACAATAAATAGTTTTTATAATTATAAACAAACATATCAAATAATAAAAATGTTAATATATTTGAAAACGGAAATATTTGATCTCAAAGTGATGGCTACGCGCTACATTAAGTACATACGTAGTAAAACAATAGAAGGTGAATTTGAACGTGTTAGCGGGGATCAATTTTATGACAATTTAGCAATAACTAGTTTTTATAATTATAAAGAACATATCAAAGAATAAAAAAACTAATATTTTCTAAATCGAAAATATTTGATTTCAAAGTTATGGCTACGCGCGACTATGGAGTATGTTTGAGGACGTGTTGGCGTGGATCAATTTTTAAACAAATTTAACAATAAATAGTTTTTATAATTATAAACAACATATCGAAAAACAAAATTGCTAATATTTTTTAAAACGAAAATATTTGATCTCAAAGTGATGGTTGCGCTCTACATACTTAGTGGACGTTTGAAGGTGAACTTGAACGTTTTGGCGTCGGTCAATTTTTAAGCAAATTCACCAATACATAGTTATTGTAATTATAAATAAACATATTAAAGAATGAAGATGTTAATATTTTTTAAATCGAAATTATTTGATTTCAAAGTTTTGGCTACGCGCGACATTATACGAAGATATATTGAAAAATTCTTAGCCTACTATAGAACCAAACAAAATTTTAATGTCAAAATATTTTATTACTCAACATATTCTCCTCTTAATTGGATACATTTATTACAGCGAACCTGCAACGTCTCTAGACCTTTCAAAAAAATGTTTCTTCTTGCTCTGCAAACCAGACCTCCACAGCTTCTATTACCTCTTTGTTGGAAAAAAATTTACGACTTTTTAAACTTTTTTTCAGTTGAGGAAAGAGGTGATAGTCGGACGGAGCTAAATCGGGTGAATAAGGGGGGTGTTCTAGTAATTCAAACCCTAAATCACGAATTTTTGCATGGCAACATGAGATTTGTGTGCAGGGGGTTGTCCTGCAAAAACAAAACACCTTTGGATAGCTTTCCGCGTCTTTTTCTTTAATATTTTCCCGTAGAGTGGTCAGTAATGTCGAATAGTAATCTCCAGTTATTGTTCTACCCTTATCCAAAAATCAATCATGATTACTCCATGGCATCCCAAAAACTGAAGCAAGAACTTTTCCAGCAGATTTTTGGACACGAAACTTCTTAGGTCTTGGAGAACCAGAGTGTCGCCATTCCATCGATTGTTGCTTTGTTTCTGGATCGTAGAAATGTACCCAAGTCTCATCCATAGTAACAATTCGGTTTAAGAAGTCTACATCGTTTTCAAATCGAGCACAGATCGAACGCGATGCTTCTACCCTTGCACGCTTTTGGTCAACATTCAAACATTTGGGGATCCATTTTGCAGCAATTTTTCTCATGTCCAAATTGACGTGAACCATATGATGAACGCGTTTGTATGAAATATTCAGTGCTTCAGATATCCGTTTTAGCCCAATTCGACGGTCTGATAAAATCATGTCATGAACTGCATCGATATTTTTGGGGACTGACACAGAAACTGGCCTTCCCGATCGGTCATCATCTTCAATGGAAAATTTACCTCTTTTGAAGCTTGCATTCCAATTTTTGACGGTCGCATACGAAGGACATTGATCACCAAGGGTATTAAGCATATCTTCGTAAATCTGCTTACCTCTTAACCCTTTTAAATACAGGTACTTGATGATGGCTCGATACTCCAATTTTTCGATTTTCACAATTTCGGTGGACATCTTTTTCATTTAATTTATTGCGTGACTCTGGTTTACTTTTTGACGTCAAACTTTACACTGACACTTCTAATAAGTTATTGTTCGTTGCTATGGTAACGCAATATTTTGTTTATGCAAGGAACTGGTCTAGGCTAACTAGATATCAATACATCCTCGTAGTCCATACGTAGAGTTTGTTCCAGCGTGAATTACAGGTGTTCTCTTCTATGCGTTTTTTTTCTATTAAGTAAATATTAGCATTTTTATTATTTGTTATGTTGCTTATAATTATGAAAATTATTTATTGCTGAATTTTCATAAAAAATTGTTCCACGCTAACACGTTCAAATTCACCCTCGAACATACTCCATGTATGTCGCGCATAGACATGACTTTGAAATCAATTATTTTCGATTAAAAAATATTAGCTTTTTATTCTTTGATATGTTGTTTATAATTATAAAAATTATTTATTGCTGAATTTACCTAAAAATTGATCAACGCCAACATGTTCAAATTCACCCTCGAACGTACTCTACGTATAGACTGTAATGTAGCGTGTAGCCGCAACTTTCACAACAAATATTTTTGTTTTAAAAAATATTAACAATTTTATTCTTTGATATGTTTTTTATAATTGTAAAAACTATTTATTACTAAATTTGCATAATAATTAATCTATGCAAACAGTATGAAAGATGAACGTTGCAAATTTGTTTAAAAATTTTTTTTACAAGCGAATGTTAAAATAAGAATTATTTGTGTTGATTAATTGTTAGTTTAGTAGCTTATAAACATTTAACTTAATATAGAAATATTTACATAACGTTAGAGAAAAATTTATTTTATTTCTGGATTTATGACTAACTTCATATGGGTTAATTAAAACGGTTTTTAGAATATGCGGCGAAAATATTTGCAGATTGCTTTATTTAAGGTAAAGAGTACAAAATATTAATTAATGAGTGAATGTCATTAAAATTTATGATCTTAGACTATTATGACAAGTTTTTGCCGCAATCAAATAATGTATGTCATAATATTTATTGTTTGGAATTTTACATTCCCTATACCTATCTTAAATAATTTTTAAGATATTTAAGAAATTATAAATATGCAACATAAATTTTAAAATAAATAAAAGTGCTTTATGTGACGTATGAATCGTTATGCTTTATCATAGTAGTAATGCATTGGGTAATAAAAAGAACCAATAACTTTCTAAAAAAGTTATACAGGGTAGTAAAAAAGTGAATTAAATTATAGTCAAATTGAAAGGTGTTAAACTCTATTATTTTAAATGAAACACCCTATATCTAAAATCACTAAATAATAGGCTTTCCAAATACCTATCAAAAGTATTAGAGTGTCCTATACCTAACTCAAATAGTTTTTGAGTTATTCGAGTTTATGTTGAAAGTATTGAATTTCAAATAAAAACTTATAGTAAACAAGAAAGAATTAACATGACTATCGTCCTTGGGGAGTCTGACCGGAATTATTTATTAGCCTCGACAGTTTACGTTGAAAAATATCCGACTCGTAATCATCCCAACAAAAACGTTTTTCAAAGACTATTAGAAGTTTTTCTACAGGATGGATCGTAAGTTATAAAAAAAGTAAAAGGCACAAAGTACGTAACTAACAACGAAGTAACAGTAATTGGATCCGTAACAAAAAATCCACACACGAGCCAGCGAAAAATTCATTTAGAAACTGGAATTAGTAAAACCAGCGTACAGCGCATTTTAAAGAACCATAAGTTGCACCCATACCATGTGCTGCTGCATCAAGAGCTTTTGGAAAGATATATTGGTCGAGGAGTTGATTTTTGTTTGTGGCTGGCCAGGTTTCCCGACTTGACATGTGCCGATTTATTTTTGTGGGGATATGTCAAAAACAATAACCTCTTTACAACACCAAACGATATGGAAGAGAGAATCCGCGGTGCTTTTGCGAGCATTACACCGCAAAATGCTGGAGAATATTAAAGAATCATTCACAAAACGTGTTCAGTTAGGTATTGAGACAAATGGTCGCTATTTTGAACATTTAATTTAATATTAAATAATTTTTTTAATATTGTTTAGTTTTCTTTGTTTTCATGTTATTATTTTGCTTTGTTACAATTGTACGTTAGGGCGATGTATCTTATACCTTACCTTTTGTAGTTAATAAACAACAAAACAATTGCTATGACTTTCATTGTCAGCCACAGCCACCTTCACTAAAATTAAATATTGTTAAATGGAGAAACGTATTATTTTTCAACATAAACTCGAATGACTCAGAAACTATTTGAGTTAGGTATAGGACACCCTAATACTCTTCGGGAGGTATTCGGAAAGCCTATTATTTCGTGATGTTAGGTAGAGAGTGTTTCATTTAAAATAATAGAGTTTTAACACCTTTCAATTTGACTATAATTTAATTCATTATTTTACTACCCTCTATAACTTTTTTAGAATTTGTCATCAAATACAGAATGTTCCATTAAAAAAAAATTGCAACTTTGGTATCTAACTTTTTTGATAAACCCTGTATATTAAACAATATTTTTAAATTATGCCCAAAAGACTCTGCATACATGTACAAAAAATCATACGCAACATATTGATGCGTTCTCATTTGAGAGATTGTGTCGTATAGATTAGACCACCCTGTATATTTATTTATTTTATTTATTTATTGTATGGTACATTTTAAATACTGTATTGTAATCTAATTGTTATGTATGGTGCCCCAGAATATCAGTACAAACCTGTATAGTGCGGTGACGAAATCGTGTGCAACAGTGGATTGCTTGTCTTGGCAATAGCTTTGTCCCTTAAATTATGCATGTTTGAAAACCAATTGCGATGGATTGTTAAAAGGTTTTTAAAAAAAAATTAATTTTGCAATGAGACCCTTAGCTGTTTATACAAATCATATAGATTTAACTTGGAACTTTTATCTTATTTTTTATATTCCAGGAATGTTAGATTCGATTTTAAACGCAATTATCAATGAATTTTATTTATCCATGATACATTTAATTTTTATTCATGCAAACATACCTAATACAAATTCAAAATTTAATATGTATAAACTTAATTGTTTGTAAGGAATTTCACTCGACCGATTTTAATTGTTACACGTTCATTTTATTTGTCAATCACATCTTAATATTTCAAGGTTTAGGAAAACCACTAAAACCTAAACATACCAACCCTTACCCACCTTAGTATTTATATGTAATAATATTAATTAAGTGTGTAAACATTATAGAATTTAAATAAGAACATAAAATATAACGGCCAGTCACGACAATGACGAAAGAAATAGTAGGCTAAAGAAATAGCAAAACAAAATAATGAAAAAACAAATAATCAGGGCAGGGAATACAAAATATTGCTAAACTTTAGATCTTACTCATAGTACGTAGTTAAGAACTAGAAAATCTTTTGTTTTGCAAATCCTGTTAGATCCATAAAGAAAGGAAATGAATGCATCAAGCTTTAAATTGTGTTTGTGTTTTTAACTATTTTGTATTTTACCATTGCATCGGTCAGAATGTATACGATGGGTGTTTTTGTTTGTGTGAAAGAAATCATATAAAGTCAAGTAAAAGTGCAGGACCAGGGCAAATAACTAAATAAGTAAAAGTGCAGGAGCAGGTCAAACAGTAATATGTAAGTATATTTTGTTTTCAATTTTTATGTAATAGGTAATTTGTCAAATTTTGCATCATAAGGGCATCTAATTCAAATGAATGCATTTAGGATTTGCTAAGCAACCCTTAGTTAGCACTTTTTAATCTCTGTCTTTCCACAAACCGTCCTTTTTCTTTGATGTGTTGACTACTGGGTTGCTTCATTTTTATGTTTTTGAGGTAAAAAGTAGCACATTTCTTTAGAGTAACAAAAAGGCTTGACGTTGTAAAAAAATGCCTTTTTTTACTGGTCGTGTTCGTGAATACAATTATTAGCTTTCACTGTAAGTAAACTGAATTATTTTCTAATAAACGAGAATTAGACAGACCCTAGAGACCAAAATCAAAAGCCTACTGCTACATTTAATTTATTTATGTAAAAACTCAATTAAATATTGCTACGGTTACTTTTTCGATACGGTCCAATCCTGGAAGACGTGTTTGTTTCAATAATGACTCCGGCCGTGAAAACCTCAATTCTTACCTCAATTAAATATGTTATGTACTTATGATCTTTACACGAATACACTTTTTAGTGGCAAAGTTTTTCCAACGCTACCGATAAGGAAATAAAACATTGGGCTCCTGTTTTTATCAACTGCAATAGCGCATTTAGGAAAAGATTTAGCAGATGTAATCACAACAGCACAACTTATAATAAGTATATTGTTCTTAAAAAATTGAATTATTTTATAATTGCTATTACCGTACTCATTGTATTAGGTGTGTTGAATTTTGAAAGAATATTAATTTTGTTTCTATTTTTTCAGAGGCAAAATGTATGTTTATATTAAAATACAGTTTTGAATATATTAAAGAAATCCATTAGTTTTGATAAGGACTAGCTCAGTCAATCAGATAGTTTTGTGTGGCCTTATAATTAAAAAAATTAATACATTTTATTTACAGGATTGATTTGATTGAAGAGTAAATCTAAATTTCGATTATAATTTAATACTTAATTTTGTAGTTTGTAATGTTTATATGTTATGTTACAATATTTATAAGTTTGTGTATTTGTTTAATGTAATAAATATTGTTAATATTACGTATATATTAATAATATTCTTTTCTAGAATAAAAAATTTCAAATATATTTTTACTTTTATTGTAAATTGATTTAATATTATTGTATTATTTACAATGTTGCATAAGTATCATTTTTAAATGTTCAGAAAATATTATTAGAAAACTTAATTCTAATATTTTTAATATATTTATTTAAAATATGATATTATTGTTTATTTTAAATATTTTTATAGAGCAATTTAAAATATTTGATAAATATTTGCTTGAAATATTTACGTAAGATTTATTTAAAGTAGTTTGTATATGTTTACGTAAAATATTTAACATATATTTTCCTAAGATATTTTTTTAATGTTGCATTTAAATGTTTGATTTACATTATTCACTAATATTTACATAATATTTTGAGCTACTTCGGTAACGATGAATTATACATTTTATATTAATATTTCTAAATGTTTAATATTAGTACCTTGTCATTATGGTACTTTATTATTAAAAATCTATCCTACTTTTAAGCAAAAATGGAGTCATTTCACTACTAATTATTTATATTAATCTGTTAGTTGCAATAGAAATTCCTTTATTTCCTTTAGGAATTTTGTCCTCTACGCTTTACTCCGTAGATTATCTATATTGAGTTAAATGTTTATAACTATTAAAACAACAATTAATCAACCCAAATAATTCTTATTTTAACATTTGTTTATAATAAAATTCTTTAAAAAGACTTGCAAAGTACACTTACCCTATCGAACTTTAAGAGCTTCTTTTTATAGTGTTGGCGTAAATTAATTATTATTTAAATTTAGTAATAAATAGTTTTTATAATTGTAAACAACACATCAAAGAATAAAAATGCTAATATTTTTTAAAACAAAAATATTTGATCTCAAAGTGATGGCTATGCGCTACATTAACTACATACGTAGTGGACGTTCGAAGGTGAATTTGAACGTGTTGGTGTGAATCAATTTTTAGGAAAATTTAGCAATAATTAGTTTTTATAAATATAAACAACATATGAAAGAATAAAAATGCTAATATTTTTTAAAACGAAAATATTTGATTTCAAAGTCATGACTGCGCGCTACATACTTAGAGTATGTTCGAGAGTAAATTTAAACGTGTTTGCGTGGATCAATTTTTAGGCAAATTCAACAATAAATAGTTTTTATAATTATAAACAACATATCAAATAATAAAAATGTTAATATGTTTGAAAACGGAAATATTTGATCTCAAAGTGATGGCTACGCGCTACATTAAGTACATACGTAGTAAACAATAGAAGGTGAATTTGAACGTGTTGGCGTGAATCAATTTTTATGCACATTTAGCAATAACTAGTTTTTATAATTATAAAGAACATATCAAAGAATAAAAAAACTAATATTTCCTAAATCGAAAATATTTGATTTCCAAGTTATGGCTACGCGCGACTATAGAGTATGTTCGAGGGTGAAGGACATTGATCACCAAGGGTATTAAGCATATCTTCGTAAATCTGCTTACCTCTTAACCCTTTTAAATATAGGTACTTGATGATGGCTCTATACTCCAATTTTTTGATTTTCACAATTTCGGTGGACATCTTTTTTCATTTAATTTATTGCGTGACTCTGGTTTACTTTTTTGACGTCAAACTTTACACGACACTTCTAATAAGTTATTGTTTGTTGCTATGGTAATGCAATATTTTGTTTATGCAAGGAACTGGTCTAGGCTAACTAGATATCAATACATCCTCGTAGTCCATACGTAGAGTTTGTTCCAGCGTGAATTACAGGTGTTCTCTTCTATGCTTTTTTTTCTATTCAGTAAATATTAGCATTTTTATTATTTCTTATGTTGCTTATAATTATAAAAATTATTTATTGCTGAATTTTCATAAAAATTGTTCTACGCTAACACGTTCAAATTCACCCTCGAACATACTCCATGTATGTCGCGCGTAGACATAACTTTGAAATCAATTATTTTCGATTAAAAAAATATTAGCTTTTTTATTCTTTGATATGTTGTTTATAATTATAAAAATTATTTATTGCTGAATTTACCTAAAATTGATCAACGCCAACATGTTCAAATTCACCCGAACGTACTCTACGTATAGACTGTAATGTAGCGTGTAGCCGCAACTTTGAGAACAAATATTTTTGTTTTAAAAATATTAACAATTTTATTCTTTGATATGTTGTTTATAATTGTAAAAACTATTTATTACTAAATTTGCATAATAATTAATCTATGCAAACAGTATGAAAGACGAACGTTGCAAATTTGTTTAAACATTTTTTTTATAAGCGAATGTTAAAATAAGAATTATTTGTGTTGATTAATTGTTAGTTTAGTAGCTATATACATTTAACTTAATATAGACAATATTTACATAACGTTAGAGAAAAAATTATTTTTATGGCTGGATTCATGACTAACTTCACATGGGTTAATTAAAAACCGTTTTTAGAATATGCGGCGAAAATATTTGCAGATTGTCTTTATTTAACGTAAAGAGTACAAAATATTAATCAATGAGTGAATGTCATCAAAATTTATGATCTTAGACTATTATGACAAGTTCTTGCCGCAATCAAATGATGTATGTCATAATATTTATTGTTTGGAATTTTTACGTCTTTCTTACTTTACTAAATGCTAGATGAAAATAAAAAAAATCTTGTAGAATTTAGACTAAAGGGCGCATTAGAAACGGGTAGTGTTTAAATAAATTTAAACTCATTAATAAAATTTTCATTATCGTCACATTTTTATAATATAAAATTAAATTAATCCGGTCGAATGGTAAATTATAACTTAATGGCAAATCTTACAATGAAAGAGAAAAATATTTACACAACCAAAAAACTGGGCGAATTTAACAAGGTTGAACTCTCAAAATTTCACATTCAAATTTTGTGCGATAAAAAATGATATTATTAAATCTAAATGTTTTGTATTAAAAATGCGCAAACATTTTTTTTTTGCAAGGAAACGCAGAAAAATAAGAAAAAAATGCTAAAGAAAACATTTATCAATGTAATGACGACTCAACGCCCAAATCACAAAACGTAGTATTATACAATGAATTCTTGTTGAATTTTAAAAATTACTAGTTTTTGTCAATGTAAATAGAATTATTGATACAATTGCTAGTACGACATATTTCAGACAAAAGCGATGATAAAAAAAGTTAATTTTTTTGTGCAAATTTGTACAAAAACAACACACATAAAACCTATCGATAAAGCAGACATTCGAATTCCACAAAATAGTAATTCCATTTGTGGAAAGTACGCTACTATATTATTTACGATGTACTTTTTTGTACATGTTTTCCAACAATTTGTTTAATTCTTTCTTTCGCTCCTACATTTTAACTTTCAAGCTCGAATAAACTTTAAACCGTTTTAAACGACTTCTATCGCAAAAATTATTGCGACCTGTTTGGTGTATGAATTATTACAGTAAAAACGCGCCCTCTAAAAATTGAGTAATAAAAAAGTTATCCTACCTGTAGGACTTGGAGTTAGTTCTTTCATCACCGTCTGAACTTGCAAATCGTACTTCTTAAAAAGATCCAACTTGCGCGATAAAGACGATTCCGCATTACTAACAGCTTTTCGGTATTCTCGCGTTCCAAAAGATTTATATGGAACCACCATTCCCACACTTAAAATTAGTTTAGAAGACGAAGTTGGTGGATTTAATGGAGATTGAATATGATCTTCTTCGGTGGCCTCCGGCAGCATTGTGGTTACGATGCGACCACTAGAAGATCCAACTCGAATTCCGTTTCCTCTACTGCTTGAGGTATTTTTCGTAGTATTTCCGCCGACTTTTAACCCGCTACCTCTTTGTACATTACGATCTTTCCAAGCTGGTCCCCCGCTTACAACCAATAATGCAAATGCTACTGTTAAAAACAAAACAGCCAAATGCATCGTAAAAAGTTTAGAATTAATTTTTCACATATTAATTTAAAAAATTCGAATTTTTACTGGTGCTGAAAAAGTTTTTGAACATTTCAAAATCGCGATTATTTTACATTTCGCTCTCGGTTGATTTATTGTAAAATTTTTTTTCAGTTTCTAAAAGTTTAGTAGACGCGATTTAGCTGCGAAGATAAATTTGGAAGTACATACAAGTAACGGTTCACGTATTACCCGCTCACGGTCGGCTGCTTGCGATAAACGCGACAGTAAAACTGACGAAGAGCGTCGCTTGCATTGCGGATTTTCGACGCCCATTTGCCCAGTCTTGCGCACAACTTCAAAATTTGCAATATTTAAAATAAAAAGCTTAAAAGATTATCTATTCATTAGTACCTGTAAATCCCACATACGACTACTTTAAAAAGCATTATAATCTAAAAATCGGAGTGCATCCAAATTTTGTATCTTCAATTGTAACTTCTAAAAATAAAGTTGAAATATTTATTACATAATTTAAATAATTGCCAATTACGTTAATCGTTCCGTCTGTTTTAAAAGCTAAATTTCTGTGCTTTCACTTGAATGACTTAGTCGAAGCTTTTGCGGTAATTACCTTGATTTATCAAAGTACAGCTTTTTTTTTTTAATTTGTAGCCTATTCGCAAAGTGTTCTCGACACTTTGCGTTGGCAAAAAATTTATTAAAAAACTTAAAGCTATAAATTGTACATTCTTTAACGCTAAGATCAAAAGGTAGAATGTACTTGTAAATACAACACTTTGATGTGGTTAAGTTACAATAAAATTTCTTATGCACATCATATTTCAGTCACAGAGACAGAGCTTCATTAAATTGTATAAAGTGATTAATTAATTTACTTAATTAATAAAAAATTAGAATTTTTAACTTTTATACGCGTCGACATGTGCTTTTATACATTCAACATTCGCACCTAAAACATTAATTTCTGTTTCGCATGTTATCGTTTTACACATTTAACTTTTCAGTCCCTTATCATCGTTTCTTATTTTCGTTTTTTTATGTATTAATCATTAAAATTAAATTAGTTCAACGTTTTCAAACACATTCGTATTTCAATATTTTAAAAAACGAAAATTTAAATTATTGATATTACAAATTACTTATTAATTTTTTTAATATTAAAAACTCATTTTTGTTAGAAATTGAGTAAGATTTCGCTTAATCATTTTGCATAAATCATTTTTATGAAATTTTTTTTTAATATTTTATCTCCCTAATATCTTTTAGAACTAGAATACATTTGTACGCGTATTATTTTAAACTTACAAGAAAAAAATTTGATATTAGTCGTTTTAGGACTTATCCTAGTTATTTGTTTTACTCCAGTTTTATTTTTATATTTAATTTATTCCGAATAAACAATACAAACAAATTTTAAATTTTGTATTTGCCTTAGTATAAATATAAAGATAGATATAGATTAGAAATTTTAGTTACCCCTAAATATTCAATTTCCATTAGAATTAATTATTTACTATTAAAACAGACTGTGACGGTATTACTTACGAACAAACGAAAATTCGCAATAAAAACTTGATTTGTGAATCAAAATCTCCCTTGAGAATAGACAACTGTGTTTACACTTAAGCGGTGGAGAAGAAACTCTTCCAATTTTTTGTTATAAATTTTTCTAGTGACTTTTATTAACTTAAGATTACCGGATCAAAAAAATTTCCCCATTATGCGATCGAAAAGGAGCATTTCATTCTTCTTGACCTGTCTGTTGAAGGTGCTACATGAACATCATCTGAAATTCGAACAGCTACACATGTACTAATTATTTAGTATGAACCTAAGTAAAAGCACCCTGTTCAACAAGGGAATAAGTTTTCATATCCTGTTTGTGTGTAAGTATACTTTTACATTTTCATAAAGTCATGCGCTATCGCGTTTTTCTGTCAATTGCAGATACATTTTTTTTGCTTTTTCCTGTGGGTTTTTCTTGATGGTGATCCTGGCGTATGGATAAACATAAACAAAGTTGCAAGTAACGTGCGTGCGATCGTGCCAGTGTGTTTCGTTATAAATTCTTCTTTATATTAGGTATAACAAATATTATTTATTTCTCTCTTCGTTTACTACTGCTTTTGTTACTAATCGTAACTTTTACGTTATCACTAATTAATTGGAATAAATTGTTACCTTTTAAAATTTGATAATGCCGTTAACGTGTTGCATTTGTACCGAAAGTTTAACATCAAAATCGCCTGGCCTTCAATGTTTACATTGTGCGAAATCTTATCATGCTAAGTGCATAAATTTGGATAAAAGCAAACTGGAAGTTTTAAAACAATTTCTGGCGCCATTTGGATGTGCAATCATTGCAAGGATGTTGGCACTAATGAATCTGTTGGTTCTAATGTTAATCAGAATTGCGAAGGATGCGGCGATTTGAAGACAGTAATTAAGGAATTAAGAGAAACAATCAAGTCTTTAAATAACGACATCTTAGAATTAAAACGCGATGTTCAGGCTACTAAAGTTCCTAATAATTTAATAGAAGATATAATTCAAGAATCTGAGGATCGACAACGAAGGAGCTCTAATATTATCATATATAACGTTAATGAAAATCATCCCAACGATAGTGATAGAAGGCAAGGAGACATAGCTCTCGTTGCTGATATCTTAGAATTGCTATCAATAGATATAAAGAAAGAAGAATTTGCTATTTCCCGAATTGGTAAACCTAATACTACTGATAAAATTCGACCCCTAAAAGTTACTCTTCGGTCTAGAGTTGATGTGTTTGCTGTATTGAAAAATAAGCATAAATTGAAGAACTCTCAGTACAAATATTCAATTTCAACGGATGAAACTGTTCTTCAAAGAACTTATTACAGAAAAGTTAAACAAGAATTTGATTTGAGAGTAAAAAATGGTGAAAATAATATTAGAATCAAATATTACAAAGGTCTACCAAAAATCGTTAGTTTAAACTGATTAAGCCCAACTTACATTGCTACTACCAGAATGTAAGAGGATTGCGTTCTAAAACCGACTTATTGTACACATCATTGTGTGATGTAGAATTTGACATTATTGGTTTAGTGGAAACTGCACTTGATAGTGATATAAAAAATTGTGAAATAATACCGGAACATTACACAGTTTATCGTTGTGATCGTAAATTTGACTTATTGAATAGATCATGGGGTGGCGGTTCATTAATAGCAGTACTCAATAATATTAAAACTGAGTTACTAAACTTACACTCAATTACGGATCGTGTAGAATATGTTGATGTTGTGGGTTGTAAATGCTTCTTTAATAATTGTGTTCTGACTGTGTTTGTAATTTATATTCCTCCAGATGTTAATGCAAATAAATTTCAGCTTTTTTCGATTTATTGGAAGAATATTTTTGTGGCAATTCTGGTAAGGTAATCATCTTAGGAGATTTTAACATACCATATTTTAATAACTCTATTTTTGTCAATGATCCTAAGAGTAACACTATGTACTCATTTTTGAATTTTGCTAATCTGAAGCAATACAATAGTATTCCAAACGCAAATAACCGATATTTAGATTTAGTAATTGCAAATATTATGTGTTATGTTAATAAAGAGGAGCAATCACTGATAAAAGAAGACAAACATCATCCATCTTTAAACGTATCTTTACACATGACTAATCAAAACTTACCAAATTTTACATGTAATGTTGCCAAGAAAGGATATAACTTCAAAAACGCTGATTATTTAAACTTATATAATGCTTTGTTTAAGTGTGATTGGTCTTTTTATATAATTATACAAATGTTAATGAAGCATGTAACGCATTTTATAATGTAGTATATTCTTTATTAGATCAATATGTACCTGTATATCGATCTTCTAGACTTAAATATCCAATATGGTTTAATCGTAAACTAATCGAATATATCCGACTAAAAGATAAATATTATCGTACATACAAACGGAATAAACTAGATGCTGATTATGAAATCTATAAACGTCTCAGAGCTTTAGTTAAATCTGAAATTGTCATTGCATACAATAATTATCTTCGAAGTGTTGAGCAATCTATTAGGAGCGATGTTAAATATTTTTGGAGTTTTGTTAACGCTAAAAAGGGAAAAAGTAGAATTCCTGGCTTTATCCGTGACGGTAATATATCATTTGATGATCCACAATCTATAGTAAACGCGTTTAGTAGATTTTTTAGTAGTGTATACAATCAAGATGCATTAGGTAATGTAAGTACTTGTTCTTCTAGCACTATCTCACGATACGGTACTTCTCCAAGCTTTATAATTCAATTTGCAAATGAGAATGATGTTATCGCTTGTATTAAAAATTGAAAAACAAAAAACTGCAGGCCATGATCAACTGCCTTCTTTTTGATTAAAGATTGTAGTAGTGTCTTTGCTAAACCATTAGCCACATTAATTAATCTCTCATTAAAAACAAGTACATTTCCTGAAGTATGGAAAATAGCACGAATTTGTCCAGTCCTAAAATCAGGTGATCCATGTTTGATTACAAATTATAGACCGATTAGTATATTAAATAATTTTGCTAAAGTTTTTGAGGTATTTCTTTATCGGAATATTTACTCAAGTGTGAAATGTCGTATATCGACTACGCAACATGGCTTTATGGAAGGCAGATCTACGATTTCGAATTTAGCATATTTTAGTCAATACATCTCTACGCATCTTGACCATAATACTCAAGTTGATGTTATATATACAGATATATCAAAAGCATTTGATCGTATTAACCATAAACTTTTGATTAATAAATTGCACACTTTTGGTTTTTGTGACTCATTAATTTTTTTACTCACTTCTTATTTAAGTAATCGTCAACAGTATGTGTCATACAATAATGTTAAATCAGACTCATTCATTGTACCCTCAGGGGTACCACAAGGATCAAACTTGGGCCCTCTTCTTTTTCTACTATTCATCAATGACATTACTAATTCCATTTCTTGCGAAAAACTATTGTTTGCTGATGATTTAAAAATATTTCGTTCTATATCTTGTCCAAATGATTGTTTAGATTTGCAGTTACAATTTAATGAGCTTCAGCTGTGGTGTAACCTTAATTCTCTCGAATTAAAAATTGAAAAGTGTTCAGTTATGTCATACAGTAGGAAACAACATCTTACTAATTTTCAGTACAGAATAAATAATGTAGACTTAAAGAGAGTAGTATTGTTAAAGGATTTGGGTATCTGGTTTGATTCCAAGTTATCGTTTGTTTCTCATATTGAAAAAACTCTAGATGCGTCGCTTAAATTATTGGGTTTTGTTATTAGAAATTCAAAATCTTTTGCCAACATTGATATAATTAAGTTATTGTTTTTTTGTTGGTTAGATCTAAACTAGAATATGGTTCTTTAATTTGGTACCCATTGTATGAAACACATAAAACTAATCTTGAAAATATACAAAGAAGATTCTTAAAGTTTTTATTTTATAAAATTCATGGTTCTTATCCAGATAGAGGTTACAGTCAATACATGCTCTTAGAGGAAATGAAAGTACAGTCGTTAGAAGTGCGTCGAAAAATAACAAGCGTGAAATTCTTACATGGCTTACTCCATAATTTAATCGATTGTCCTGAATTACTTAAATTAATAAATTTTTATGTGCCTCAACAACTAACAAGACACTCCAATTTATTTTACACCCTTCTGCACGCACCAACATTATGTGCAAGTCTCCAATTTTCATTATGTGTTATAACTATAACTCTATTGATAATGATGTAGACATAGTATCACTTAATGTAAGAGATTTAGGTTCTTATTTTCAAAATACTTAGAAGTAGTTTTATATGTTATATTTAGTTTTACCTTTAATTTTTTCAAATTGTTTGTATTAAAGTATAAATTTAAGTTTAAGATATTGTCCTATAAGTGGGTAATTTAACCTGTTGGGCGATTATTCAAATAAATAAATAAATAAAAATAAATAAATGGATAATAATCCAGAAAATTACTTAACATAACGAAGCTGGATCTGAATATTATTAGTGAAGGTCGCCAGCGTTGGAATTTAAATGTACGTAAGATAATACTAGTTCATTGTAAGCACGTCCAGTAACTGTTATCAATTCGGAGTCCATCTTGTCTTCCCTTCTTTGCTGAAAACTAAGCACTGTCTGATTTGGATACGAGAGCTGTCATACGTATCTATTAACGTTCGAACACCAAAAACTTCCTATGTTCAAGTTAAGTTGGTTCTTTTTATGCATGCTATTTGTTATTTTTGTCGCGTTCTATGTACTCGTACTACGGCTGTGAATTAACAACATTCCGTTTGCGCTGTGTTAAAAAATCTCTATAAATTTGAAAAATCTTTCGAAGTATTGCTAAATCGCGTTGCGCTTTCAAACTATTAAGATAATCGGCCAAGGTCAGGTACTTTACTTACTTTGGTTTCAAGTAAACTAATGACGGTAATTGCCACGCAAAATTGGTGGGTCGCTTACAAGGAACGATCAGTGTTACGATTGTCAAAATTTGATGGTACACTACGACAGCTACCTATTCTGGTGCTCGTGCCTAAATTATTACTTAATTCTTAACTTGCTATCCTGAGTTATTATTACTATTTTGTAACTGAGTATTGTGAATTTCTCTAAACCGTATTATATTTTAATTTAGTTGTGTGCTTTGTGATTAAAGTCTAGTCCTATAATTATATATTTCTACCAACCTACGGTGTGT
The DNA here is from genome assembly GCA_030710515.1 of Abscondita cerata. Taxonomy (NCBI): domain Eukaryota; kingdom Metazoa; phylum Arthropoda; class Insecta; order Coleoptera; family Lampyridae; genus Abscondita; species Abscondita cerata. The sequence goes on from JALBCR010000997.1 coordinate 187,594, forward strand.
TTCTTGTGTCTACGAGTTCCTAGTGTCTCCTCTTATATGCAATACTAGGTGACGCCTTGTAAATTTTTTGTGCAGTATAGAAGCATTTGTTCTAACGATTCTAAATAAACTCACGACCCCTTCCGACTACTAGAGCTGCCAACCAGGTTGTCTAACACTGTTATCTCTTAGTTTAGTTTGTTTACAAATAAACCGTAATAAGACACCAAAGTGGGTAAGGGTTGCCATGTTTAGGTTTAAGTGGTTTTCTATACTTTGAAGCAAATGCTTTTCCAAGACAAATTAATCTACAATTGGGTGTTATACTTTTTTTCAAAAATTAATAAATTAAAGTTTGTGGGTATCTCTAAACACTGTTAAAATCTGGATGACCGTTTTGAGAGATTACCCTTAGAAATTCAAAAAATAATTTTTACGCTTAATACAAATATGTGAGTATGACGTCAAGAGTCATATAAGTAACCGTCGCTATCCTGCTAATTGTGTGATTGCCACTAGTACATGTCATAGCTCGTTACTTATAAAACTTTGGCACTTGTAGTTGATAGTCACTTGTAAGAGGTTGACTCTATGAATACTAAATTAGAAAAAAATCTGGCGCAATTTTTTCAACATATGATTTTTGACGTCACAGCCAATGGTGTTACGTTCCGTTAAATAGATACTAGTTGTAGAACTTCAAGAAGCTTTTTGGGTACAAATAAAGCAATTTTTAACTGTTTAGTACTACTTATAAACTATATTATCATGATTAGAATACAAAAATGTACAAATTTTATAAATTTAAAACAATGGAAAATACAAATACTGATCTTCTGGGACACCATACATAATACTTACATCACAATACAATATTTAAAATGTACCATACGAAAAATAAACCACGTTTTCAAATTTTACTATAAATCCATTATTCCAATATTGATAAAACAGACAATTTAATAGAAAACAAAAATATATTGCGATGTTATTCCGCATCCATAGGTTCAAATTTGGTATTTAAATGTGACCCCACGATGATTCCCTTGGTTGTTGAAATCGTTGGTGTTCGAAAACTTCTTGTGGTTAGGAAATTATAGTAATTTGTCCATCTTTCTTGATAAAATCATCTAGGTATGATCCTCTAACAGCTCCAAAATTCGAATCCATCACCAAACCCTAGATTTAATTTAAATGAATATGAGTTTTTAAGAAAATTAGGTAATTGTCAAGGTCATTGGTTAGTAAACGTATTAGGAAATGAACAAAACCATGTGCTCGTGTTAGACTAACCGTGTATAAGTGAAAATAGTCTAGCAACTGAATTCAAATCCCAAAACAGTCTGCAAAAATTACAAAAATGATCTATTTGAGAAAAAAGCTAATTGCATTAAAGGTTATGATTACATTCAAATTTAACGACTAATTATTTTATGGCACAGTAAATGCAAGAAGAATGCGTGAAAGAGAAGTTAATGTATCATTTCCCCAGTTAATTAAAGTAAATGCAATTAACAGCAGATAATTAATATTGGAATTACAGGAAACTAGCCAAAATTTATGTAGTTACAAAGAAGTACGGTAGATGCGAGACAAAATGTAAAAACTTGAATAGATTTTGAATTAAAAAATTAAATTATAGCAGGTCATAAAATAAAAAATATAAATATGGCCGCAAACCGACGACACCTAGATCTTTTTCCGTTTGTCCATGTTAAAAGAACGACAGCGAAATTGTAGAAAATTGTAGAAAGGTAGAAAGATCGTAAACAGTTAAAAAATGAGGTGACGTGAAAATGTTTAAATGCGAGTCCAAAATAAAATTATAAACGATAATAAGAGTAACAAGTGCACGAAAAAAGATTAAACATTCAAATAATTGAATACGTACCCGAGTTGGTGTTTGTTCAAACTAAGCAAAAGTTGACAAAGACGTCCTCAACGACCAGCAGCAGTGAAAATCAATCGAAGTATCTGGTGAATGACGATGTAACCTAGAAAAAGACAAGACAACAAAACAATTAATTACGTTACCTGCACTAATGACCGAAGTTTGTTTAATATTGTACTAGTTTAGTTTAGTTGTTTTACTATCGAGAGATGTCGAGTCATACAAAAGCACGTGTTTGCGGAATTTGAAGCGCGGTTGCACGATTTCAATTTAAAACGAATGCTCTTTTTAATTTAATTTTATGTTTGGGTGTGTGTAAATAAAAAAAATTCTTGATGTTTACGGTTAGGTTTCACTTGTTGGTAACATCGTAAGATCTAGTAAATGTGTAGTGTTAAAGAGAAAAATTGATATTATTCCTAAAAAAAAGGTGCAGAGAATTATTATTTAAAAAATGTAAACGTTAAACCACCCGCATGCTATGTTTACTCGGTGAAATTAAAACCCTGAGATTTTGAATCAAGTTTAATTTGAATGTTGGTGAGTAAATGTAAATTACAATATTATAAAAATTTAATTTTTAATCTCACTTTGGAAAAATATTAAACAGAAAGAGAAGAGTGCGTGAAATGAAGGAAGGAAGAAATGAAAATTTTTAGTAAAGAAAGGAGATGGTATAAAATAGACAACAGAAAAAAACTGGTTAGAAGAAAAAGAATAAAATTAGAGTAGAGTAAATTCCTTTTACCTCTCTTTCTATTTGTTTTATCTCTTTTTTATTTATAACTATTTAGCTCTTATCTACTTGTTTCCGTTTCCTTTGGTTTCATAAAACTTTTTCAAAACTATCCAATATTTATGTTATCGTGAAGGTTATAAAAAACATTATTAATTAATATTTGCAATTTGTAATTAATTAATCCCACTTACACCTGGTATACTGCAACATACAATTGGGCGTAATGAAGCTAGGTGAATAAAATTTCAATTATTTATAGGTTACAGAAAAAAATCAAACCTAATTTTATTTTGTTTTTTTAATTAGTAATAGGATTATGATTATTACAATTTATAAAATTAGCTTCTCTAGCCCTTCTCCTACTATTCACCACATTTTTAATATTTGTCTTTTCCTCTCCTCCAGTTTTTCTTTTCTCCCTATCACTTCTTTCAACCATTGTATTCCGTCGCCCTTGTCATCTAATAATATTCTCCACTTTGTCTTATTGCATAGCTTTCTTTCATGCGTTCTATGTTTTCCTATTTATCTCCACACAATCTACACCTCTCTTCATTAATCTTTATTGCCGGTTTTAAATTTTAGGTTATTTTTTTTGTGTTTCAGGCCGTTTCCTTCTGTTATGTACTTTAGAACTCTTTCCAGATTAATTGTTTATATTTTCTGCTATATTTCCTTTCTTTTATTGCTGCTTTTATGTTTCTGAATTAGATGTAAATATTTTATTTTTCATGCATCTTTCTTCCTGTTTAAGCTCTTTATCTCTTCTCTCGCATATTCACTTCTTACAGTATTTTATTGACTTTTCCTTATTCCATCCTTCCTTTAAAGTATTTTGCTCCTTCCTTATACTAAGCATGTTATTGATTTTTTCTATTGTTTTAGTATTTCTTTTCCGTTTTATATTCTTTCATATATTTTCTTATTTGTTTTGATTCTTTCCTCGATATACCTCTTTTGTTCCTATTATTGTTCCATTTGTTTTTTTTTGTTTTATTTTATTTTAATTTTTGTTGCTTTTTCTATATCTCTATATCCTCCCTCCCTTTTCCTACTTCTTTTTTGTTTGCTTTTCTTTCACACATACATTATTGCTTCGTTTTGGTATTTGTTCTCTTTTATTTTGCGCTTATTCTTTTTTGATTTTATTACTTCTGTTTATAAATTTCCATTAATTTCCTTTATTTTTATTTCTCCTACGTTTTTCTCTTCTTCCACCGGTTCTCCAATTTTAAATGTCTTTCTTGTTTACATTTCGCACAACATAATTGTATTCATCTTGTGGACATTACTTAGAGAATACGAAGATGACCTATAACAAAATAATTAATTAATTTAATTAACTATCAAAACCAATTCAATCAAAATTAAATAATCAGTAAAAATAAATATGTTAATTATAGTCGAAATTACCTGTACCTATACCTTTTGAATTTTGTGTTTGAACAGATAAAAACAAGAAATTGTCATCAAATTGCAATAGTAAACAAGCACAATTTTATAAACAAAAAATTGTGTAAAATTCAAAAATTGATCATTAAATGGCGCCAAGAAATTTCAAAGTTTCCAGACGGTAGCAAATTACGTTAATAACCGTTCAAACTGGTAATAAAATATTAAATAAAAAAAGAAATCATATCACCAAAAAGTTGTTAATAAAGTTTTAGTAAACAAAAAATCAATACAATTACCGAAAAGCGTTAATTAACAATAGAAAGATTACGGCATACGTGGGCATTAAAGTAATTAGAGTTAATTCCACGTTTTCATGATTTTATTTACATTTTATAAAAAAAGTAATATTGTTTGAGATAAATTTGTTTTTTTCTTTTGAAAGGTTGATCACTCGCTATCACTCGTAAATTTTAATTTTTCACAAAAAATACTATCTCTTATAGTAAAACACACTTCATTCGTGTAGGGTGTTTTTATTTTCTTTGCTTTTAAAGTATACATATTCGTTTAATTAACATTATTTTATGTAAATTTTTATTTTTGTTGTTTTTATTAAACTTTAAACAACCGTATATTATTCTTTATTAATATTTTAAGGTATTTAAAAATACGTTGTTACATGCATAACACAACATAAAAGTGGGGTGGTGTTAGTTCAGAGGAGTGGGCGTGGTCTACAAGAACAAGGATGTGTCCAAATAGAAAAATTTGCTTGGCAAGCGGGGATGTGTCTCCCAAATGTAGAACCCCAAGAAAATCTCTTACTAATTCTTTTTGCGAAATTTGTCTGAGAAGGTTGTCGTTATTAATTATTTTTACGAAATTAACGTTAGAAGGCAAGCGTCATTAATTCTTTTTATTACTAAATCGTCCGTATGGATGTGTTGTTACTAATTACCACAAAGGTTTTGTCGTTACTAAAAAGCATAAACAAACTTTATGTCAAATTAAAGCGGAAAATCTTTATTCAAACCGCAAAACCTGCTGAGTGTCTCTACAAATCTCAGCTTAAATTGATAATTCGTAGCCTTCTAATGAAGATTTTGGAATAACCCTCAAAGAGCAAAAATGTGTTAAAACCCACACTTAATTCACTTCATTAGTTGACTTAAAATTTTCTATGTGTTAAGCCCACATGTTTACTATCGTCGACTAACTATCTCTAACACGACAACGAGAATCGGTACCATCAAAGATGCACGTACCGCTCATAGATCTCTACTAATATTACCACACAGTCGACGGTAACTACCCTCTCCTTGTTCGCGCCCTCCGTCAATGACCAACAGCTTATAACCACGGCGCAGATGGAGTCGAAGAAGAGTCTCACGCGGTCAACAATCAGTCAAACATCGTCTAAGAGAAGTAGCGGGTGAGTGGTTTGGTAGCCGCAAAACCGCCACCACCAAACCGCTCCAATTAACTTTGTAAACAGTAGTTTGTAAATAGTGTAAATAAACCAATTAATTTCCTACTAACGCAGTTCTGTTTTTGCAACTACCACTAACCCACCATTCGACTAAGCCATCACCGCTTCGCATCGAAACGTAACAAATGGCTTTCTGAACGTCAAGCTTTTCTGTGTACAACGTGCAGCAGCGCATCCACAACCACCGCTTCTAACCGGCTACGGGCCAAGACCAACCAACAATACTAGAGCAACAAACCGGTCTGGATGCCGGCCAACCATTCAGTGACGCCCAACACCCACACCACACCTTTACACCACCACGTTGATTGCCGCCGTCAAAGCCGTAAAACTTTGTAAAGGTGCAGGTAACTTGCCGTCGTTGCTGTCGCCGCCAGCGCCTCGCTGCAGCAGTCCGTCCCAGAAAAACCTATCAATTTGTACTAACATTTTTCTGGAAAAAAACGAATAACTCGCGTCATAGATCAGGTATGCTACGAGCTTTTGTAGTAACAGAAACAAACAAGAAGTTAAATTGGAGGTGGTTATATTTTTAATGGGTGAAAACATTATATAAATAATAAAATGTCAAAATTCATACATCTGCATATAAAGCACTGCTTTGACTAATTAGGTAGCAGCCAATCACTTAAAGGCTACTGTCGAATTAAAATTAACGAAGATAGTAGTTAGATCTATCACGATCGACTATTGTCTAATTTCCGAAACGTTCCTAATTTACTAAGTTTACACACTTACTTTCTTACACTAAAACGTATATGTTGGGTTCTTATTTTACAGGCAACGATTGTTATTTATAATCTTTGCTAGCTCAGACCTTTAAAGGATGTAGAGGGGAGTAGGTCAATGGTGCCACCTCCAATGTTAACCCGATTAATAAGCGCCACGCGCTTTGATTTCATAAATAAAACCCACCGACAATTATGTAGAATTACTACAGCACAAAAATGTAACACTTGGTTTGCGTATTAAAATAAGAATCCATCACATACATACACTCCAACAAAATCGAAGATCATACTTAAATCTAACACAAAATTATAAGGTTTGTGAATCAGACGAGAGTACTTAGCTGAGTGGTTGAAGTCTGAATTGTTGTCTGTCGAATACTTGCAGAACCCGAATTCCCGAGCTTCTATATTTAACTAGGCGAAGGTGACCAATTGATTTTTGAGATAGGCCCCGTAACAGGAGGTACGAGATGGTGTAACTGCACACGTTCAATAGGTGTTTACTTTAATTTCGCTTATGATCCATAAACTTGTTAGGACGTTACAATTGCACTGCATCCCTTAGATGTTCACCATAAATTGCATAAAAGGACAAAATAAAAAACTGTAAAGATTTCACTACCAACGAAAATATTTGTAATCGCCAAGCATCCACAATGTTTGTGTATAATTTACGACACCGAAAATGTGGATTCAGTACAGCTTTTGAGATGATTTCCTTCAAACACGAACAACGGAAATGACGGAAAAGTGTTCAAATATAGGGGGCGACACCAAACGAATCAAATGTGTCACATATAACTAACCAGAGGCGTACTCAGGAATTTTTGCCCATTCGCTTATAAATTTCTATTATCACACAAACGAATTATTCCAACGGCAAATTAAACTTAAGTCGATTTTGCAACGTAACTGGTGTAACCAAAAAAAAAGTTGAACCAATAAATGACTTAGTCTTCTATACATTGGAAACAAAATTGAAAAACAAACGACGTTAATAAGGTAAATAATCCAGTAAAAGTGAGAATTTTTATACAAAACGAACATGTAAAATTGAATTAAAATCGTAATTTGACGGTCAAGGACGCAAATTCAAAGTGCTTAAACAACATATTAACGGAATAAACGTATTTCAACAAAATAAATCAAAATTAAACAACAGAAGGTCACAACGTATTTTATACGCACTGAAAAATTAGCATTTTATACGTTATGCACTCGTTTTTAAGCTTTAATCCCGAAATTTGACTGTAATTTTCGTATTTTAAATAGAACAGGCTGTATATTATTGGGTATTTTGATAAAATTAGTTTTGGGGATCTCGTAATTTTAGGGTTTTGCTAAACCTTACACTCAGTGTTGCATGAGGTGTGACCAATGGTAACAGCAAGACGTGTCGATTTGACTCTTTGCATAATACCTTCTAATGATGATTATGACACAGGGTGATTCAAAACTCATATTTAAAATTTTTAATTTTTTTTTAAATGTACTTAGAACGAATATTTATTCTTCGTTAATTTCATTTAACCAATCAAACCATTGTTATTCAATTGTCATATGAATAAATAATTGGTTTTATTTCATAATGTAAAGGGTCCCATTTTAATGTAGTTTCTTAACATGGTAAAATCTTTATTCATTTATTTAAAAAAGAAATAGTTTTATTTTAATACGTAAACACATATATTAACAAATATGTTTAGCTTTGAATTGCAACACAGCGAATCAAATTCGAAATATTTTAATGTGTCTGTTTATTTGCTGATTTAACTGATGTACGCTCAGAAAGGAATAAAGAAAAATCTTTATGTAAGAATAAACCGCTTTCATCATTTTGTCGTAGCATATTATTTTACAATCGACTATACATACAAAACGAAATAAAAACTCTTTTGAATTTTGAAAAACAAACGACTTCTGACTTGAACAAAATTGGATGCATTTACAAGTTAGTTTTATATTTATGCTGTAGGAAACAATGTTGTATTGGAATAGACAAGCTGTGAATATTCCAAGTTCAGAAACAACTATGTATGTGTATCAGATATTGATGTTGTACATACATGGCGAACAAATGCATTCAATTTAAAATTATAATTTAATTGGAATCATGTTCCATATTTTTTGATAAATAATAAATTAAGTTTAAGAGTAAAAAAATACAAACTTGCTGTTATATTTAAGAAAAATGTGAGGTAGTAGTGTAAAATATCATTTAAAACAAATAAATTTATCAGCGACCCACAAATTACGATTTGTAACTAACGCTCTTCTGAAAGAATAAAAAAGAACTTCCGTAGTGCTTAAAAATTTTATTTTAAAAAAGTTTTTGGTAACTCAATTACTGAATCTTTGTCTTTGTCTAACAATCTTAACCACTTAGAAACATTGACTGTTACCCATGTTTCTATTGCAAAACTTCTGACACGTGACTCATCAATAAAATCTATCAAAAGCTTCGTTAACAGAATTGATGTCAAGAATATAATTTCTACCTACAGCAACAAAGGGGCAGCTGCATTGCTCACACCATCCGTAAGTGGTTAATAAACTTAATTTCTCAAGTCATAATTTGTCGAAAATTATTAACTTGAAAACTTAGATGTATAAAAATTTGCTAAAATGTAATGTTTGCAAAAGCATAGTATTAATCTCTCCCCCCCTTCTTATAGGTAAGACCATAAAGTAAGGCATTTTATGGGTTTTTCGCATAAAACAATCAATTAGCGATTCCAAAACTTTATTTAGCTAAACCAAATAACATTTTCTTAAAATAAACTTAAGTTTCTCAAAAAATCACAAAATGAAAAATAAATTTAAGTAATGAACGCCAAATAACTTCACATTAGGCTGAAGTTTTCAACTAAATGTAACTGAATTGTCAACACCAGGGTCACAGCAACATGGATCACAGTCATTTTTGTCAATTTCCGCACACTGCTACAATAACTTAGGTTAATGGGCAATTAAAAACATATTTGCATCGGTTTAAGAGCTGTTTAATCGGTTACACACATAATACGTCATACACAAAAAAATTTATCGATAGCAATACAGAATATTGTGATCTTACAAGACACAGCAAACAAATTATAGACACAACTTGGATAGCTGTTGCTAGTAAGTGAGACGGATTCTTATTTTCCCTGAGCGTCGATCTTATCCAGCTAGCTAGGCACACAAAGCGTATGGATTTAAATGTAAAAATGATTAATTAATTATAAGCGCTACCTTCACTTAAAACGGATTTCATCAAAGCAGTCAAGATTACTTTGACAGTAATACGAAGAAAAAAATAATAATAATTTTATGTCAATTTGACATTATCTTTTTCAAAAAGTATTTATTTTGAATATTTTGTACGAAGATGATTTTAATTTAATTATAAAATCGAAACCGGTTACAATTTAAAAAAATAAGTATTGGCTGACATAGATACATTTTATTGAACAGGATAAGAAACCGTTGAGTACAAGTAATTGGTCCAGCAAACCAATATCTTCAACATTAATAAATAGTTACCTAGAGATAAGTTACTTAATTAGGATCACATACGTATATCGTTCATTAAGGCGTCCTTTTGGACGTTTGACCTCAATAGTTCTCAGTTATAATTAAGAAATGGTTTGGTACTTTTGAATATTTTGTACGAAGATGATTTTAATTTAATTATAAAATCGAAACCGGTTACAATTTAAAAAGTATTGGTTGACATAGATACATTTTATTGAACAGGATAAGAAACCGTTGAGTACAAGTAATTGGTCCAGCAAACCACAATTCTTCAACATTAATAAATAGTTACCTAGAGATAAGTTACTTAACTAGGATCACATACGTATATCGTTCATTAAGGCGTCCTTTTGGAGCGTTTGACCTCAATAGTTCTCAGTTATAATTAAGAAATGGTTTGGTACTAGAGATTGGATTGTTCAGATACACACGCTAAAATTGAAATAGCTGCAAAACAAACCACTGATGATTTAGGTTGGCGGCACCGTATTGAAGTAAAGCTCTTTCCGGTGTTAAGACAAGACACCCCAAAGTCACTGTTCTCCGCTATCTTGCGTGATAGAATTTTAATCAGCACCTCCTAACAGAATAGGTTCATTTTCACGTATCAGGTCTTTGAGTACAAGTAAAGATCAAAAGGTTAATCTTTCCAATTACAGCAGCATAAGGCAGGAACGGTTCCAGAAAACAACCCACAATTTCTGGACGTAATAAATCTCACCAAACATCAAGCAAAAGTAATCCCAAAAATACGAAGAAAAAATTTATTTTTTTATTAATAATAATAATTAAAACGGTAAAACAAAGATTAATTCTTATTTTACACAACACGCCTGTTCTCATTAACAATCACGCCAGAAAAAGGAAGTGAAACAAGCACAATTGAATTTGACGTTGACGTTGACCTTGTTCTAGTAAACTCACGGTGAAAGTAAACAGGGCCGTAATAAGTAAAAGTAGTTAACGTAAATGTTTATTGTAACAACACTTATCTTGAGCTTAACCCTTCTACTGAATGAAACTGTAGATATCTTTGGGTACAAATAAAAAACATTCTGTATCATCTTTAACTTTGGATTCCGCATCATGGCATTATCCTTCATGTTTATCCTTTTGTTTTAATTTGCTTAGAATTTCTTTCTTTTGGACCTGCCCCCCCCCCCCCCCAACCACCCCCACCAAGTACAACTATTATTCTCATTCCTTCTCCAAACTATGTATTGATCCCCCATTTCCAACCACTTATTATTATCACACTCATTAAGACATTTCCAACACTCCCGGCAAACTATCAACCCATTAAGGTGTTACAAAAGCTACAAAGTTTTTCTTAAGACCTAAAACGTCCCATGCAAGAATTAAAAGTGCGACTCTAAATCTAACAAAAAAGTTCATACTCAAAACCCTCGTCTTCAACCAGAATATAGCTACCGAGTCCAACTTCACATTTCCGTTAATACAAACAAAAAATAACCATTATGACACCAATGCCAAATATCCCTTGTTTCACACCACAACTCTTTCCAACTCTTTCCTGACCTCAGTTTTTTCAAAATATAAATCTTCAAAATTTTTCATACACTAACGCGAAAAGTACGATAGGCTAGTTAAAAACAAGAGTGCAAGTCGTTGATGTTGACTTAGGTGATATTAGTGCAAGTTCAGACGGCCTTTTGCAAAAATCTATTAAACAATTTTTGCCAGCTACACATGTTGTTTTGAGTAAGGGATGATGAGTATGATTGACCTACAAGCTGATAAACAATCAATCTTAAATCTTCAGGTGTTAAACCATATTTTCTTTTTTATATGTCGAGTACAACCACAACCAATTTGTGTCCAGTTTTTTTTTTTCTTTTTCTCCTTTTAAATTATGTTAATATAATGGTGGCGCCTTGTAATCGACAAATGTTACTTCTTTCATTTTGTTTGAAATTGGTCAATTGCAGATGTGCTTTCAGTAGTCGCTCTAGGTAATGTCTTTTGTCACTGGTTTGTAAAATGTCATATTTTCCCTGGTCTGTATAAGAATTACAAATTACTAAAGGTGTCTTCTTAATACGGCAACGTCTAATCTTAGCCGTATTATTTAATCTCTAGGATGCGGCCAATTTTGATATATCGATAGAATTTTCCATTGGAAGAATTTTTGTTGGAGGAAACGAATGCTGTGATATCTTCTCGTACTTATGATACCGTGTATAAACATTATTAAGCCACCGACTTTCACAAATTGATATAGTTTGTGGCGAATATTTTGACGTTTGGCCTATCGACTACAACCTTGAGAAAGGCCATTAAAAATTTTAAAATCACCGGTAAGTGTACTAATACAGGTTTTGATGTCATCCGTCGTCAACAAAACAAACAACTAGGTTGCATTTTGTATTGTTTAAATCGTGGTAAACTAGTTAAAAGGGTGTAAAAAACAAAAAACCTTATATGCATATGCAATTTCAGAATCGAATTTTGCATGTTAAAATTACTTAATTATATTGTTACGTATTTGTAAGTCGGGGATCCTAAATAGTTGTTTTTGTTGATATTAACGTAATTGATTTTATGCTAGCTTATATTATCGCGAATGCGTGGTGCGATACAAATTTTCGGTTAATTATAAACCAGTAGCGTAAGGTTGGATGGATTCGAGTGATGCTTGGTGATAATACTACTCATTTTATTTTAATTTGTGTATAAATAACAATCTCGACAATTATAAGTTCTTGTGTTAAAACGTTTATTTGCTCCTTTCTTGGGTTCCTACTGCCTAAAAGTAATTACTAGGATTATGTTGGAAGCTGTGGTTACATGTGTATAAGCAATCGCCAAGACCCACTTTCCGACATTTGAGGTACTGATAAGGTTTCCGAACTGTAACTAAAATTTATTGTTATTTATCATCAAACCTGTAACCAGTTTCTCCTTTTGTTTCTTAGTGAAAACTAGTCTTTTGTTTCCTAGTTTCTTAAAAGCATTAACAGCTACTTTATTAGTTCTCTTTAGCAGCTTCTCTTTAAACTTACACACCAAAGTTTCAGATTGCAAATTTGTAAAAGAAGCCACAACGTAGTTTTTCAATTGCTTGTTCCATTTTATCTTCGAACGACATTTTGTTTTTTTTATATTTTTGAACTATGTTTTTATGTGCCACAAAAGATAAACAATAAAACAATTTAGTATTTAACGTAAAAATAAAGTCAAACGAGAAAAATGATAGAATTTCCATTAACCGCAATTACACCATAATTGATTTGTAGACACTATAAATAACATGTTTTATAGAGATATTGGACACAAAGAATGGATTACCATACTCAAAAATTTAATCGAACGTCGCGCCGAAATAAAAACAACAAAAAACGGCTTTATGTTTAAAAATTTCAATATGGCGACCTTGACCAAAGGCAACAGTAGATAATTGACTACAAGTACATTATATCAAAGGAATGGAAAAACCCACAAATCTGTTGATACTAATTTGGTACCTTAATAATTTTGGAACATCGTTCCACAATGTTTGCTGGGGCGATTAGTTAGTCTCTAGTCGTGGGTTCGAGGGATATAAAAATTTTCAAATGTTTGTTCAAGACGTAAACCCACCTTTATCTCCTGACTACCGGTATAATTAGGGGTAAGTGGGGTAATAAAACTTATATTCTGCACGCGGGTAGCTTCAAACGAAGAAAAAATGCTCAGGATTTGCTTTTAAGACGTCTATTTACAATTACGTACAAATTTTGTGGTTATTATATGTACAGGAATTTATTTACAACGTATTTTTAATACGGGAGATACTCGCCAGTGGCTGCTGGAACAGCGGCTGCTTAGACACGGCCAGTCGAGATACGGCGCCGGGCTAATACGGTTGGCGGTTGAATCTCCACGTTTTTACACACAGAAATTTCTAACTAAACAAAAACCATTTGGGTTGCGGATTCGGGCGGCATCTGTGTCCTGTGCTAGTATCTCACTGAAACAGGTAAGTTATTATTAATTATCGGTGGCGGCCGTTTACACCTACTTTTAAGTTTATTGGTTAGAACTTCTTTCTACGGAACTCGCTTGTTATAGCATACACAACTTAGTTTATTATTGCCGCTTACGCTTTGTAAACGACGGAAGTCCGTCTTAACGGAGGACCTGGTCTTCTACTTTTTTAGGGGGTGGGGTTGTGGGGGGGGTTTGTGGGTGTTGTACCAAAGAATTCAACCAGATTGGGGTAGGGTTAAAATAGCGAGTTTGAAAGAACGGTTTTGGGGAGAGCAGTTGCTCCCGTCTCAACGTGCCCAGGATGCCTGGTGATCGTATTTGTACGGTAATGCCTGACGAGCGAGTAGTGTATGTCTGCAAAGTTCTGTGCTTGGTGTTGGTTACGGTTTTGTAGCTGTGATACTTTGCTTAAGTCGGCGTCTGTCAGCACGCCCACTACGAAGTGCTATTGAATAGATTAGTTACTCTTGAGGGGTCAGTGATTCAAAGCGGCTAGTTCTAAATGGAACGGTTTTGGAGGAAAGCAGCTGCTACCAAATAGATCAGCCACAGTGCTTAGGGTTCGGGGTAAGTAGGTGCTGGCTACAGGGATTATTAACGGTGGTTGTTTTAGGTGGTTCTCCGGATATCAAGACGGTTTTGTGCCACGCCCGTACCAAATTGAATCAGCATTTGCAGTGGTCTTTAAGTTAGTTTTGACTGCCCAAATTGAATCAGCATTTCAGCTTGAGTTAGACTCGCCTGCCGTACCAAATTGAATCAGCATTTGCAGTGGTTTTCTAGTTAGCGACGGATAGCTCTAAGTGGTTTTAGATTCGAGGTTCGGGATTTGGAATTAATACGGACGGAGTTCTCAAGGAATTGTTAAGTTGAAAAGTCAAGTCGAAGAATGCCTTCTTGGCATTGCGCTCGCGCTAATGTAGAGGGCTTTATCTTGAGCGGGAGAGTGGGCAGCGGTTGCATAGGAGTAATTTTTAGTGGAGCGATGCAAATTTTATGCCGTGAAATAATTCTTTCTCGGCGGCAAATTTGAATTACAACATTGTCGGTTTCTTACAAAGATTAAAGTTACCTAAGTTAATAAAAAGCCAGAACGCGGATTGCGAAGGGAGAGTCGGTTTTTCAAACCTTTTGAACCCGTGTGGGTTTGTACTATAAATAATTGAAATTCTCCGACAAGTGCATCGAAAATTAGTAAACACAAAATTTGGTTATGTTACCAATACAAAACTCTGTGTAGTTATAAGCTAAACAACAATGTACAAAGGTACATCTAACATAAACAATTCAATGGTAAATTAAAAATAAAATACTAACCCTTTGAGAGCGGTATCAATTCGAATAAAGTATCCACTCAAGGTGTGAGTACATTGAGGACTCCAACACCTCCGACGGTAAACAGCGTTTTGATAAAGACCCAAATAGAGCGGTGGCAGTATAAAATTAAGTTACTGATAGAAATAAAAACAGTACATCTAAAGAACACGGTACTTAGAACCTATCTGCAACATCAAAAAACCGACAAAATAAGGTTAAGCGTTTTAATTAATATCCGTTTGTCATCCCAAATTTGTAAAATTATCTCCATTATTTGTCATTTACGAATATTTTTGTGCAATTACGGATTAAACCTAACTTTATGCAATCACAAAAACGTACAATTCATTCAACGAGGCGAATATAGGTTAGGGTCAAATTCTTTGAGCGTACGGGGTAGGTGCAAAAAATTACTTAAATATTGTAAAAAGTTGTTATCATTAGGCATAAAAAATTAATATTTGTTATGTTTAATGTAAGAATTCTTTTTATTAAATAAATGAGTGATAGCTAGAGCATTAAAAAACAATAAAATCTAATACATTTTAATGAATAAAACCACAATTTTTAATTGATTTTGTGGCGTATAAAAACTGATATAATAAATATTACTGAAACGTCGGGCATAATAAAATAAAAAAATTAATAGTATTTCATTTTATGTCAGTATCCGTTGAAAGACTTCCCAGTAAGCTCGTATTCGCGGTGAGGGTCGTAGGCTGTAGTAAAAGTTAAATTAAGTCGTTCGAATTAAACAATTTAAATATTTATTTCGTCTTCCTTTAGTTGTTGTTCCCGAATACAAAAAAAAGACGAGGCGCCAACTGATTAAGTAATTACGAAGAAAAGCTATCAGCTATAATTAGTAAAACTGATAATGTCTAATCGGTGCAACACTACTTAAAATAACGAAACAACTCGATACGGTAAAAATATTTTTATTGCGCCTAGAACGTGTCTTTTTCTTTGTTTTACAAAACACATACAAATCTAGTAGTAATTATAACTAGATATCAAGCGAGACAACAGAGTTCACTACTCCCCGCACGTATACATAACGACGTTAATTTCGCAATCAAATTCAACAATAACTTTGGACGCGAGGCACTGTCCGACGCACCCAAAGCGCAGTTTAAAGTTAAAGTCGGCGAGAGATTATTTTGGTGCAACGGTCGCTCATACAAATAAATTGTCCAGCACGTATAGATTGCTTAGGGTATTTTAGAATCAAGAAATTGCGACGGAGCACAAAGGTTGAAATTAGATTACAGGTCTTTAATATTTTTGAAATCAGTTGTCGTACGCGGCAGCAATTTGAAAGAATCTTACAGGTGGCTTAATACTCTGCCTTTTATCTTAGCTCGTTCGCCCCCCGTACTTAGCTGCTATGCCGTAGCATCCGTGCGTAGAATATAATATCCTACTACTTGTATGATAATGATATCCGTGCTTAGATTTGTGCTTAGAAATCCGTGCGTTAAGTGTGTACTTAAAATCCGTTGTTTAATCTAAAATAAACGAAAAAGAAAACGGTCGGTTACTACGTTGTATCAAGGATGCTAGATTTCACACTTATGGTGTACGCGTAGAATAAGAAAAGAATGCACGTCAATCCGTCCTCATCGTAACGGAAAACGATGGAATTAATTACATCAATGTGGTCAAATTACGGAGGGACACGCAAGCCAAGCGTCCACCATTGAAGTAGCAAAGGAAATTTTCAAACAGTGCATTTATTGCAACGGCCAATCAAAACGATTGAAATAAATTGGTCAAAGTAATCTCGTCCGTCACCTATTGGCGTCGAAAAAAAAGTTAAAAATTAGAAACTGTAAATATTGGCAATTTTTTACGAGGTGCTGAGATAAACGTAACAACAAGTTATAAAAGATTATTTATATCAACACCTATTGGAACTTAATGTTCCTAATACTATAAAAACACTGCAACAATGGTTTTTAAAAGTTTGGTTGCATCATTTTATTACATCATTTGGTCCAACTAAACATGGCGACTCGACTCACCCACTAAAACCACAGAAGGCAGCATTGGTATTACATATAAAGAGAACTGATTTTTCATTATTGTCAATAATACAATATTGTTGTTATTCTGAGAATGAATATAAAGTAAAAAAATGTTTTTCTATAAAAGCATACGTGTATTAATATCCATAAAAGCACGTTTTTAAGAGCTTGTTTTAGAGCTTTTAATGGTAGATTTCGGCTTTTATCAATGATTGTAAATGAACATCATAAACAAAAGTAACTTTTTTCAAAAAGAAATTATTTTCATTGATCACAGCACGTTTGAATTGACCCACTTCATTTTGGCGGCGGCATTAATTAACAATTACCTTTAATTCTTCTCTCAGTTTTACTAACAATAATTAATTATTTTCCATGTAATTAATTTACAATTAGATCGCTGTGTTTTTGAGTTACACAATGCATATCTGCGCATTAGACATTTACTTCTTTATTGATTGAATTAAAGTCCTCCCACAATCAATTTTTTAATTAATTTTAGACCATAATAATTGTATGGTATACTTTCTAAAAAAATCTTTATTAAATACTATGGCTAAGAAAAATAAATAAATTTTCTTTGAGCGGTTATTCGGAAGTTAAATTAAGGTTTTGTTTAATTGTCGATTTATCAGTCAAATCACGTTTCTTAATTATCTAACACGTTGTTGCGTTGAAACTGTTCGTATCTGGGAAAATAGCAACATCTCGGCGATTCTAAAACTTTCTTTGTAATAATTACATATTCTTTTAATTACACCTATACTTAATATTATTTAATAACTTAATTCAAAACTATAAAACTTAATTTAAAAAAAATTGTTTTAGAAAGATCTGTTGCTGAAACTGACACAGATTTATCGCGTAACTCCACAAATACGGTAAACAAAAGGTAAAAAATTATTTATTTACAAGCGACAGTTAATCTTTCAAACGTAAGTGAAATTTTTTATACTTGAAACGTGCCCTTCTTCGGGATTTCCTCAATTCCACTGTGAACCCATTTCCGCAATTTCGATACGAAAAATCTGTTAACAACTTGTTTTATTTTATAAGGTTGTTTTTTTTTTATCTTTATATTTTCTTTTGCATTATAATTTCGTTTCAATTTAATCCTACAAAAACAAAATGAAATCAAGTTATTCGATGTACTAACAACATGTTAAATGACGAACAAGAAGTATATAATGGATATTTGACAAATGTCAACGTGTATGTGACAGTGACAAAATTCAAATCGTGAAAAAACAATAATGGTTGACGGAAAAACATTCTTCCGCGATTTAGAAAATGACATTAAATATAATTTATCTTTAATTAATGTTAACAATTCTGAGGTTGAATGGTAAGTTGTACAATTATTTTCATTAGAATGTAGTTTTATTGTAAACCCAGTATACTTTATTAAACGTCATATAACAGGAAAACACGACGAATATTTAGAACTGTGGAAATAATTCAAACATTGAATTATTCATACTTTTGATACAGATAAGCGCACTTAAGTAACGAAGAATTACAATTCTGTGTAACTATAAAATGTTACCGCGAACTAAATAAAGTTGGAACAGCAAACAAAGTTAAAATCAACAAAAACTAGACTGAAAATAAAAACACTCGTTTGAATTTACGTTTTAATTTGAAATTTGATTATACTTAATTTCAACTGCATTTCCGTTTCTTAATTAAAAAATAAAATAATTACGTAAATCCGTATGTCTTTTTATAAAGTGCATCTCAGTGAAAAGAGCTATTCTGAATACATTTTTGTTTTTAGGGGTATATCTTTTGAAGATCTTGAAATTCCCACAGCTTCAATCTCAAAAATTTTAATTGGCAAAATGAGGTTGAGTTTCTACTCATTTTAAAAAGTATTTTTACTCACAAAATTTGACTGACAAATTTTTCAAAGACATTTTTTTTAATCAGTAAAACTCATTTTTTTTAAATTAAATAACTAATTAAATTAAATGTTTAAAATGTCTTCCATCAACTTCAATACAATAGTACAACTTCTTCTCACATTTTGAAAGACTTACAGAAATTGATCTTACGGCCGTTTCTCCTTTATTCGTTCCTTGATTTCCTCCAATGGTGCTGGTTGTGTTTTATACATTTTCTATTGTAAGTTTCAAAATTGTTTATACAGTGACCGGCAAAGAGTTTGCATCAAATGGGAAAAATTTTTGGAATTGAGATATTCAACAATTTCTTTTGGCAAATGAATTCAACATATCGAATGACAAAACAAAAGTCATGTGACTACTGTAATGGCGGCAAATTTAAAAAATATCGCTTAAATTGGTAAAAAGTGAGGCTAGATGACAAGATATTAAAAAATGCCTAAGAGAAAAGTTGTTCAAAATTAGATTATACGTCTATGTGCAAATTTTCAAAAGAAAATAACGACTTTTCAAAAATTGTTACGGTTCTAAATACCGAACCTGAACGTAGGTCGTAAGCCGTGTTAAAAACGTAGGGCGTAGGTTGCGCGTTACGACAAAAATATAATCTACCGCGCCTACATCGAATTTTCCTATTGGTGAATCGTAATCTTGGCACTTTCTTTTCCTTTTTGGGCGGTTGACGGTGTTTGATGAGGCTAAAAAAGTATTAAGTGAAATTTCCACGTGACTTCAATAATTGCATCATAATTGAGTGCGGAAGGATAAATCCGATCAATTTACGCCGTAAGTGGGTTTTTTTGCTATTTTTTTGGTTAATTTAGTGGTTGTATTAATTGTTAATTGCAACTTTTTCTTTAGCACGTGTGTTAACCTCACACTTTTGCCTTATCTTACACCTGGAAAACTCCTGGAGATGCTAGAATGGCTATTTAGAAACTTCTCGCTACCTAATTGTTCGAGTACCACGATTTCGCCTACACTTAAGCCGACAACAGCTGGTGAATGCTGCGGGCTAACCGACTCGTTTATGCTGCATATCTATTACTTCGAATGACCCTATTTGTCATCTGCTCTTCAATCTATATCTCCCCTAAAGGAAATTCTGGAATTAACTACTTTCTGACGCTGTCCAATACTGCCGCTAGCAAGAACGTTCATTCTCGGAACTGCATACTACTAGAACACAACTAAGTTTTAATGTTTAAGTATCGTACTTAATATTAATGCGTAAGAAGCTTACGTACACGGGACATTGAACGGTTTGCAATTCTAGTACTTAAGAAAATTTTTATTCGAGGTGAACTTGACTACCGACACTCGGTTTTGTTTTCATTGTCTCCATGAGAGCCTAGACGCTGTAGATAAAGGGGGCGACGTTAAAAACAAAAAACCTTTTGGGTTAACGGAACCTATTTTGTGTTTCTTCCGAGTTTAAGTTAATATTAAGACAAATGCCAACAGTTAACTGTAACGGCATGTGTGTGTTAAAGTGCAAAGCGCTATCTAAGCGATAGCTTTAATGTTTGTAACACACGTTGCCGATAAAGCCAAGTATAACTTGTAGCAGAGCAAGACGCAACAAAAGAACACCCGATGCAGCATTTTGCTTTTATTGTGTGCTCATCAGAGGTGTATACTTAAGTGCGGTATACGACTGTACAAAACGGCGGTTGGCTTTTTAAGGTCTCGTGGAGCAATGAACATAAGTAAAATGTGTGTCTTGCAACATCTCGTGTAAACATTGACACGTTTAAATAGTATAAACCAAGAAAAATGCCAACAGTTAACTGTAACGGCATGTGTGTGTTAAGTGAAAAGCGCTATCTAAGCGATAGCTTTAATGCTTGTAACAGACGTTGCCGATAAAGCCAAGTATAACTTGAACAGAAGCAGACACGCAACAAAAAGAACACCATACCGCACTTAAGTATACACCTCTGATGAGCTCACAATAAGAGCGAAATGCTGCATCAGGTGTTC
The DNA here is from genome assembly GCA_030710515.1 of Abscondita cerata. Lineage (NCBI taxonomy): Eukaryota > Metazoa > Arthropoda > Insecta > Coleoptera > Lampyridae > Abscondita > Abscondita cerata. The sequence continues at coordinate 208,555 of JALBCR010000997.1, forward strand.
CTTTGTTGCGTGTCTGCTTCTGTACACGTTATACTTGGCTTTATCGGCAACGTGTGTTACAAGCATTAAAGCTATCTCTTAGATAGCGCTTTGCACTTTAACACAGACAGATGCCGTTACAGTTAACTGTTGGCATTTTTTTTAGTTTATACTATTCACACGTGTCAATGTTTACACGAGATGTCGCAAGACACAAATTTTACTTATGTTCATTGATCCACGAGAGCTTAAAAGATCAACCGTCGTCTTGTACAGTCATATACCGCACTTAAGTATACACCTCTGATGAGCTCATAATAAGGGCGAAATGCTGCATCGGGTGTTCTTTTGTTGCGTATCTGCTTCTGTACAAGTTATACTTGGCTTTATCGGCAACGTGTGTTACAAGCATTAAAGCTATCGCTTAGATAGCGCTTTGCACATTAACACACACATGCCGTTACAGTTAACTGTTGGCATTTTTCTTAGTTTATACTATTCACACGTGTCAATGTTTACACGAGATGTCGGAAGACACACATTTTGAAGCACCGTTGTGTAAGTGACGTTTGTACGTTGAGTTTTCGTAGGAACCATTCTTAAATTGGTACGCTATCTCTAAATTTGGGATGTGACTATAAAGCTTATTTGAATTAGATATATTAATTACCAGCTTTAATTAAATCCATGTTGCTAACGCCCGTAAAACATCATGCGACAGTATCTTTTACTTCTCATATATTCTCCTAGCATTTTTAAGTTGTTATTTGTTATATTTAAATTGCCTGTGTGTCTTTCTAATATTGTGTTCGTTTTAACGTGTTAGATCTTTTAGTAAAACCTGTTGTACTCTTGTTGGTCGGTTTTATTATTCTCTATTACTCATCAGGTGGCGCCACGTTACGCAACAGTTTATTTCTTTTCAGTTTCCTTAAGGACCACCCAATTCTACTCAAATAAATAAAAGTAAAAAAAATTATCCTTATGAAGAACTTGAATGTTGCTCTTTGAGTAATATAGATTTCATATTTATTCTAAAAACACGTAACGACGAGAAGTTATCAAATATATTTTAAATTTGTTGTAGTAGATGCAAATCCAATAACTGAAAGATTTCTTGTAAAGACTTAAACTATGAGACTTTATTGTTAAAAATCTTTTGTGTCTCAGATTCAGATTATGTACATCTGTTCTGTAGGGTAACCGTTCATATAAGTATGGAGGGCATTTTAAATTAATTATTTGATAGTAGAGAGCTGATGCATGTAAACGTTTTCTGTTTTCCATATTCAGCCATTTATAAGTAATTAAGCTGCTATGTGAGAAAATCTAGGTACACCGTAGATCGTTCGAAGACACGCGTTGTGCAATTTTTAAATTTTGTCTTTATCTATCATCCTTAAACAAGATCCATAGACTGTGTCTCAACGATTGGAGTCCATACTCAACAAGAACCAATTTGCATAAATTTGTCTTAGATTACAATAAGATCGTTGAAGACATTTACTTATATGGTTGGAAGATCGTTTGATTTTTTATTTTTCCTCCCGAAAAGCATAGCAAATAATTCGGAAGGGTTTAAACTTAATTTCCTTTTAGAAGAAACGATTTGCAATCTTTTGAAACCACTGTTAATCATGCCACAGGCAGATTTAAAATCTGATGAACAAAATTTGAAATAGATCTGCGTATCATCAGCATAAAGATGAGATTTACAGTGCAGTAGTACGTTAGGTATAATTGAGGTGTAAATAATGAATAGCAACTGTCCAAGGATTGTTCCTTCAGGTATCCCACTGACGATATTACCCCAGGAGGAAATGTTATTTCCAAGAACTACTCTCTGCATGCGTCCAGTGGTGTATTCTTTTAAAAGAGTTATAGCGCTGTAACTGAACCCCATGTAATGCAAAGTACTAAATAGAACGTCACGATTTATTCGATTGAAGGCTTTAGAGTAATCTAATAATATGAGCAACGTTAAGTAGTTATTATCTGTGGCAGAAATAATATCATCATAGACATGTAAAAGTGCAGTGGCGCAACTGTGCGTAGGTCTAAAACCTGATTGGTACAAAGATAAACCATTGTGGGCAGATAAAAAGTCTCTAATCTGTAATTCTAGAATCTTTTCTAATACTTTTGGTAGCACTGGGAGAATTGAGATTGGACGCAAATCATTCACAGATCGGGGCGTGTGTACTTTAGGCAACACAGTAATATTTGACAACTTCCAAGCTTTGGGAAAAACAGAGTTTAATTGGCAGAGGTTTATAATATAAGTATAAACAGGAAGTAAACTAGGTGTGCATAATTTAATTATGTCCAAACTTAATCCATCAGAACCAATTGCTCTACTTTTCAAAAAATTGATAATTTTTTGGACAACAGATTCGGTGACTGATTGGAATTGTAATTTGTGATTAAGTTTAAACTTTCGAGTGTTGTTAAGATAAGCAATTGTTTCAGCCACGTGCATATGTGATGATGTAATAGTTTTGCAAAGTTCGCTGTTAATTAGATCTGCATTATTCAGTTCTGGTGGTAATGGTTTCGGAGCTTTCTTATTGTAAATATTTAGAAGTTTAAGCATCTGCCATGAAGAGGCTGGTTTGGTGGGATTTACGTAGTGCTGTATGAACGCCTTTTTATCATTTTTAACTGCGGTTGTGACAAAATTGCGCAGTTGTTTATAATAGTTCCAATCGCCGATTGATTTGATTTTTTTAAATTTTAACAACGCAGTCTTTTTCAATGACACAAGCAATTTAATGTTATCAGTTAGCCAAGGTGCGGGTTTTTTTGTAAATCGGGAGGTTATAAAAGAAGCGTGTAAATCCGATAAGCGAGAGATATTAGAATTGACGAAATCAATAGCAATGACAATCTCAGATACATTAACTGTTCCGCCAAAGTTAAAAAAATGAGAATTATTAGTAACTATTAAATCAATGAGTGAAAAGGAATCTACAGTTATTTTTGTGGGTTTAGTCACCAAATCCTTCAGTCGTTACTAAAAGGCTGCTCTGTCAATTTTAAGCATGTCAATATTAAAGTCTCCAAGACAAAGTAAGTGATCAGAGATGGGCATCACGTTAAATAGTGTATCTTCGAACAGATTTCAGAATTGCGTTACATTAATCTTTTGTGGTTTGTATATGACACCAATCACAATCGGTAATTTATTAACGGAAATTGAAACCCATAAATGTTCCAGATCTAGTTCGTTGGGAATAATTTTGAAATGTAAGTTAGAACAAATATGCATTCCTACACCACCACAACGTGTATCTCTATCTTTCCTGTCAAATTTATACCCGTCTATATAAGACTTGAACCTTTTTGTATTGTTTCTCGGTAAACACCCATGTTTCACATTCATATATAAGCGTAGGTAACTATATTGTTTTATATTGTCATTTTTGTTTTGTCGTTAATTTCTTTTGTGTTGATAAACCCTCTCTTCATGCTGAGAAACGATTTCGTCGCAGTTGTGATTCTGTTGTTGATTTTCTCTTCTTGTTTTCCTTCTTCTTCTATAGTATTCTATAATATTCCTAGATATTTAATATTTTTAACTTGTTCCACTGCTTGATCATACATTTTTATGTTTACTTTTTCTTTTTCTCGTTTGATATAGCTGTTACTTTTGTTTTGTTGATACTTATTTTCATTTCATTTTTTTCTAGTTCCTTTTCCTATATACTAACATTAAATTGCAATGTTTTTTCTGTATTTTTCATTACTACTATATTGTCTGCAAATACGCATTTCCCTATTTTGACTGGTTTTAATTTATAGTATCCTACTGTCGTCTTCTTGTTTTTGTTGTTAACGTTTTTAATTATTTTGTCCATGAAAATGAAAAGCAGTGGGATAAGATTTCCTCTTTGTCTCACTCCCTGCGTCGTTCTAAATTTGTTTGTCTGTATATTATCTTTCTTTACTATATTATATGTGTCCTTGTACAATGCTTTTATGGCTTCTCTCAATTTTATGTTTATTTTTATTTTTTCCAGCGCCTCCCATATATTTCTGCTCTTTACATTGTCAAAAGCTTTTTCCAGGTCTAGACTGCATATATATTTCCTTGTTGTACGGTAACGTTTTCTCTATTACATTTCTGATAGTAAATATATGATTTTGGGTGCAATATCCAGGCCTAAATCTACTTTGTACTTCATGTATTTTTTCCTCAACGTTTTTTCTCAATCTTGTTTCCAATACCATTTCATGCACCTTATATGCTGCACACAGCAGGGACTCTCCCCGATAATTTGTGCAGTCTTTTGGGTTTCCTTTTTTTAAAAATGGGTATTATGACAGAAATTTTTTATTGCTTGGGTATTGTTTGTGTTATCCAAGTTCCTTTAATAATTTTGTGTAATCCACCTTCTCCCATGCATTTAAGTAGTTCAGATCTTATTCCATCTACTCCCGGTGCTTTCCCATTCCTTAATTTTGAACTGCTTTTTGACTTCTTCTAATTGTATGTTGTTAGTTATGTTTTCTTCTTGTTCATTGTCTTTTTCCTTCTAATTTCTTCTTTTTGTGTTTCTCTTTCTTTTCCATTTTTCTTCCGTCATTTCAGTTCTTTCAAGCGTACCCTGGAAGTATTGCTTCCGCCTGTCTTAAATTTTCCCATCATCCGTAATTATGTTTCCCTCTTTATCCATAATTTGCCTTTTTCCTGACTTTCTTCGTTTATTTCTCATATTCTTCCAAATTCTATAAAATAGTTTTTTAATTTTTTTGGCTGTCATTCTCCATTTTAGCGCCAAATTCTTCCCACTTCTTAGCTTTAGATGTTTTAATTTTCTCCTTTACTAATTTTCTCAATTTTTGTAATTGTTGTAGGTTTCCTCACTTCTCTGTTGTAAGTATTGTTCTCATCTTGCTTTTTTTTACATTAATCGTACTTTTGATTACTTCATTCCACCAGCACGTTCTTTTCTCTGGTCCTCATGTTGTTGTCACCCCGCTTGTTTTTGCACCAGCTTTGTAAATAACTTCTTTGAATGTTTTCTACTTCTTGTCAATATTCATTATAGCTATTTTTCTTCAGTAAGTTTTAAAATTCTTTATTTGTTTTTTAAAATTAACAAATTAATACGGCCCAATAAAAAGAAACTTAATAAATAAAACTCACAATGTAATTCAAAATGAAAATTTACTCTACTATCATTATTTTTCTTTTTCTTTCTTCTATCCATTTTCTTATATTGTCTATTTTTTTTGTTTACTTTATACCATCTCCCTTCTCCCTTCGTACACTTTCCTTTCTCATTCCCTCCTACCTTAATTTTACACATCATTCTCTCAGATGTTTAAGATTTTCCCACCTGTTTGGTGGAAATTACTTTTTTTTCGCGTAAATTCTTTCGACCTCTTTGAAAAAGTATTCGTTTTAAGTAGGTTGTACTGTACATTTTGTTTGCAATAAAATGCATATCTGGTGTCGATCCCACGGCCGGCAATAATTATTTCCTTGTCCTTTGATATTTTCAAATGCGTCGCACTCACAGTTAAACCTAAAAGAAATAATTATTTTGATAGTTTTTATCAAAAGTTCTCATAGAAGTTTGAACCACATTACGCCATTTTGCTTCACTTACTCGATACACCCCTTGTTTGTCCATGACAAGCGTGAAAGTCGTTTTGTTTTTAAACGTAAAGATTCTTAGTTTATGTGGTTTAGACTCAGTAGTAAAATTACATCCAAAACTGGCGTATTAATTTATTTGTAGTGTCCTTTGTTTACGTAAGAATCGGAAAAAGAAAATACGTTCCCAAGTTTGTATATAAATATTAAATATTGGTCTGTAAGCGGTAGTCGATAAGCAGATTAAAATGACAAAATACTATGTAACTAAGACAAGTACCAAAACTGTAGCGGAAAATAATTGTTATTTATATTATAACAATCGCTAATAACTAAATATGGGCGTGAAAGTTCTGCGAATAACGAACTAATGAAAGTGATATTTATAAAACACTGCAAGGAACCAAAAACGGTCAGCGATCTTAAAGGGAAGTTTCGTTTGAGTAGAATTGAAAGAACACGGCACTCACGGACATTTAGTTTCCTTTTTACCTGAGACTCAATTTTAGAGACGTCATGAATTGAAAATAGTGTCTTGAACGATTCAAAGCACTATTTTTGATTCACGGCGTAATTAACCGGTTTCCGTCATCAACTTTTGGTAACGACTACAGAATTGTTGTTTTCGTCAGAAAAAAACAACACAACTGTAAATAAATTAATTGTTTACTTCATAGAAATATCGTATTGTGTTTTGTGCGCATTTAAGAATAGGCCAAATTAAGATACGTTTTTGTTGATTGTTAGTTTTGTGGTTTAAAATGAAAAGAATTGGGATGTGGTATTCAATTTCAAGTTGAGGTCAAAGTAATATTTTGTTTTAAATAAAGACCACTTTGTTTTGCAAACTTTATTTACCTGTAAATAGTATTTAGGTATAGTCCTTGTTAAGGTATCTTTTAGGATGCGTTTAATGTAAAAGACGACCGTGGTGTATTCAAGTGCATTTTATTAAAAACCCTTTTTAATTTTTTTTTTTTTTTTTAAAAATTTTTTTTTTATTATTTATTTTTTTTTTATTTTTAAAAGAAATTTGTTTCATATTTGAAAATGGGTGGGCCCAATAAAACCTCAAATCTGACGCATGACAAAGACCTTTAATCATCGATAAAGGTAAGTATGAAAGGCATTTTTTAGACCCCGCCCTCACCGTTGAGTTAGTTAGGCACTTTGTGACGCCGTGTTGCCTTTTAACACTGCACAATTTTTCTTTGTCTTGCTTCTTCCAATATTTGATTTCGTTTTCCATATTATATAGTCTAAACCTAGCAATTATCCTTTATTCTTGCATTGCCAGCCCTCCTATTAAATACCTATTTCTTCAGTTTTATTTCTTCCTTTATTAAATATCGTATCTCTCTCTCTAAATCTAGCGTCCATCTCCAATATTTTTCCTTTATCCTTACCAGCTCTTCACATTTTATCCACCTCCAAACTTCTGCCCCGTACATTATTACACTTTTCACTATCATCTCGAACAACCATTTTCACTTTTCCATATTTTTCCCAAAAACACGTTCGTTCAACCCCCATACCCACCCTAAAAGTTTATATCCTTTTTGTTTTTAATTCCTTACCTGGTCATTGTCCTTGTTATGGTACCTTTTGATGAATCCTAGGTATTTATATCTATCCACTTTTTCCATCTCCTTTCCTCCCCACCTTCTTCTGTTATAGATATCCCCACAAAAAGCATTAAGTAGCGTAAAGTCAAGTGATCTGGCGTTTTATAGGACCCATCCAGTTATTTGGAAACCAGTTATTCAAAAAGTAGCAATCTGCAGCCGCATAATATAGAAGCGCTGCATCTTGTTCTAAAATTTCTTTAATGAAAAGTTCTAATTGATTACCTTTAGTTACCTAAAATTTCAATTCAAACGTTGAGTTCCTGGAAATTGTCTGTATGCGTCTCTTGCATGGCATGTAGAATCATGTCACTTAAAATGTAACAATTATAACAACATAAAATTTCACAATTTATTAAAATTGTTTTCATTTAATTCACGTAATAATTTAATTTTATACAGGTAGAATTTATATTTATCAAATATTCTAGAAACGTTGGTTCGTCATATTCCAGATGCTTGAGATAATTTAGTAAGGACTGTGTATTATCCATGACGGTAACGTGACCTAAATAATTTTAAATTTATTGATTAATTAAGTTAACCAATATTTTGTAATCTCTGTCCTGATTATCTGTTTTCCATTATTTTGTTTGCGATTTCTGTAACCTTACATTTTTTCGTCATTATTGTGACTAGCGCTTGTATCGGTCCATTATATGTCGTCATGTAATGACTGTGCTGTTATATTTTATGTACTTATTTACCTTCTATAAAGTTTACACATTTAATCAATATATATGGGTATATATATATATATATATATATATATATATATATATATACCCACTCAAATATTATGCCACTTTGGGGTAATTTGTTGCCATCGTTAATAGAACTGGCATACAATGACCAACTATAAAAATATTGCGGCTGGTATATTCCCATTATTGAGAGTGTTTAATATTTGTGCTGAATTTTCATATTTAGATTAAAAATTGGCACCCCTAACTAACACTTTGCCATGGTTACGAGAACTGGTTTACAATAACCAACATATAAAAAATCTGCTACGGTACAGTAAAATTACAATTAAAAGTGTTTGCGTGTATCAATTTTTAGGCAAATTTAGTGATAAATAATTTTCATAATAATAAACAACGTATCAAAGAATAAAAATGGTAACATTTTTTAAAACTAAACTATTTGATGTCGAAGGTAGATTTGAAATTGTTTAATATACCAATGTCAAATGTTATTTTTATTTTTTTATTTTTAGTTTTTAATTTTTTATTTTTTTGTTGGGATTGTAGTACCAACCACCTGCAATGTAAAGTTTGCATAAATATTTTTAAAATTTATATTCGCCCATAAGTATAAGTTTGAGATGAAATATTTTTGTTTTAAAAATATTGGAATTTTTATTCTTTTATATTCTGTTTATAATTATAAATATTATTTATTGTTAAATTTGCATAAAAAGTTATCTAACCAAATACTATAAAAAATATTCTTAAAACTCAAAATAGTGTTATGATCCCTATGTCGTAGAACACGTTAATAAATAAATAAGACAAATTAATTCATTTTAATCTGGAATAATTGTAGTTTTAGGCTAAAAGATTCATAAATCTTAATTGTAAATTTTAATTGGAATTTTTAAAAATCTAATTATTAATGATAATTATAATTAACTAAAGATACAGACAAATGAAGTCTTGAAAGGAAAGGAATCATGTCTTTAATCAAACCCTGTAAATAAAAATGTAATTTATTAACTTTAAGAGTAGAAACGTACCATGTCTGAGCGATTTTGTACGACATTGAAGTGAATAGTTCTCCAAACGATTTTCAAAACTCAAAAACAATATATTAAAGTATGTGTGTCCGTGTTAAAGCAAAAAAACTATTTCAATATTTGGTAAAAATGTTGTAAAAACTTCAGTTCAAGATAAAATGTCTATTTTGCTGTAAATACAAGCTAATCAGTAATGTAACCTGCGCAAATTATACGAATAAAAATCATTTAAATTCAAGGAATACATTTCAGGTGTCAGCAACATAGAAATAGTTTGCGCCGATTTAAATTCGGAAAATTAAAAAAAGCTAACCTAAAAGACATGGTGAACGAAAAATTGAAATAAATCAGTTATTAAGTAATTGAGGACATAAGAGTCGTATGTTGAAATCATCAGAATAATTGAAAAAATCGTTTCGTAATATTAAAAGAACTAATTAATATTTTGCTAATTAAGGTTCCAAATTTCGACATTGGTGATTTTGGTCAAGATTATAAATTCAACCAACGAAAGACGGTTAAAAAGTAAGCAATTTAGACGTGGTAGAGATCGCATTAAGCCCGCGTATAAGTTAAATAAAATTTCACCTCTAAAGTAAACGTCAAATAACGAATCAACGCTTAAGAATTGGCATTATAAATAAATAAAAAAATCAACTCTAAATTAATAAACAAATATTATTAACGTCGAATAAAATTATGAAAAGTGGAAAACTTACCTGTTTTGTGTTTGAAGCAATTAACCTGGTGCATGAACCTAGTAAATCACAACATAGTCGGTGGAGGTGGCCAAAGCATTCCCGAGCCTACAAGCAACAATAATTGAAGAGGTGCCGACAAATAAAAGAGATGAAACGGCACTCACCTAAGGTTCTAAGGTAGACGCCAGTTGTAAGTTTGCATAAATTTGTTTCGTGCATTTTAAGATCGAATAAAAAGATTAACACGAGGTGAATGTTTACAAACACAAACTTGATCATTTTGACATACCCCCTGGGGCATACGCAAACCTAAATTTTGTTAAAAGCCGCGATCACTCTACGATAATTTCGTTGGACCGACATTCCGCAAGGGTCAATAATCCCTATGTTAAAAATATTGTCAATACAAACAATTGTCTGATAATAAGACTGTTTTATTTTAATTGATGTGTAAAACAATGATTTTTACTTAATCATTGAGATTATGGGTACAAATTAATGGTTAACTTATTGTTGTTAAAAATTTGATTTTGACTTAGTAAGGGTGCTAGCTTGATGTCAAGTTAGCACCCCTACTTTAAAAATCGGTATCACAGCAAATTTATTTGGGTACAGTTCTAATTTTTTGGGTACAAATTAGTGCTAAATTAGTGCCAAATTGTACTAATTTTTCTTTTAATTTGCACAAAGTGGGGGTACCAACTTTACCGACGTCCCAATGTAATAAATCATATACATTTTCAACAAGAGACAAACATAATAAAATCATGTTTAACCATCCAAACATTATAATGTAACGGAACAGGGGCGTAGAAGGTTAATCCATCACTTACCTAAATTTACTAAAAATATTTTATTTTTCAAATAATTAAAATCGCACAAAATTTCATTTTGATTATTATCAGTAATTTTTATAAAGTGAACTAATTTTACAAATCGTAAAAAATACCACCTTGTTAATTTTACCAAAGAAATATGGCTGATATTAACATATTCGGGAAAACAAAAAATTTACTTTGTAGCTTCTTAAGCTCACTAATAGTTTCTATATGTTATATGAAACACAATGCTTTGGTTTTATGTTTAGTACCGTGACAGTCATTAACAAGGACTTCAAAGCCTTGCTTTGTTATATTATAAGCTACCGCAGTTGTTGAGGTTTGTGCATAATTATTTCTAAAAATGCTTATCATACCGGAGAATTTAGTTATCAAGAACATCTAACAACTAGCAAGTTTTAAAATAGAATTCGTTTTAACAGAACATGACCTACAAAAATATAATACGATTAGGGAAAGCTGAAGCTCCCTCGTTGAATGGTAACTTTTTCTGAATTACCAGAAGTTTATATATTATTAATGGAGTTATGCTGTAGATAAAACTTAAATTTTTTGAACATTATAATTATTGTAAACTTTATTTTAATTCACTTAAGCTTAAAGCGACGACCTTTGTCCCAGATAAAATTTATGTAAGAACTTCCTTCTCTAAATGAAATGAAACTTATAAGATTTTTGTCAATGTTGCTTCTTGAATAAAGTCGTTTACAAATCTTAACTTATAGTATGTAGTAACTTCCAGCAATTAGTGAATCAAGCGCCGTTTAAATAATTCGTTGAACAGGGTTCATGTGTATGTGTTGTGTTATTTTCCATGTATATCCAATCCCGTAATTGGTTATCGTGTAAACTTTATGATGAATAATTTACGTTTTAATCAACTTGGAATATTTGAAGTTTAACAAATTAACCTTAAAATGTAAATTTTGATTAACTTATTTAATTTAGGATTTTATCTTTATGACTCTCAAAGTCTTGTGTTTAGTTTTCACATCTAAAAGACTAAAGATGATTTTTTTTTACAAAATATACTTACTGAGTTAAATTTATTAATCCTCCAAAATTGAAGTTGTAGTTTGAAAAGATTGCTTTCGGTGGAGAGACAAAACCATAGACCACTATCCTAGTTTCTATTTGCCAACGTTTCGTCTTACCTATGCGGGGTTTTCAAGGCTTCTTAATATTAGAGCGTGTCTGTCACATCTAACATTCAATTAAAATACAACATTTATTCTATAAAATAGTTTAAAAACCATGTTGACTATAAAAACTATACAGGGTGCGGCAGATAAACCCTCAATTAGAAATATCTCAGGAACCAGTGGCACCAAAAATTTCAAAATTTGGTTTTGTGATTATAAGGTTAAGGGACACTTGGCTAAAATATTTTCAAGATTCCTGTTAAACCGGAAGTTCATGCCAACTTCCTTATTTCAAATGAGAAACCCTGTATATTATTACGTTTTCAGATTCTGTATAAAACTATGAATACTTTTAGTGAATAATATTTTACACTTAAATCAAACAATTCTTCAAATAAATATGTCACAACTTAAGTTTTCGGACCAGAAAATAATGGTTCTTTTTTCTCATATCCAACACATAATCATTTGCTTTGATTTTTTTTCTCGGAGAAGAAGGTGTACTGTAATAGCCTGTGAATGAAATAACTGAATTTATTGATACAGAGTGCGTTTTTCAAATAAAAAACCAGTATTGTTGTTATTTGAATTAAGATCTCATTAAGAAATAAAAAAAAATTATGAGAGATTGTTTATTTCAAAAATCCTTATTTTTAAAATATTATTAATTTTCTACTTTCTATTAAAATTGTGTCTTAATCTTGTAGGCACAGTACCAAATTTTCAAATTTTTGGTTTCACTGGTTCTTGAGATATTTCTAATTGACGGTTTATCTGCCGCACCCTGTATATTAATAATAATAAGACACTTTGTACATAAACGGACAAACAGTATTAATGACTTGTAAACTATTTTATATAGTAAATCTTGGGTATTAGTTTAATGGTAGATGTGACTGTCGCGCCTTAATTTTAAAAAACCTTAAGAAATCACGCAGAAGTCAGGTGAAACGTCGGTGAAATCAAGGTACTGGTCTTTGATTTCGCCCTTCTACCAAAAGAAATCCTTACAAGGATAATTATTTACCCCAGCAGCACCAAATATTTCCATAACATTATATGAATATAATCGTAATATTTGTCTTTTGGAAATCTGGGTTAAATATTTCTAGGTGGAGGTTCATATTAATAAATATTTGGTATACCACTAGTTATAATATTTACACTAATTGTAAAATAAATATTTATGTATGATTATTCCGCAGCATTTAAGAAATATTTGATAAATATTAACTATATATATTACTATTTAGTATTTTCACCAAAGCAGGTCCTGGTGTTACTCATAGTTTGTAGCCGAGGACTAGAAAATATTTTGTTTCGCAAATCCTTTTAGATCCATAAAGAAAAGAATGAATGCAGCAAGCTTTAAGTTGTGTTTTTGTTTTGTATCTTACCATCGGTCAGTATGTATACGATCCCTAACATGGGTGTTTTTTGTGTGAAATAAATCGAATAAGGTCAACTAAAAGTGCAGGAATAGGACAAACAGTAATAAGTACTTAGTATATTTTTGTTCTCAATTTTTATGTAGTAGGTAATTTGTTTGTCAAATTTTGCATCATAAGTGTGTCAATTTATTTGAATGCATGTATGATTTGCTAGGCACCATTTAGTTACCGTTCTCCTCTTTTCACAAACCCTTTCTTTTTCTTTGGTGTGTTGAGTACTGGGCCGCTTTTTTTAATGTTTTTGGGATGGGAAGTAGCACATTTGTTTACAGTAGTAACAACGACCCTTGACGACGTAAAAAAGACTTTTGAACTGGTCGCAATTGTGAATACAATTATTAGCTTTCACTAAATAAACTGAATTAATTTTTAATAAACAGACCCTAGAGGCCATAAACAAAACCATACGTAAACAAAAAAAATTAGTTTTCTTGTTTTTTATTAACAGCATAAGTCCATGTATGAAAAAAATCCAGCAGATGTAATCCCAACAACACAACCCATAATAGGTATGTTGTTCTTAAAATATTAAATTATTTTGTAATTGCTATTAACGTACTCAGTGCATTAGATTTCTTGTACAATTGAATTTTAAAAGAATATTAATTTGGTTTCTATTTTTTGCATCTTGGAGACAAAGTTTATGTTTATATTAAAATACAGTATTGAATAATAAAACCATCAGTTTTGACAATATTGTTTGATAATTTTGTGTAAGCTTATAATTAAAAAATTAATTCATTTTACTAGCAGGATTCATTTGATTAAAGAGTCAATCTGAATTACGATTATAATTATATATTTCATTTTGTTGTTTGTAGTGCTTATACATTATGTTACAATACTCATGAATTTGTATAATTGTATTTTGTAATAAACATTGTTATTATTATTTATTTATTAAAAATTTTTTTTTGTATTTATAAAAAAAAAAATAAAAAAATAAAAAAAAATTTTTAATTTTTTTTTATTGTTTTTTATTTTATTTTATTTTATAAATTTTATTTAAATAATATTTTATTTTTTTAAAAAAAAAAAAAAATAAAAAAAAAAAAATTTAAATATTTTTTATATAATTAAAAAAAAATTTTAAAATATATTTTTATATTTTATTTAAAAATTTTATAATATTTTTTTTAAAATATTTATTTATTTAATATTTATATTTATTTTTTTTTTGTTAAATTTTAAAATTTAATTTTTAATTTTATTAATCAAATCATCCTTCTACCTTTCGGTGTAGGATATAAATATTACATTAGATATTATTATTGTACATTTAAATTTACAAATTTCTTCCATTCTTTCTTATTACACGCCATCTTCTCTGCTTCTTTCCATGTTTTTCCTTTTTCTTCTAATATTCTTCCCACTTCCCCATTCCATGTTTTTCTTGGTCTTCCTCTTTTTCTGTTTTCCATTATTCTTGTCTTCCATATCTGCTTTACTGGTGCTTTTTCGTTTATTCTTACTAGATGACCCCACCACGACAGTTGCTTCTTCTGTATAAATTTTAGTGTACTTTCTACTTCCAGTTCTTTTCTTATGTCTGTGTTTCGTATTCTATCTCTTCTTGTAATACCTTTTATTTTTCTTAGGTACCTCATTTCGACTGCTTGTATCTTGCTTTTTTCTTGATTTGTCAGTACCCACGACTCGCTGCCATAAGTTAATATTGGCCTATATATCGATTTGAAAACTTTTGTTTTCGTTTCAACTGAAACTTCCCTCTTACTCAAAAAATTATTTTTCAGTGCATAGAATAATCCATTAGCCTTCTTTATTCTGTTGTTGATATTTGCTTCCTGGGTTCCTTTCTCGTCCAATACTTCTCTAAATAATGGAAGTACTTTACTTGTTCAATTCTTTCTCCTTCAATCTCAATTTTCATGTTTACTTTTTGTTCTCCGATTGCCATTACCTTTGATTTACTTTTATTAATTTTCATTCTATTTTCTTTCAGTACCAAATTCCAACTATTTAAATTTGTTTGTAAATCTTTTTCACTTTCCGCAATCAATACGACGTCATCCGCGTATATTCCCTCCGATACCTTGATTCTTTGCATTTTGAAATGTCCAATTGTCATCTTTTTCACACTCTTCTTACATTTTTTAATTATTTCGTCCATGAATATTATAAATAGCAGTGGGCTTAAGCTTCCTCCTTGCCTTAATCCTCTATTTGTGTTAAATTTTTTTGATGTTTTATTGTCTTTCACAACTGTACTTTGGCCATTCTTATAAATTATTTGAATCATTTTTATAAGTTTCGTGCTTACATGTCTTTCCCTTAACAACCTCCACACTGTTCCTCTAGGTACCGTATCAAACGCTTTCTCTAGATCCAAGAATGCCAAATATATCATCCTTTTTCTTTTCGTGCTTTCTCTGTGATTTGTTTTATTGTAAATATGTGATCCTGAGCGCTTCTTCCTCGTCTGAATCCACTTTGTTCCTCTTCCATTGTCTCTTCAGTTACCATTCTAATTCTTTTTTCTATTATTTTTTCTAATATTTTCATACATATACTTAGAAGTGTTACTCCTCTATAATTATTACACTCTTTTTTATCTCCTTTTTGTGAATTGGCACGATTAACGCTGTTGTCCAATCTTTTGGTAGTTCTTCATCTATCCACACTTTGTTGTATATACTTAATAGTGTATCTCTGCCTTTTTGTCCTATACTTTTTATCATTTCCGCCGTTATTTTGTCACATCCAGCCGCTTTCCCGTATTTTAGATCTTTTATTACTTCTTCAAGTTCTTCCATCCTTATCTCATGTTCCTCTGTTTCTTTTGCTATTTCGTTGTTTTCAGTTTTTTCTCCGTTTTGGGGATCATTTAGTAATTCTTCAAAGTGTTCTCTCCATCTTTCCATTATTTTTATTTCTTCAGTTATAATTTCTCCGCTTTTTCCTTTTATTATTTTTGTATTCAGTGTCTTCTCTGTTCTTAAAGTTTTCAATGTTCTATAGAATAGTTTTTGATTTCCTTTTGAGTCTTTTTCCATTTTTTCTCCAAAAATCTTCCATTGGTTTTCTTTCGAATTTTTGATCAATTGTTTAGTTGTTTCTCGCTCTTGCTTATATTTCTTGTATTTTTCTCCGTTCTTGTCCGATAAGTAACTTTTTCAAGCTTCTTTCTTTTTCTTAATTTGTATTTTAATTTCCTCTGTCCACCATGATGTGTGTTTTTATTATTTTTCTCTCTTGTTTTTCCACATATCTCTTCTGCTGTGTTTATTACTATGTTTTTAAAGTATGTCCATCCGCATTCAACACTCCTCTCTTTTATTTCGTATTCGTATCCTTCCAGTTTCTTGCTTATAGCTTCTTCGTATTTATCCGCTACTTCCTTCTCCCTTAATTTGTAATATTTAATTGATTCAAACTGTACCACTTCATTATTTCCTGTATTCCTCTGCGTTTTCTTCTTTTGATGTATATTTTCTCTGATTTTAGCCACCACCAGATAATGATCGCTACCAATTTCCGATCCTCTTTTCGCTCTCGAATCCATTACCGTTCCTCTGTTTTTCCTTTCTATTAATATATAGTCAATTAAAGATCTTTCATTTCTACTTATCCTCTCTCTTGTGAATTTATGAATTTCTTTGTGTGCGAATAATGTATTTGTTATTATTAAATCATTTACAATGCAGAAATCCAGCATTCTTCTTCCATTACTATTTCTATTTACTTCTCCATACTTTCCTAGTATCGCTTTGTATTTCTCATCACTTTTACCGACTCTGCTATTGAAGTCTCCTATTATGTATATTTTTCCTTTTACTTGTGTTAAATCATTCCAAAATTTGTCTTTATTTTCTTTCTTGTCGTCTTCATTTGGTCCGTATATTACCACCACCGTCTTCCTAATCTTTGTTACCGTTTCTAACAGTTCGACTGCCAATATACGTTCATTGTACGCTTTCCAATCATTAATTTGATCTTCTAAATTCTTCTTGATTATGCATCCCACTCCGGCTGCTGCTCTTGTATTTTTTCGAATTCTTCCTCTAATTCTATTTCTTTTCCTCTTATGCTATTAATATTCCATGTTGCTATTTTCCATATTTTACTTTCTAGTTTATTGATTTGCATATTATTGTCCATTGCCGTGTTCGTTACCGCTTTAAATATCAACTTTGTTTTCTCTGTCAGTTTTTGGTGTTAGTTTCCCTTCATTTGTTGATTTATATATTTTTCCATTTATCGTTAAGCTTTTATAACCTATTTTTACCGTATTTCCCTTCTCCTTTTTTTCTCTAATTTCTGCCTGAATCTTTTGTTCTTTTTTGTTAAATCGCTGTCTATAAATATGGGTTTTCTTCCTAATTTGTATTTATTTTTAAGAACCGTAATTTTGTCTCCAATGAATCCATCTTTGTCACCACTGTACTCTTTTCACCTTTTTTTCCAATGTGCGATGCCGTTTCTACTTTAACCTTTACACCAATGTGTGTTTCCAGTACTTGTTCTACTTGTTGTTTTAGCCCTTCTTCTTTCCATTCGACATTTTTAATAATTATATTATCCTTTCTGGTCTCTCTATCTTTTTCTCTAAATTTTCTTCAATTTCTAAAATTCGCTCCTGTAACATTTTTCTCTCCGTATCCCATTGTTTTCCTTTATTTTTCATATCTTGTTTTATATCTATTACTTCTTCCCTTAATTTAGTAATCTCATTTTGAATTCTTCTCTCATCTCCTTAACATCGTTTCTGAGCTCTCTAATCGCCGCTATTACGTTTTCCATATTTGTTTGTTTTCCGGTTGTAATTTGTTTTATTAGTGAACGTTGTGTTACTTTGCTCTTTTTGAAAATTTCTTGTAATCTTTCCTCCTCCGGTTGTTTTTCTATTTGATTTTCCGTTCTTTTGCTCTTCAAAAATTCTTCAATTGAACCAGTACTAGATACTCTGTTTCTATAATTTTTATTATTCATTAATCAATTTTCTCCTATTTCTAGGCAACCAAACTTTTCACTACCGACACGTATTAGTGTATCATGTAAAATGTTTGATTAACGGTTTGTTTTTCTGTAATTTTCTACCTGATAAGTTTGCAGCCTCTTGTCATGTTCCCTACGACGTAATAATGGGTCGAGGATGTAATGGAATTTTACGTAACTTTTCTATAAACGCACCAATTCTTAGACGTATTTTTAAAATTTTGTACTTTGTAATTATAATTTTTCAAAATACGCTACCTGTTAATACCAATCTCTAAACATTAGTACAACGTACAAACAGTATAAACTAAGAAATGCCAACAGTTAACTGTAACGGCAGTGAGTTCTTTAAAACATTCACTGTCGTTACAGTCAACTGTTGGCATTTACTTTATCTAACCAAATCTTTTTCAATCCACCGGTAATTAGTACTTATTTAGTGGTTTAACAAATCGTTGGTATGACTCACCCAATACTTTAGTTTACAAATTATTTTATCTAAAACTTATGTTACCGATTTTGTTAACAAACATTATTTTACGACAAAACTATTTTTACCGAAAACATAAATATGGAAAATTTCAAACGTTTCCTGAAATATGTACACGATTGTAAAAATATGTATGAAATATGCAAAATGCATACAATTTTTCCTAAATCCACTAATTGACTGATTGTAACTGATGGTTGTTTGTCTCTGACACCTAATATGTACTTACATGAAATGTCTAGTTTGTATGCAAAAGGTTGTTTGTGTACTGACTTGCAGTTCTATATTTCCTTCTATTTTGACGTAATCAAAAGTTTTGGAACCATTCGCAGTCGAAAAGTTAACAGCTAAGTGTAGTTTTGTACCACATTTTTCTCTCTTTTTCTTCTTGCTGAATGATTAGGAAACATTATTGCGCATTTGCTCTATTTAAATCGTTTTATTAAATCGAATTTTTTCATCTAAATATTTTATTACGTGTTTGTAAGTCGGGGATCCTCAATAAACGTTATTTGTTGATATTACAGTAAGGATTTTACACTGGTTTAACTTAACGGATACATGATACGTATATACTTTGTCTTCATTATTTATTTCGTAATTTTGCGGTTTATGCAAGGACCATTACTGTTTCTTTTGTTTGATAAAAGCGATACGATTTTTTGGTTGATTGTAAACAAGTGGCATAACGCTAATTAGACAAATTAGTTCTCGGTGATAATTGATAAGTGCGATTATTTTTATTTGTTTCTTAATTTAAGATTTTTTTTATTTGCTACCGTCTTGTAGTATTTTAACTTTGTGTGCAAATAACGATTTTGATAATTATATGTTCTTGATTTTGCATGTTTGTTTATTCTTTTTTTGGGTATTTTACTACCTAAAAGCAATTACTAGTATTACGTAGGTGGTGCCCTGTACAGCATTGGTAGTTTTTGCTAATATCTGTAAACATCCCCGCGACCCACTCTGCGTTATTGGAACTGCAGGATAGGTAACTGTAAGTAGAATTTATACGTGTAATACATCAACAAACCTGTAACAGTTCTAGAATTATTTATCAGGATATTTAAATGATTAGCTACTTTTCGTTGAGTGTAAACAGTTTTGTTCTTTAATTAGTAGTGACATTATAAACACTTCAAAATAGTAAGGTTATACATTTTTAACTTTTTGTGCAACCGTACGAGAAACTATTTTGTGGACATTGCCCGGCTGCGAAGAGAACATTCGCAGCCTGGTTGATTTCGCGGCCGCGTAACCAAGTAACGAGTCCGCTAAAGTGTAGAAAAAGGTCCGCTTAAACAATGTACTAATAGTGCATACTTGAAAATTATTTAAAAAATACTCTACTAACATTCAAGATATTATGGCGTATAATTGTAAATCTCGAGTTGCAAACTTCATGCATCGTGGAACAAATATGCACTTTTTCCACTAGTTACACAACTAACTATCTATTTATTCGTTGTCAGCAAATATTGTATTGTTACAATAGTCACGTGATTATTGATTTTAACCAAAAATTCGGAGAGCAAGCGTTGCCTCGGCTATAAGTTTTGACCACTAAAGTTGTATTTCGCGACCTTGGTATACAAATAACAATTAATGTTACTAACCATGACAGCTATTATCGAATCAAACAGCTAACGCTAACCGCAGTTAGTGTGGCATCTAAATGGAGTTTCATTAACTCTCGAAAGGCCAATTAACATTACTTTTTTTATTATATCATTAACCGATTTAAATTGTCAATAACTTGTCACTCACGACTACTAACAAATATAACCTTGCTTTAATATAGTTTGCTCTAACACTAAACTCCCACTTGAATTGTAGGTAACAATGATACTAATGATAATTGAAGGATCGACTGTGTAACTGCTTACACATCTGTCGACAAAGCGTCTATTTAACCAACAGAAAAACACCAAAAACTGCACCAAAAACTTGACTCGGACACGTGTTTCAACAGCTAAGCTGTTATCATCAGCGATACCGACACTAAAAATAAAAACAACGGGGAAGCTTATATACTATCTGTTTATCACGCATCGTTAAACTTAATTGATTCTTAGATCAATTTCCTAGAGTCTAGATACCGAGAAAAAAGAAACTCTCGAAAACTGAACACAAATTCAGGAAATAGTAAAGGAAGGTAGACATCTAAACGGCAAAACACAAATGTACAAACAAAATCCTAGCACAACTTTTTCTCTAAAACCTTAATTTATTTGGTTTCTGTAACCGTCTCCTAAATCTATTTATGGTCACATTTTTTTGGTAAGGACTTCTTTTCGACCAACACATCACCGGATAGCACATCCATCGGTGTCACACGTTGAACTAGTCTTATTAACTTACATAGAAAAGTCTTGAACTTGACTACTCAAATGCGCCCATCTCTACCAGGATATAGGTCACTCACCCGTTCTAGTTGCCAACCAAACTTCTTTTCTGTTAGGCCAGTAATACTTACACGTCGATAGGGCGGCAATTATTTAAATCTTTTGCCTAATTTCCTATTAGTTATTTCGAGAAATCCAGACCAGAATTATTGTAGAATCCTCTAGTATACTTTGAAATATCCTAAAAATCCTATCTTTCACTAATTAGTGAGCCAGTCTACTCCTCCCTTACTTCAAATACTAACACCCTCCAGATAAGAAATGCTTGTCTATATTGTGAGCCCCATCTTGAGTTTGGCTTGGAGTAATTGCAGCGTTATCTTATCAGTACTTTACTTTAAATTAATGTGACATCAGCAACCTGAATTTTTTTATCTAAACCACCTTGGAATCATGACCGTCGACAGTATATCCATTTTCTCCGCATACTTTACAAAGTCCTGACCATACAGTTTTCCTCTTAAACATTTTTCTGTGGCCATGTTTCCTGCAGCATTAACTACTGAATGAGGGTAGTGGATATATGATTCCCACTGTGTGGTTAACACGTATTCACATATTCATTTTGAAAATCAACTTGAAAAAGTTTTCTGCAGTGCAATGAATACATTTTTACCCATCCCCAGAACGGACGATTCTGTCACTTAAGTCCGTTCCATTTCCAAATGATTCTGTTTGAGGTTTGTTTTGAAGTCCATTTTTGGTCCCGCTTCATGTTGATGCTCAGCATCTTAAATTCGTCTGCATTTTGAATAGGTACTAAACAATTGTGTACATAAAGTAAGTTCTGTAACTTCTGGGTTACCCCCAGCTTGCTCATTGTTTTTTACGCACATTTGGGAAGAAATCTCAGGTAGTGTAGGGATACGCTTAAATAAGCGACTACCTACTAAAAACATTCCACTAGCGTTTTATTCAGCAAGAAAAAAAAAACTTTGAACTTTTCCCATACACGGAAACGTTTATCACATACATACCAGCATGTAGAGTAAGTATTGATTTTACTCTGTTACTTGACTTCACGTTTCTTCTGCGCTTCAAGTTTCAAGTTTCTTTTTTTCTTAATTTTTTTTGAGTTCTGTTAAGATTTGGGCACTCTTTATCCAATTAGTTTTGTTACCCATCATCCACTGAAAGACATTGGCCGTTGAATCCAAAGGTTTACCGTAGGCTTCTTCCAGCTGTTTTTTAATACGTTTTCATCGATACAGGAAATCACTATGTGTTCAACATTATCCGTTTCATTACAGTAGTTACAGTTATTATCTGATTAGAAAAAGGAACGGGATGTGTGTGTAACTGTTAACAGTTAACTGATGGCATTTTTCTTAGTTATACTATTCACACGTGTCAATGTTTACACGAGATGTCGCAAGACACACATTTTACTTATTATCTGATGTTTTTCGTATTCTTTTCGTGTATGTTTTGAAACATGCATGTCCAGTTGAAATCTGTGTAAAATAGTAATTTACACTCCTAAACTTGCATTTAGTCCAAATTTTTATATCAGAAATTAGCTCTTTGGTCTGTTAACTTTTAGTTACAATACTGTCCCATCTAGTTTGCCATCCAGCTATTGACATGTTTCTAAGGCGTTGTTGATACAGATACCTGTGCCCAGACTGTTGTCGATTACAGCTTTTCTAACCAACATATCCATTGGGATAGTTCCTGTCACTGTCTGCAGATCAACGTCGGAAACTTTTCTGTACGCTGCTGCCACTTTCTTAACATTTTCTTTGCGCTCTCAAAATTTTTTGGTACGCTGCAGCATAAACCCTCTTTTCAGATACCCGCTCCATACAATACAATTGAGTTGAAAACATTACTTAAAACACATTTTTTCCAAAAATATGGACTTTATACATTAAGAAGTATTGTGTTTAAACTTGCAATCCTTTTTACCTCTTTCTCTGTGGCGTACTTTATGTGGTATTTGCTTAGTCTCACCATACCTAATTTTGCCTCGTTTATTACCAGCTAATCCCCTCTTTTTCTTGTACTCTTTAACCCAACAACTTTAGATTAATTAGGAGCTAGTTCTAATTCGTATGATTACAACCACTTTTCAATTTGGCGTAATGCTACGTTGGGCTTGCTGTTTTTTATTTTACCCGTATCCCAGTTAACGAGTAAGGCCAAGTTATCACCATATCCTACCAGAGACAGACGGTAACAATAATCTTAGGACATCATTGAATAAGACATTCCACAGGGTCAGCACTAGAACAAGATCTAGTGGAACACCTGCTTTAATGCCGATTTTGGTTTTACCGTCTAATAGAGGTTTCCTGTTTGTAAAATAGGATTTAATTAAATTTATTAAATATTCCATATATGCTTGTTTTCCAACGCTTCAAAAAATTTTACTCACTGGAAGGACTACACGTGACTTCAAAAACTAGCAAGAAACGGCAAATTCCTTAAACCCCAGTCCCTAGGGTATAACTTCTAGAACGTTATTGTTATTTTTAGAATATTCCATGGATACAGTCAAGAAATGTGAGTTGTTTACAAATTAATTTTTTGACTGTTATAGAACGTTCAATGATATCATGAAATCTAAAAGCTAAGTAATCTACTAGTGAATATACAGGGTGTCCAGAAACTCTCCTGACAAACGAAGACCGCAGATTCCTTAGATAATTTTAAGACAATTTAACCCAATTCACCTAGTCCAAAAATGCTTCCTAAGGGAGATGGCGCCTGGTAAAATAAAAAATTGAAAGATAAATTGGCGAACTGACAACAATTTGACAATGAAAAACGTAGGTTTACTTTTGTTGGCAGTTCAGAGCGAACTGTGCTAAAAAATATAAATTTAACTTTAATGACAAAAACAAAAATTTCAAATCAATTTTCTGGAAAACGGTGTATCCTAATGACTTAAAGTAAGAGTACCTGTTAGTACTAAAATACCTAAAAATTTAATAATCTAGTGTCACAAATGTTTAAAAGTTAAATACAAAAAGTTATGCGTTAAAATAACCGTTGACCTACCCAAAACAAACACGTATGACCGGTACTAGAAATTCGCAATTGATGGAATCGATTCATCTTTGAAGGCTAAACAAGTATACCAGTTTTTGCTTTTCTAAGTAGAAGCGTTCTGGAAGTATTTAAAAAAAAACTATTTACAAGGCGCCATCTTCAAAGAGCTCTAGCTCCCTTAGGAAGCATTTTTGGACTAGGTAAATTGGGTTAAATTGTCTTAAAATTATTTGAGGAATCTTCAATCTTCGTTTGTGAGGAGAGTTTCTAGACACCCTGTACAAAGATTTGTATTGCATCGATTATACCAAGATCCACTCACCTTAAGTTAGAGGAAATCTCAATAAACAAAATGAAACTGGTGGTCTACAATAGTGATGGTACTAAATTTTTCATAACAGTGATAACTTTATTAAACATATACTACGATCAATAAATATTAAGATGGTTACGCACTTGTCGATTCATAACGTTTCGAATACAAAAATTTAGCTTCTTATATTCATTTTTCTTCTAAATTTAGTTTGTGGTAACTGTGTCTTAATTGTTTTAATAGATTTTGCTTTTCTGAAATAAATATTGTTGATTTGTATGTACTTTCAAGTTTGTTATTAAGAATATTGTTACTGTTAGAAGATCCTTAGTGCTTGCTTTAAAACGAAAGTCACAGATAAAAGAAACGGCATAATTGGAACTCAGTGTGTGTTTTTGTGTCCTAAAGATTTATTTTTGTTCAAGGAAAACTGTAGAAAACTTTGTTCTCTGGTAAAAATGTGTACTTAGACAAACATTCAAATTAATTTGGGAATCGACTACATAACAACGCATAGACATTTTGACGGTCTTGAATCATAAAAAAAGGATGGGAAAACCCGGGAAAACCTGAATAATTCACGAAAAATATTGTTAATATTCTTAATTTTAACTTTCTAACTTAATCTAATCTATCTAAATTAATATTAAAATCCGTGGCTGTTCTACAGCTACATTCGTACTAATTAGTAATTCTGAAAGAAAATTAATGCATGTTAATTACTCTAATACTTACACTTAAGTTTTCATCAAACTTTAAAATTAGAAATCCAAACATTACACCGAAGCACTATAAACGTATAAACATTTTCTGCGTACAATTTTACAAGCTTTCGTTTAATGTTAATACTTTAGTTAAAAAATCCCGTTATTATCAAATATCTAAAAGTAGTATCATCGTTAAAATAAAAAGAATTTTTTCACATTAGTAAAAACATTGTATACTGCATGTAAAACTTTGTAGTAAAAAGTAAAATAATTAAAGAGTAGTATAATATATAATAATACAATAATACCTAAAATATAGGTTAATATCATCAACGTCGTAAATTTAGATAGTACTATAGACAAAAAGCTATTGTTTTAATTTTAATAAATACAAGGTAATTGTCTTAGAAGGTGTACGCATGTTCAGTCATGCGATCATGTATAAATTAGTTAAACATTATTAGACATTAAATGTTAAATTTTCTCGTTTATTTGTTTTTTTTCCTTTTATCTCATGTGACGAAGACAAAGTCAATATGAGTTGTAAATTGTGGTTGTCATTTAACAAAATTTAATATATTTAGTAGTATATAGTATACTCATGGCACAACAACGTGAAGCTTGGTCCTACATTACTTCAAAAAATCGTCCCAATACAAAGTTAAAACTTAAACCACGTGTAAACAAATTAAGTTGAATTAACTATAAGGATTTTTAAAATAAAATTCTTCAGCAAAACGAAAACTACAAATAGTAGACCAAATATGAAATTTTAACTTCTGCGTGTATTCATAGTTGAATATTAAAAATTTGTGATTTGAACGCGTCATGTTTAAATAAAACTTTTTCCTTAACAAACATTTTTGAAATATGTTAGTTTAGATTAAGTTAACATTGAATCTAGTATATTTTAGACACCCTGTATTTATAAATAATCTAAAATTTTATTGTTGCAAAATGCAAACAACTTTACGACCAGTATTTCCGTCTCTCGTTAAGGCTAGTTTTTGGTTAATTTCCAAGGAAACAATTATCATCATGACAATAAACTCAAAATTTAAGTTAACCATGACTGAAATACTGGCTGTTAGTGTAATTTTAATTTAAACGAGAATCAAAGTACTGATAATGTAAGTAACTTTAATTAAGTTAATTGTTCTTTTGATTAAAAAAGATTTTATATTATATATTAGTTCTCGAAATCGGTAATTAATATTTGTTTAATTGACGAATAAAATGATATTCTTTTTAAAATTAAAATTATAACAAAGAAATAATTTATTTTCAAAGTAAATTTTTCCTAACTTACTACTTACCTAAGCGACAGATTAAAGTAATTGGTTACTCATGTTGTTTGATGGTTTAGGCTGGTTCTTTGAAAGTAAATTATGAAATATTTATTTATTTAGGTATTTGTTAATAAATTTTTAAAAAGAATTTTGAAGTTTAAATTTTATGCTAATTGTTTTGTGTGTAAAGTAAAAGTTTTGTTGAATTTTGTTGAAATGTAGAGGGGTGCTAATGTTATAAGTTTCTTACTGATAATTTTGTTTCATTTTCTTGTGGAGTAGTGAGAGTATATGATTATTTTTTAGTGTAAGTATACATGTTTATTTAAGAAATTGTCAATTTATTATTAACATAAGAAAATTTGACTAATGTTATAAAATATTAAAGATAAAGTAGCGGTTGAAGATGTTTATAAAGAGTAAGAACATTTTAACCAAAACGATGATATTAGATAATCTTGAAAAGTTTTCTTGTAATTGTATACAAAGGGCTACTGTAAATAAATTGTACGCAATAGAACAAAATTACGCAAATTTAAATTTATTTAAATTTCTAGGATTAGTAGAATACTCAATTGCGAATAACAGGTATGTACCATTATTAGTAGTATTGTTTCTTAGATTAGTGCTGAAACGTTATAATTTAGCGATCCCTAAAGTGGGTTTTATGATCATCTTGTCGTTGAAATTTATACCGACGGAACCATGCCGCCTATTATACTGTTAAATTACTACAAGTAAATTGTATGAATACAGTAATGCAACTTTGTCGACAGATGTGCAAGCATTATAACTTTTCGGTCGTACTGCAATAGCGCGTGACGGCACTAGATGTCGTAACATCTTATTCGTCGTTTTATGAATATGTACTTTTCTTTGTGTATATATTATTATTGTAAATGTCAAATGATTTCATGCATTTCTTAATTTCTTTGGTAAAGATGGCTTTTAATTTTATTTGCTTAAATTAAATTAAATTTTAAATTCATTACATTAAGTAGAAAAAAGAATTTCTTTAATAATAAATTTTAATCTATAGTCACATCAGGAATAATTACCTAATTTTTAATATTTTCGAATATGTTCGTTTTGAGCATAAATCTAAACATTTACTCTTTCTTAATACATTCTAATAAATAGAAACAGAAACATATTTTCTAATTTTTATAAATAGAATTATTTTTTGCCTCAGTTACAAAAATGTTTCATCACATGTCAAATGGTTTTGACAACAATTTTCAAACCGGCAATAGTAACACTGGTGACTTTTGATCAGATTCAATTGAAATACGTTTGGTTCAATTTTTAAACTTTGTTTTTAAATAAAAAGAGCTTGCATGCACATAATTACGGGATGAGCGAATTTTTTTAGACTACTTCTGAAAACTAATTCGGAAATTCTTTTGAGGAAACAAAAAATAATTGTGCCAAAAAAATTCCAGGAATAATTTATGCTCATGTGGTATTAGGTAAAAAAATTTAATTTTCATTTTAAAATACTGAATAAATTTCAGATGTTCTCATATGTGAATAAGTTTTATTAAATTATTAAACCGCGAAAATTTAAAAAATCTAACTTTTTTTTACAACTGCCTTCACATTCTGCTTCTAGATAAGGAAAACACACGATAAAAATATTAAATATAAATTTTATTTCAATGCTCAATTTGTATTCCTTACAAATATTCCCTGTATATGATGACCTACTTTACGGGAGCTATATTTTGCATGTTTATTAATCGAGTCGTACGACTGCGCAAACCTGACGTCTAGTCTTGTTTTTTAATGAACAAAAAACGTGTTTTAGTGCAAAATTGTGATGTTAAACAAATAATACCTTTAAATTTATTCATTAGTTACAAATTTCTATAATTAATTTAAAAGTGTAACATTTTAATGAAGATCGCAGGTAAGTTTTCATCCCCCTTTTTGAACCATGTTGTCTTTGATCGTTGTTTACAGATGTCGCGCACCGGTGATACTTCTCGGAGGTTTTTAATTTAACTTTTAACTTCAAACCGACGTTATCTCGACGGTAATTAAAATTCAAAATTTAACTCTCTTTGTCTGTTTCTGACAAGGCCTCCTTATAACTTGGAAATAGCCCACTTTTGAACAACTCAAAATTGTCGAGTTTTTGCATTATTATGCACGCCCTCTATATTGGTGTTAAACAAATAGTTATTTTCTTGATTATTTTATATGCGACAGTTGTGTCCAGTTTTGTCTCGTTACTTTGAAATTCCGTTATTTTGTTTATAAGGTTGGCCATCTTGTAAAAATGTGAACGCGAACTTTAATTTCGTTAATTGCAATTCGGTGCAACGTTAAATCGCAATTTTAATCACGGCAATCAATTCCTTAGATGCGATTACCCCTTTAAAACATATTTGTCCTTGGTTGGTTACATTAATTGAATTGCAACCTACGTTGACGTAGAGGTATTTGCCGCAAAGGTAAGTATTACAGTAATTAAGGTTTCCATGCAATTAATTTTCTTTCAGGACTACTTTCAGGGTATTATTTTTAATTATAGTAATATTTTTCTACAATTTTCAGGTTTTTCCGGACTAACTAATCCTTTTTTGTATGATTCATGACCCTTCAAAATGTCTATAAATTGTTATCCGCGCGATTTTCACCAGAAAACAAAAGTTTTCCACAGTTTACCTTAAAGTATATGTTTAGAACAGAGAAACACACACAGAGTTCAATTATGACTTTTCTTTTATATGTGGTTGTCGCTTTAATGCAAGCACTAAGAATCTTTTAACCATAACAAAACCTTTGACAATTTTAGTCGTACACTTAAAAAAACTTAAAATTATATAAAAATGAACAATGTTTATTTTAGGAAGGCAAAATCTATTAAAACAATCAAGACACAGTGGTCAAAAACTAAAATTGGAAGAAAAATTAATATAAGAAGCTAAGTTTTTGTACTGAAAACTTTATGGGCAGCTAATCAATATTTATTCCTCGCAGTACATGAATAATAAAGTTTCCACTATTATTAAAAATTCAGCACCGTCGCTATTGTAGACCACCAGTTTCATTTGGTTTTTTTGAGATTTTCTCTAACTTAAGGTGAGTGGATTTTGGTATATTTGCGGCAATACAAACCTTTGTATATTCACTCGTAGATAACTTAGTTTTTAAATTTCAAGATAATATTTTTTGACTTTATCCATCAAATAATCTAAAAAAAAGTTGTAGCAGTTACCGTAAACTGTATCATAGCAAGCTTAAATTTTATACCTTCCATCATGTTTTTGGGACTTTCGACATTAGAAAGGCTTTTCTCCTGATTGAAGTGAATGAGGAGGATCGGCACTTTCCGAGTTTCTTATGGTGGGGGCCACCGGGGTTTAAAACCGCAACAAAGAAGTTTTTAAAGTCACGTGTAGTCCCTTCTAGTTATGTACAATGATCAGTTTATAAGTGACAGAACTTACTTTATGTGGACAATTGTTCAGCATCCGTTTGAAATTCAGAGGAACTGCTTACATTCAAGACCCTGAGCATTAACATGATAATGGACGCAAAAATGGACCTCAGAATGTGACAAAATAATTTGAAAATGGAGCCAGACAGAAATTTTTGGTTGTCTGGTAACAAGTCATAATGAAAAGAACAAAAAGAAGAGATATTTTAACATGAACTACTTTATTTTTTGACTACTAATATAAAACTTCCCTCAATTAGCCGCACATGCAATACTTAAAATTCAGGACAGATATAATCATACATAAAAGTATGTAACTATGTCCTTCTGATAATTGGAAGTAATGTAAGGTTTTCATTTTTCTTTGAGGAGGGCATGTCAGCAAAAACTTGCGCGTTTGTTGAAATTAATGTTTAATTGTGTTGTGTGCATTGCTGTAACCAGTCATGCGCATTTTATTTATTAAATTCTTAACTTCCCGACAACATAGCGTTGCAAATAGTAATCTATCAAAAATTTATCGACAGATGTGTAATCAATTTACAAAAAGTTGGTTCTATGGCGTGTATTCGGACGTGCTATATTAGCACTAAGTTATGGTACTTGATGTCGAACCACTTAGTTGTCATAGAAGATGTACAGTCAGTTTCACAATTGTAAACTTAACTCAAGCTTTCTCACTCCAAAAAATAAAAAAAAAGACAAAACAGTCATTGAATGATTCTTGGTTTGTAATAAAGATCGTTCAAAATCAAATCAACAATTTAAAATTCAAGAATAAATTTTTCCTTAAGTTTTTAAGTTGTTAAAATTAAAAGTTTGGGAAAAGATTTATTTTTTTATTGTTGCTAAGACAGCTACTCTAAACTTTTTGAAGATAACAAAAAACATATTGCAACACATGGATTTGTGTATATGTCCAAAGAAATGTAGACGAAATGGAAACAAATTGTGGGAAATGATTTTACAGCAAACTAAATTGATCCCAAAGGACTTATAGACTAATACCAGTATATTAGTAAATTTGAATCAGTCGGGTTGATGTAAAACTGCAAGTGCGTGAAAATTACAAGTACAAATCCGGACCATAACAAACGACTAAAAGGAAAAAATTTTATTACATCGGATAGAAAACTTTTGCAGGAGACAGAGGAAGAGAAAGAAATATTAGATCGAGTGGAAAAAGTAACTTTGAAGTTTATGCAAAATTAACAATAAGACGTAAATTAAGTACATAAATCTCAGATAAGGAGAGATAAGTAAAAATTTTAGAGTTCTGGTGTCGGTAATTCGACAAAGATCGGATAGGCAACCTATAGACAACAAAAAGTTGTATAAACAGAAAAAAATAATTATAGTAGTACTTTGCATTAAAAAATGAGCAAGTCAGATAATAGGGCCATCTCCGAGAAATTGATTCGAGTCACCCTATTTTTGCAGAATAAACAAGGCTAAAATCCAACAGAAGATTTTAGAATATTGATCCAGATGAGTTCCTGGCAGATCTGGGGAAGAGAAAGAAGGATGGCATTGAAGAGTTGTTTAAGAATCCAAGAGAACTCAAAGAACCCTGAGTAAAGAGGACGACTCAAAGAACAGTGTGAAAGAGCAGGTAAAAGAAATGATGAGCTTAATAAGAGACCTGACGGTGGACTTCAACAACACAGAGAGAAAAAAATTACAGGAGGAGATAAAAAAACCAAGGAGGAGCAAAGTAAATTTAAAAAGAACAGCTAGAAAAGAAAAGAAAGAATAAATATAGCGTTACAAAGGATAAAAATAGAAACAAGTAACTCAAAGGAATTAAGAGAGGAAATGGAAGAATATTTAGAAAGAGAACTGTGAGTAAGATTAAAAGTTGAAACAATAAGGAGGCTATAAACTGAAACTTGAATTAATCAAACTAAACAGCAAATACGATAAGAGTATAGTAATAAGTAATAAAAACAAATTACGAAAGCTTTGAAAGCAGGACTACATAAACGATGATGTGGCAAAGAGGGATGAAAGGTCTAAGCAATAATCCAGAAAGTAGCCAAAGAGGATTTTATGAAAGGCAAAACAGCTAAAGTGGGTTATCAGAAACTAATACGTGTTGATGAAATTTCATATTGGAACAAGGAAACCCCCAAAGCCAGAAACACTACATAAGAAGCATAATGCAAAAGCACAACCAAAAAAACGATTGACAGTAAAATACAAACAACAGGAAAACGGGGAGACGACTAACGCGATGGAAATCTAGCAAACATTAAACGTCACAAATGTAAACAGAATATGTTCAAGGAATATAGGACAGATGCAATGGAAACAGGTAAGAAAAACTATAATAGAAAAAGAGACACTAAAGTGACCAACAGAAAGGTAAAACGGTAGCATAATTACCCAGTTTTGCAAAGAAAACCAGCTATTTGTGACAAATACTTTCTACGAACATAACAACAAATGCAAGAATTTGTTTGTATAGAGTGTATAATTTTCTCTGGGCAGCATAAAGTTACACTTTTTCAAATAGCAACCCATCAATTTTTTTTATTCTGTTATATGGAAGCTTAATTTCGATGAAAATGATGAAATCATGAAAGAAATAGTCACAAAACTGGTGTTTTTAGAAATTTTGGAATTTGTTTTGTAAATTAATAGATGTAAGTCAGAAATCTTTAAATAGTTTAACAAATGTTTTAATTTGACATAGTTATTTTGTATAACAGTAAATGGTACTTATTGTGATTACATTAAGAAAAAAACTATGGAAATAAGCACTGGCTAAAAAAGCAAGGCGGACATATAATAATTACAAGAAACAGAAAAAGCGAGTAAAAGTAAAGCAGAAAAAATTAAAAATGGAAACAGTTTGGAAAACGCATGAAGGAACTAGCAAAGGAAATCAAAAATAAAGACATTTAAAAACCCAAAATTTACAGTAGATATAAAAGACAAAAAGGGAATAAAATAAACAAACAAGCAAAAGTAAAAGAAAGATGGGCTGAATACTTCAGTGAACTTCTAGGCGGGCAGATGTGATAGACAAGAAGAAGACAATTCAAAAAAGTAAAAATGAAGAAAATTTAGAGTACGAAGAAATAGAAGAAATAAAATGGAAGAGTTAATCAAACAACTAAAAATTCGCAAAACAACTAAAGTAGATAAAATTAAACTGATAACGCTATTAAACATGTAAAACAAAATATGGAAAAAAGCAAAAATGCCACAATAATGGGTGGTGGGAGTTATAATTCTTATATTCAAAAAAGAAAACACTAAAGAATGGGAAAACTAAAGAGGCATAATTCTACTTAGCGTAGCAGCCATGTCTACAAACGTGATTTAGAAGAGAAACTTAAAGATAAAACAGAGCAGCAAATAACTGAATTCCAAAGTTTCCGGAAACGGTATAGCATCCAAGGCCACATATTCACAATAAAAGAAACAGATATTAGAGAAAACAAAATCTAGAAGCACACATAACCTTTATCGACCTTGAAAAAGCTTTTTGATGAGTACCTAGAAATGAAATATGAAAATGTTAGAGGAAAGATAAATTAATACACACTTGTCAATGCTATTAAAAACATGTACAACAAATGCAATAACAAAATTAGAATTGGGACCATGCAAAAGAAGAATTCACAACGAAACAAGGTCTCACACAGGGGAGCACACTAATCCCTATCTTCTTTAAATTACCAAGGACGAGGTCATCAAGAAAGTTAGATCGAGAATTAAAACTATCAAAATTTAGAACAAGTAGGAATAACTGAGCTGCTATACGCCGATGACCTAGCAGAATTTTTCAAAAACACAGAAATCTTGCAAAACAACTTGAATGTATAAATAATGTTTAGAAACTTTACGACAAATAAGTTTGCCAAAACATCTACTGGCGTAAGTTCGTGCTGTAAAAAAGTTTACAATAAGTCGAGTCTTCGATCGTTGATGCCAACAATAAAGCATTTACTTAAAATACCATCTTATATCGCTTGGTGTAAATTTGTATGGGTTTGTACAATTGAAGACAAAGGGAAACGGTTAATTAAATTGTTTTACCGTCGATCGTGCATTCATGGCTTACATTAATGCAAACAAAATTGATTGTTAACGACACCTACATTAATGAACGATTTTGGTAGAGGCAACTAAACATACATATCAGCAAATTAAGTTGCCATTTCGCCAATATCTTTTAATGAAGTTCAACATGAAAAGGTAAATAAAACATATGTCGTAATTTTAGCAAAGCAAAATTTAATAATAACATCAACATTAATCTACGGTTATATTGCTGTAATGAAAACTATTGTATTTCGACGCAACATTTAAAATCTAGTATTTCAGTTCTCCACCGACTTAGTAACTTGTTATTAAACTACTGTTGGCAAATATCCATACAACAGACAAAAATGTGAAGAATTACCAAAAACAAAGCTTACAAAAAAAGTAGAAACAACAAAGTTAGGTTATGTTATTTATTTCACAAAACGTGCTTTTCAAAGGTAAGCATACCTTCTCTAGAATTGTTAAAATATAATCAAGCGTTAAAATATCTCGATTGTTAATCGCCCTTATTAATACACTCGTTTGTTAAATAACTATAAATAAATGATTTCAATAATTGTGCCATTCAACTTTTAAATTCACAATTTTCATTAATTCAATAATAGTAATATTAAACAAATTAGCTATGGATTTTAACTTTTCTCCTCTTTTAACTGAAATTTTTATAAAGAATTTAGAAGACAAAATTATATAATAACAATGTAAAATACTTTTCAATTTGAAGTCAGTAATGCACTAATTGTCTAGATGTAGGAAACAATTTGAATAAGAAATAAAAATTACTACTAATTCCCTTTAATTCTAATTAATTATTTTAATGAAAATTAGCTGCTTTTGTTTTCTTTTAACTAAACATTTATCTTACCCTTTATCTAAAGAAAATTGTAATTCAGAATTTCACAATAATACATTTGTTACTTTTACTTAATTACTTTAGTCATATTATTTTACGATTACCCAACAAATTAAAATTTAATTTTAAATTAAAAAAGTTTAGTAACTTTTTTTCTTAAATTTAAATTTTAATAGTTCTAGTAACATACAAATAATATTCTTCACCTTCGGTCAGTCCAATTTCTTATAAAATGACAAAAACGTTTAATTCCCGTTCAGCTGAAAAATACAAATTAGTTTTTATTAAATCTTTTCTTTTCCTAATTTTCATAGTAAAAATAAAAATGAAGTCGATTTATGTTTTAAACCCTTTGTGATACCTGTTTTAAATGATATACTGTGGGTAATTCAGTTTGGTGTTTTGGTGGCCTTTTATTTCAATTCGTGGTTTCATATTTTATCAATAATTTCAATGTTGCTTATTGTAATCAAATAAAAACGTGGAAATGCAAAAATAAACTAATATTTACAAAGTGAGTTTTTTTTATGTTTATAGCATAGGGATTTCGGATATTAATATAGATGATGGTTAAATGCTTAAAGCTTAAAAGCTTAATCCTAATAGGCTTATAAAATTTAATTGCAAATTTTAAGATACATTTTAATAAACTATTTAGTCAAAATTATTTGTCATTAATTAAAAATTCAAATGATTGAAGTCTGAAAATGAAAGGAATGATGTCTTTAATCAAACCCTGTAAATAAAAATGTAGCTTTAAGAATAGAAACCTACCATGTCCGGGTGATTTGTACGACATGTGTAACATTTAAGTGAATAGCCCTCGTAGACACTTTCCAATACTGAAACACAATCCATTAGAGTATGTGTGTCAGTGATAAAACATAAGAACAACCTGAATAGACGTTATTTGTGAATAATGCTGGGAAAACTTCAGTTGCTGTAAATACAATTAAAATCAGTAATGCAGCCTGTGCTAATTATAAGAAAACATAATAGTTCCAGAGAATAGATTTCAGGAGCAGCAACACAGAAATAGGTTGCGCCAATTTAAATTTCCAAAAATTAAGAAAAGCTAACCTAAAAATTCATGGCGAACGAATAATGGAAATAAATGAAGTAAAATGTCATTAAGAACATATAAGTCGTATGTCGAAATGATCAGAATAATTGGACGCATCGTTTAATAATATTAAAAGGACAATTAATACAAATTTTGCGAATTAAGGTTCTAAATTCCCATGTTGGTGGCGCGCGAATTTGTCGCGAAAATTTCAAGATTAAGTTTGATCACAATGGGCTTTGATCAAAGTTAGAAATAACACCACCAAAGAACAAATAAGTAAAAAAATAAATTCTAAAAATAGTATACAACATTTTTGATGTTAAATGAAATTATGAAAAAGTGAAGAACTTCGAAGCATAAACCTTGTAAACGAGCACCTTTTACGCTCTTGACTACCGGGTAGAATTGTAGTTGGAACGTAAAAGGGGACGTAACAAAATATATAATCGGCCGCGGATTGCCTCAAGTGGAGAAATAATGCCCAGGGTTTAATTTTAAGGTTTCTATTTACAATTACATACGGTTTGTGAGAGTTATTATGTACACGCAGTATTTAATTACAATTTATTCTGGCGGCTTTGGATACTCCGTAAGTCGCGAACGAAACAGCGGCGATTTAGACACGGCCAGTGTTGATACGGCGTTGGGCTAGTACGGTCGTCCGCTGAATTTTCACGTGTTTTGCGTATTGCGTTATTGGATCACTGAAACAGGTAAGTTATTTTAATTATCGGTGGCGGTCTTTACTACCACTTTTAAGTTTAACGGTTTTAACTTATTTCTACAGAGTTCGCTTGTTATAGCATAAACAACGGAGTTTATAATTGCGACTTACGACTTTATAAACGATGGAAGTCCGTCTTAACGTGCCCAGGATGCCTAGTGATCGTACTCGTACGGTGATGCCTGGTGGGCAAACAGTTTGTGTATGAGAAGTTCTAGACTCGGTGGTGGTGGTGGTTTCGTAGCGGTGATACTTTGCCTAAGTCGAAATATGCTAGCACACCCAATACGAAGTGCTACCAAATTGATCAACCAGATTTGAGGGGTTCGGAAATGTAAAGCGGCTAGTTTGAAATGGAACGGTTTCGGAGGGAAGCAGCTTCTACCGAATGAATCAGCCACAGTGCTTAGGGTTCGGAGTAAGTAAGTGTTGGCTATACGGATTATTAACGGTGGTTGTTTTAAGTAGTTTTCCAGCGATTAAGAGGGTTTTGCGCTACAGCCCGTACCAAAATTAATCAGCATTTGAAGTGGTCTTAGAGTTAGCGGATTAGTACAGGTTTTGCCACAGCCCGTGCCAAATCCAATTAACATTTGAAGTGGTCTTTGAGTTAGTACTGCCACATTCGGGTAGGCTTAGGATTGGAAAAGGCTTATTGAACAAGTCAATAAAAGTTAATTATTTTCAATTGCGCTCGCTCTTATATAAGGGACTTTATCTCTACCGAAAGAATGGGCAGCAGTTGCATGGGAGTAATTTTAAGTAGGACTCGACGTCTGTTTTGACGATGCAAATTTTATGCCGTGAGATATATCTTATTTCGGTGGCATATTTAAATTATATCATTGTTGGTTTCTTACAATCTGGTGCATGGACCTAGTAAAACCTCAGCATAGCCGGTGGAAATTTTCAAAGCGTTCCCGAACCTACAATCAACAATAAATAAAGATGAGTCGACCGATAACGGAGATAAACAAGACTTAACTATATTCTAAGGTAGACAATAGTTTTAAGTTTGTACAAATTTGTTTTATGCATGTGTCTATTTGTTAAACTTAATTATTAAGACGGAAAATTTGGGTTTTACTTCGTGGACGTTTACTAACTTTACCATTGTGACATACGCTCGGTAATTTTCTTAAAAGCCGTGGTTACACGAAAATAATTTCTCTTGTCTTATATTACGAAGGGAGTAACAACTCTTATGTAAAAGGTTTAATTTGTAAAGACATAAATAATAAAGCTAATTTTTATAATTTTAAGTGATAAGCAGATAGATGGCACAGTTTAAATACACCTGAGATAAATCATTACCAATCGAGTTAGCATTTGTTTTTATTTTATTTAAAAAAAATGAGTGGTTACACAACTATTATCTCACTGAATAGAGATAAAATTTTATTAATTGTTCCGTACACCCCTTTCAGTTTGAAGTGCAAACTATATCTGTGGTGTTCTCAATTGTGGTTAAAGGATTACAGGTTTGAAAGGCTAAAGTTTTATTATATTTTTTAAATAATTTAGAAAAATTATTGCCGCAATTATTGAAAAAGTGAAGTGAAATATTTGAACTACTGACTCGATTGTTTAGAGTAGTAAATGAAAGAATTTATTTCCTCTTTAACAACCTTAGAATCAAACTATCCTTGTATTCATAGTTAAAAGATATAATTCTTATGGTGTTTATTTCATGTAGGAAATTTTCAAGGTACGGGAATATAAAACCAAAACAAAAAAACCGACCTAAAACCGAGCAACAACCGAGCATGAAAAAACGTAAATACAAAGCCGAAACAAAACGTGAATTTAAAACCGAGTAAAAAATAATCGCAACAACGCTTTATGTTAAGTGTTTGTCAGGGATAAATAGACCCTAATTATGATATTTTACTCCCGTTTACTGAAATCTTCAACAAATTTGCGGAATATGTGCCAATTTCTTCGAAATTCGCGTTAAACAAAACGTATACAGGGTGTCCCACCGGGAACGCCATCGATAGATTATAGAAAAACTGTACATGGGAAAAATTTGAAAATTTGGTAGTATACCAACATTGACGGGGACAGTTTCGTTAAAATATTTTCAAGATAGTGACACTTCCGGTTATACCGCACAAAATTCTAGACACATTTTGTGTATAATGTCCTATACCTAAGTCTAACTGTTTTGGACTTATTTTAAATTTTATGTCAAAAATGATGTTTTTAGGCCTAAACAAAATTATAAAATTTTCCTATACTAATGCTTTTATTATTTAATTGGAATAGGTTTCCTTGTAGCAGGGGACCTATTTCAGTGGGCTATGTTGATACTTTGATAATAAATGAATACAGGGCGATCAAACAAAGAGGATTAAAATTAAATTTAAAAACACGTCAAAAGTCATTTTTTTAAATGCAAGCACCATGTTTTTATAACTTTATTTTATTTAGCATCAAAAATAAGGTTGACTTTGTACAAGGTTGTTTATTCAAAAAATTCATGGTTTTCGAAATATTGGCAATTTAACTTTTTCTTTGTTGCACAAATGCTATTGTATTTCTTTTAATATGAATGGTTATTCCTAGTTGGTCATGATGGCGTTAGAAAACAATCATCTGTCAATCATGTCAAACTGTTAAAAATTTTCAATAATCATGCCGGGACGCTTAAATTATACAAACGAAGATTACTTAAATTTATTTATTATTTATAGACAATGTGATAAAGTTATATTAAGAACATGTGTTACAGTTAATTGTACCGACTGTGAGTGTTAAAGTGCATATCGTTACCAAAGCGATAACTTTAAATGCTTGAAACACGTGTGTCAATAAA
The DNA here is from genome assembly GCA_030710515.1 of Abscondita cerata. Classification (NCBI taxonomy): domain Eukaryota; kingdom Metazoa; phylum Arthropoda; class Insecta; order Coleoptera; family Lampyridae; genus Abscondita; species Abscondita cerata. The sequence continues at coordinate 247,751 of JALBCR010000997.1, forward strand.
GCCAGGTGTTCTTTCGTTGCGTATGTAATACTGTACAAGTAATTACTTGGCTTTATCGACACACGTGTGTTTCAAGCATAATAAGTTATCGCTTTGATAACGATATGCACTTTAACACTCACAGTCGGTACAGTTAACTGTTGGCATTTCTTAGTTTGATACACACAGTTTGACATATCCTTGACAGATTATTGTTTTCTAACGCCATCATGGCCAACTAGGAATAACCATTCATATTAAAAGAAATACTAGCATTAGTGCAACAAAAAAAAATGTTAAATTGCCAATATTTCAAAAACCATGAATTTTTTGAATAGACAACTTTGTACAATGTCAACCTAATTTTTGATGCTAAATAAGATAAAATTATAAAAACATAGTGCTTGCATTTTAAAAAAATGACTTTTGACGTGTTTTTGAATTTAATTTTAATCTTTTTTTTATCGCCCTGTATTAATTTATTATCAAAATATCGACATAACCCACTAAAATAGGTTCCTGCTACAAGAAAACCTATTCCAATTAAATAATAAAGGCATTAGTATAGGAAAATTTTATAATTTTGTTTAGGCCTGAAAACGTCATTTTTGACATAAAATTTAAAATAAGTCCAAAACAGTTAGAATTAGGTATAGGACATTATATACAAAATGTGTCTACAATTTTGTGCAAAATCCAAAAATAGAATAATATATAGAATGTTCCATTTAAAATAAGCAACTTGACACCTACTTCCGGTATAACCGGAAGTGTCACCATCTTGAAAATATTTTAACGAAACTGCCCCCGTCAATGTTAGTATACTACCAAATTTTCAAATTTTCCCATGTACAGTTTTTCTATAATCTATCGATGGCGTTCCCGGTGGGACACCCTGTATATAAAACCGAGCAAAACGTGATTATAAAACTTATTAAGAAAAAGTAGCAAAAATGCCTGATGTTAATCACTGCTCATGTGTAAATGCATCATATTTACAGATTTTTATTACTATATCTAAAGACTTTCATCGTACATTCCGAATATTGTCGAAAAATGCGTAAGACAAAACGTGAATATAAAACCTAGCCAAAACCTAGCAAAACCTGAATATAAAATACAGTAATAAAAAATCGTGAAAATGAACTAATGTTCAGCATTTTCCCAGAATAGGGTTTTATTAGTTTTCGTTAGAATCTTAAAACAATTTCATTATTATTTGCAAATATTCTCTAAAATCTGCAAAAGACAACACGTGAATATAAAATCTAGTAAAACAAATTGCAAACGGGTCATAGGTTAATGGTTTTGGTATCAAAATGAAGCTAAAATTAGTCCGTATAGCTGTTGCTATTAATCATCTGAATTTCAAGTTGTTTTCAAAATTTTGTCAATAAAAATAAAAGTAAGTTTTGATAATAAAAGAAAAATTGTATTGGGTTGCCTAAACAATGAACATTCCTACGTTTTGACAATAAGGCTAAAAAGAAAGTCATTAATAAGCAAATAAAAAGCTTTATTCCCAATGAACAGCTTCGAAAAATATTAGAACTAAATTAAATAGGAAGGTTAGAATATATAAACATCAAAAATTAATAATTTTTATTGATGAATTTTCAAAAAGACTGTGTAATTCAGCTCATTTCTGATAGCGAACGTTATGCCAATAATTTTAGCTGGTTTTGATACCAATAGTATATTATGTACTAGAGTAGAACGCATTCTTTTGTGTTGAGCGAAGGTATTGCGGCCGAAGCGCAGCTGAGGCCGCAAAATACTTTGCGAAACACAAAGCGTTCGACTCCGTGTAGCATATACTATTTTTCTTCAAGCGTAAAAAACCAAATTCTTGAAGTAATTGAGGTGGTTTTAGAATGAATAGGCAATAGCGTTAACTCAACTTTACAACTGTCAAACATGACTGTCAAACAACATTATTTTTGTTGTGTGTATTAACACGGTTTGTAAAAAGGAAAATTTTTGTATTAATTTGTAGAGTAAGAAAGAAAGCTATAATTATTTAACAATACAACAATAATAATAATTAACTCTTATTTCAGATGAAAACTTAAAACAAACATTCTTTTTGTAGTAACTATATAGTGGAAAAAATACCTATTTCTTATTTATAGTAATATTAAAGGTACAATTTTGTAATGTCGAGTTAATAATATTTAATCCACTACTTGCTGTTTTAGAACTGACATTGACGTCATTATAGTCGTGATGGATTTCATATTCACTTGACTGGGATATGCTCGATGTTGCGGTGGAAGTACTAGGCCTGTTAAGATCACCTGATGTTACGGTAGATGTGTTACCTTCATCGCACCCTAATATTCTATTGGCAATTTCACGTTTGTTTGAAAGGGAGTCTTCGATGTATCCCTCAGGTACATTGTTAGATTTCCATCCACCGTGTCTTTTTAGAGTGGTAATGTCTCCACCATTGTCAACTAATAATGTAGCTGAGGTTCGTCGCAGTGTATGACCAGTGTATTCGTCTGGATTAGGTAGTTTTAAAAAGTTGCCACTTGTTTTGGTATACCTGAAATTTTATGTATCCCCATAACGACACGGTGGCATCTACCATTTTGGTATTTTAAAAGAATCTTGTTATGTTGATGTCATTAGGTCGAAGTGTCATATATTGTCTACATAAATTTAAATAAAAATCTTCAACTATGGTAAATGTCCGTGACTTATTCGTTTTAGTATTAGGAATTTTTACTAATATTATACGTTCCAGGTCTTCGATATCCTGTATTCTTAAATTGACTAGTTTGTCGCAACGACATGCCCCAATAACTCCGAATATTAATACGATCTAAGAAAATAGTATCTACTTTAGCGATTGAAAAAGTTATATTTGAAATTACCTTCAGGGCCAAATATTCATTGTTTGGCGCATTTTGTAAAAAGTTATTAAAATGTTCTTTTGAGAAAACTTTTGCTTTTTTGGTTGATACCCATCAGCTTGGCGCTTCAAGAAGGAAATTAATTTTGCGTAATTTTTAAGTTTATGTCATGTTTAATATTTAATTGGCACTTTAGCATGGAATATTGTGCCCATAATGACGAACTTTTCATAGTTTCCGCCAAATGGGAAAAATACGCTAACATAACATTTTCTGTGTAATTGATTATATTATTTTCTTGCGCCCATTTCAAAAATTTATTGTAAGCATTTGCGACATTTTTAAAAGTTTAAATTTTAAATGGCGTTTCTGCTTAAAAAGTGCTAATACCTCTACCGGCAAACTAAGTTACTAATTGAGCGTAAAATAATAATATTATTGTACGCCGTAAAATAATGTAGTCGTTCTATATATTCAATGCGAGATAGTAAAATTCATATTTTATCACGCTTGAAGAAAAAATTATTTTGTCACTTGAAAGGGCGAACATGAATTCGAAAAAACCAGTTCACAATGCTAAATCCCTACGACCCGTTTTCAAAAACACCACCTTTGTATATTTGGTGATAATAAATACAAAGCCACTAGCATTGAAAAGCTGCAGTTTCATAATGTTATTTGTTAGTACATTATTTACCAGTTGACAGTTCATTACTATAACTAAGTCGTTGTCTTGTTCTGTACAAAATAACAACTTAGTGTGGTTTTGTGATTTTTCAATTTCAATTTCAATTCATTAATTAAACCTCCAGATAATACGATACACACAGACAATCAATATCAAATTCAAAAACGTTTATTTTAATATAACTGGCCAGAACGATAGAAACCGAAAAGAATCGTAGGATCAGACGGAAAATCCAAAGTTGCCTAAAAATAATGATTATAAAAACGAACTGTCAGATATCATTTTGTGATTACATGATGAAAAGTGCAGTTATAATGAGAAGGAGGAAGGAATTAAATCAACGATTGCACTTTTTGAGTTAACAGAATTATTTTATGATGCCTTGGTCGAGTTGGAACTTACTAAACATATCTGACGATAGGATATCAAATTATGCTGTAAAAGAGCCATCTTAAAGGTATGTTTTAAAACCATATGTAAGAAAACGGTTTTACGATCACAAAATTATAGCACAGTGTAGGTCAAGCATATGCATTTAAAAATGATCATGTTCTCATGACATGCAACTTCAATTTTACTATGATTCAAATACAATCAAACAGAGAACAGATTTTATAATTCCAGAATGGCTAACAAAAGTTGGATTAAAGGTTTGAGCGTCTATATTAGATCCCAAAATCTATCCATCTAGTCATTTAACTGTGCAATATTTTTCAGTGACAAAGACAGCATATTTATTTCATCGGAGAATTAATACCAACTAAGTTAATGCACACATTCACTATGCCATCATTGTAAAATTTGATGCAAAAATCAAAACACCATTTTCCCAGTTGGCAGATTTTTCAATGCCTCTAATTTTTCCATACGTCCGTCGTGTATGCCTATGCAAAGTAAGCAACTATTTACTGCATTCATGGAAACTTGGATCTTGTCTGATTGTGTACATCTGCGATGCCCACTTAATAAAAGCCTTTCAGCAAAATTTGTAAAGAAAAAACTGAAAACAAATAAATGTTCTGTTCTATACACGGCTTTCTTTTCTATAGCGAGAGTTTCGGAAGTGTTAAATCGGACAAACCTTGCGGATTGTGAGAACTTTTAGATCCAAATCCGGAAAAGGAAGCCACAGAAAATGAAAAACGTTTCGCGCACGGATATTATTTACTTTATTAACCAGATTGCTCAAGATGAGGAAAGGATAACCCCATTAAGCTTGCTAATTTGCTTGCTCAATCAGAATGTTGGTCTATATTTGTAAAAATAAGGAAGGAGGAAACGCAGAAAAAAAAGCAGTGTTAGTGTAAACTGCACATTAAAATTAAATTAAATTATACTTTTGTACGGAACTAAAGTTAAGTTGGTAATTAGAACGTTTTCAAGAGATGCCGAATAACCTAAAAATAACCACAAGTTTTAGTTGTATTTTTCATACTTGTTTTATTAAATTAATCAAAAGTTAATTGTTTAACTAATAGTTCAACAGGTTATGGGCCCAGGCACATAATCGTTGTTGTTCAATTATTAACGGCGGTTAAAATAATAAAAGTGATGTCAGCCAAAGTTATATAAAACGTGGAAGAAAAAAATTAAATACGTATGGGAGCGCAAAGCAAAAATGGAACAATTAATAATACCAGTTCCAGCCTTAAAATTAAACGGTTTAAATTGGTTAGTGTAGAAGTTCCAGACCACCGTGATGTTAAAAGGGAAAGATTTGTTCGATATTGTCACTTAAGATAGAAAAAAACAGATCAAGATGATAAGAAGTGGTTCAACGAGGATGCGAAGGGTCAAGAAATCATAATATTGAGAATGGAGGAGTCAGAATTAACATACATTTTAAGCTGCGAGTCATCAGCTCAAATGTGGTTGAAACTGAAGGCGATTCATGACAAGGAATCCGAAGTAAGTCTTCATTTATCTCAACAAATATTCTTTTTAGCAGAATTTAAACCTGATGGAAGTGTGTCAAAGTTTATCTCTGAGCTGGAAAGTATGGAAGAATTAACCGAAAGTATGGTTATGACTAAAATTATTATGTCGCTACCGAACGATTATAATCATTTTATTTCTTCATAGGAATCGGTGCCAGTTGCCGATAGAAATTTGAAAACATTAACTTTAAGATTATTGATAGAAGAGGAAAGGTTAAGATCGATAGAGAACGTAACAGCATTAAGGACAGCAAGCAGAAACCAAGGTACAAACAAAAATTTACTTAACTTTGTTGAAGATAAACTAAAATCAGAGAGAAAGGAAAGTCGAATATGCCATTACTGTAAGAAACCTGGACATTTGTTAAAGAATTGCTGGTTTAGAAAAATAAAAGCAAGAATAGCAATGCAAGTCACTATTCAAAAAATGCAAATGCAATAATTGGTACTGTTTCTACATTAAATGAAAATGAATAGTTCATTGATACAGGCGCAAGTGGGCACATGTTTGGGACTGAAAACACAAGCAAAATTGGAGATGGAAAGGTATTAAACACAGGTGGAATAGGATCGGTTGCACTAGAAACTTGGAATGGCAAAGAATGGATATAAACCACGTTATTAAATGACTTGTATGATCCAGATATTACAGTTAACCATTTTCAGTAGGTCAAGCTTTAGATACGAGCTTAACAATAACGTCGAATAGTGAAGAATGCAAAATAATTGATAACACTGGTAATGTTAGAGCAATTGCTGAACGAAAAGGAAAATTATAGAAAATGATGTTTAGACAAAATAAAGATCATAAAAAAACTGTACTCGGAAGCTTTAAATGAATGGCATTGCAAACTTACTCATCAGAGTTTCTCATATATGAAAAATTATTAAAGAAAAACAATATTAAATACTTAAATGAAGTTAGCCAACCCATCTGCGCTGAATGTTTGGCTGTTAAGCAATACCCAATACCATTTAAAGGAAGCAAATTGAGAGCAACAAAATCATGCATGTTAATACACAGCAATGTGTGTGGTCCTTTTGGGAAAAGTTCTCTTGGTGAAGCTAGATACTTCTTATTGTTAAAAGATGATTTTACAAGTTACCGTCAAGTGTATTTCTGGAAGTATAAATTTAAAGTTAAAGAAAAACTGAAAGAATTCATTGCAAGTGCAGAAAATATAACTGAGAACAAGATCAAGTGTATTCGGACAGAAAAATGGTTTAGAATTTGAAAATAAGGATATAGAAAAAATGTTAAAAGCAAAGCGAATTGAACATCAAACGTCAGTAATTTACACAGCACAGCAGAATGGAAGAGCAGAGAGGGAAAATCGAACGCTAGTTGAATGTGCAAGAACGTTAATACATGCCAAAAGTTTGGGCTGAGGCAGTTAACACTGCTGCCTTTATTTTAAACAGAATTATTTAAAAGGAATCTGAAAGTAGAGTTTCAGCATGTATTCCAAAAATTAAAAGTCAAAAATAGATTCCAAAAATAAAATAAGCATTTTCGTAGGTTACAGTGACACTTCTAAAGCATACAGAGTTTATTTTCCTAAAACCGAGACAGTATAAATTCTTTGTGATGTTGTAATTTTAGAAACAATAATTGCCAAATCAGAAAATATAATAGCCTTGGAAAGGTTTACAACTAACGACGGCTCTAAAAAAGAAACAACAAAAGGAAATACGGATTAATGTAGCGCATTAGGTTTGTGGAGAATAAAGTATTTATAATAGTTAGAGCAGCAGCGTCCGGCTTTATCGTAGAGGGGGTCCTTAAAGAGTTCTAAGAAATTAAACTGCTGTCTAACAAGACGCCACCTGCTGAGTAAAAAAAGAAATAAAACCGACCAACAGGAGATCAACAGGTTTTATTTAAATTAGTTTTAAGAGAAAGACAGACAATTCAATAGAACAACAAACAAATCTTATAGTAATAGGCAAATATGACAGAAATGAGAGACTGCCGGATATATTCACGTACGTTAGCAGTAGCCTTGGTTAATAAAAAATAAGGTTCGCAATTAAGGCGCCGGATTCACGGGTAAGATTTAATTATACCAAAATTAATGTTAACGTTCCAATTGAGAATTGGCTAATAGGAAAACTCTGCGTACACATGTCACTTACACACGGCAATTTATCTGGTTGAACATGCAACGACACTGACTTAAACTAAGATTACAAGGGGTGAGTACCTCCCGCAAACCCTAAAGGCATTTTGATTTTGCGTCAACCGCTCTAAGTGAAGCGCCCGAGCCAGTATTGAGCTGGTTAAAAACGTTCGGTTATGGAGAGTACCACCGAATAAAAATTTACTTAAGAACTAAAAATCAAGCCGTTTCATGTCATATGTACATACGCATTAACAATGGATAAGTTACTTAATTAATAAAACTTAGCTTTAATCTAATGGATGCAGTTCCGAAAGTAAGAGTTTCCAGTTAGCGACGATATCGACAGTTCGGGAGATTAGGTAACCTCAGGATTCCTCTTAGGGGAGGTGTGCAAAGAGAAACGGAAGGCGGTAGGCTTCCTCGATAAAGTTATGACGCATAACCAACCCCTGTTAGACGTGGTATCCATCGGTTGCTTGCAGCTTATCTAATGCAAAACCGTAGTGTGGTCTTTAATTGACAAGGAAGGTCTTAATCAGCTACTCCAGCACTCTCAGGAGTTATCCAGGTATAACACACAGCAAAATCATAAGGTCAAGAAACGTGCTAAAAGAATTTCACGTGGCATGTTTAATGAAAATCTTGTGACACACATAAGTGATTTGTGTAAATTTCAATTTTAAGATGCACGCTAAACCACCCGTGCGAAAGAAGAAAAATGTCCGCTGTTCGTCTAGGAATCTTATTTGAATTTTATTTTCAACCAATAGAAAATTAGCAAAATGCGCGCCAAATACGACGTAACATATTACTCGCGACACACGTTTTATATTGCTTTCGACACACGTCCCATATTCCAAAAATAAAACCGTAACAAGGTTCCCTGTAATTAATACAGAAAATTCAACCGAAGAACAGATAACATTAGAAACAGAAAATGAAACTCTAGAAAAAGAAACTCGAGCAGAGGTCGACAATGAATTAATTAGTTTTGATAAAGACTGTAAAGAAGACGAACCAGAACAACATTATAATCTAAGAAATCGACGAAATTTAAAAATGCCAGCTAGATTACAAGAATACAGTGTTTGTAGTGTTTGTGTTGGTGATGAGTTAACGTACGAAGAGGTAACTAAAGGAGCCGATAAAGAAGAATGGAAGATCAATAAAGAATTGAAAGTGTTACAAGAAAATGTGAATTACAAATTGCAAAATCATTGGCCCGAAGTGGTTTCCAACGAAAACATGTGTTTGATTTAGGTGAGATTTATGCACCTGTAGCTAAAATGGCAACTTTTCGCGTAGTCTTAGCTTTGGCGAATAAGTTTAACTTAGAAATCTTTCAAATGGTTGTAACTGCAGCTTTTCTTTATGGTAACATTGATGAGACGGTCTATATGTACAAACCTAAAGGTTTTGATAATGGAGATAATAATTATGTATTAAAATTAAACAAATCTTTGAATGGGTTGAAAAGGTTCACAAATACTGGAATGTAAAATTTCATGCAGTAATGTTAGATTTGAGAGTTGAAAAAAAAAAATTATAATTATTTACATACCACAGAAACCGATCAAACTTATGTTTTATTATGTGTAGATAATTTTTATTAGTGAGATCTAATATTAACAAAATTATTTCCATAAAACAGGGTTTGCAGAAGAAATTTAAGATGAAAGGTTTTAGGAAAGATTGGAAATTTTTTGGAAATAAATGTAAATCATAATGTAGTCAAAGGTGTTACTGAAATTAATCAAACAGATTATCTTAAATGTGTGTTGAAAAGATTTGGAATGACAAATTGTAACGGTGTAAAGACCCCATTAGAAGTTAAGTTAGATAAGTTAAAATTAGGAAATGAAAAGAAAGAATTAGAAACTGACTGTAGACGATTAATAGGTTTATTAATGTACACTAATGAAATTTAAAACTTGGACACCACAATTTCTGTAAACAAAAGTTTGCACATTGTGAAGCGGGCTTAAGGGTATCATTTACAATTCTAACAGCAGGTAGTCTCAGCAGGGGTTATCTTATAGAAGGACTGTAGAATGAATCATTACACTAAGCACGTTTTAGAAAATAGGTAATTTACGTTGCTTACTTAATTTTTTCTTTAAAGAATATATTTGAAGGTATCGCTAATTAAACACCATAGCTCGATTAATTATCGAATCAAAATTTTGTTTAGGAAATGTTTACAAAATAAAATTAGAAATAATTTTGATTTAAAAACGTCTACAAGCAATAACTTTTAAATTAAATCAAAAACTAAACATGGTTATTTGGGTTGACTGATTATTACTTATTTTTAAATAAATCTAACCTACTAATTATTGTAAGTTATTAAAAAATCATTAAACTCTCTATTCATAATATTTAGTCCTTACAAAATGTATATTTTATGACGTTTCATTTTTTCTGTAGTTAATATAAAAAGTGAAAATAAAAACTAAGGCAATTCTTATTGTCAACGTATATATTTAGTTTTTTGACAAGAATTTATTACATAATTATAATTAAGATACCAAGTTATAGTTTAAAATTAAATGAAAACTTTGTTTTTAAATAAAGGTATTACTATATAAATAAATATAAGAAATCAATAATGGGTGTGACCTCCATTATTATTGATACATTCTTGGAGGCGTCTGCTCATTGACGCTATCAAGGTATCAATATAATTAATATTAATCGTTTCCCATGCGGTATCAATGGCTGCAATTAGTGCATTACGGTTTACTGGTATAAAATTTGGCCCTTGTTGTCTTCGGATAACAACAAGTATTCGAGCCCAAACATTTTCGATAATGTTAAAATCTGGGCTTTTTGCTGGCCATGGTAACAGCTCCAAGTTATTTTCTCGTATCCAATTGCGCACAACCCGCGAAGTATGAATAGGGGCGTTGTCCTTTAACAACAAAAATACATTATGAAAATGTTAATTCAACAGATCCCAAACTATTTTTTGGAGAAAGTATAGTGAAATAAGAATACTTACTTGTTGGAAAATATAATCTTCGTCTGGATAAAACACTTCGACTGAAGGTTTCATAATAGTTTCCAAAATATCTAAATACGCAGCAGAATCAAGACGTCCATCGATAGCCCAACAAACTCCTGGACCCCGCGCGCTAACCAACCCCACACATTCACAGAAAAATAACCACTTCGTTTTTTAGGACATATGTGATTATTTTCGTAACGAGTTCCTTCTATTCTAAAAAACTTTTAGTGGTCCATCGTTGCGGCTATTGAACGTTTTTTCGTCGCTAAAAATCACTCGATTCCAAAATTCCAAAGGTTCGTTCACATATCGCCTTGCAAATTCCAGACGACGTCTCATATTTTCGTCACTGAGAACTTCTTTCGCAGCAGCATTATACTTCTTTATTCCCATCTCCTTTAAATTTTTTGTGCAGTTATACGGCATCCGGGAAAATGTGTATCTGCTATAGCCCTGGAGTATGTAGCAAATGGTTGTTCTGTTACGTAATGAAACAACTCGAGATCTTGAGCACGTGTAGATACTTTAGGTCTACCACTTCCGATGGCTCCTTCCAAAGTGTGTTCAAGATTCCATTTTACTCGGTAATGCCCTACGGTGCTTTTTGGTATATCTAACATGCGTGAAATTTCACGCACGCTACGGCCCGTCGCTAATTCCGAAACAATCCGCGCTTTCAAATCAGCACCGAGATGAGGTGGCATTTTCACAACACTTAAAATTTTAAACTAAAATGGAATTTACATTTCTTACTTTATTTATTGGTTCACACTACCCCTTCTCAAACAGTAGGTAATTGTTTATTTATTACATACTTCTAATGACCAATGTAACAACCCTTAGAGCAATATGACTCAAAAAGTAAATTAAACCAGCAAGGATATTCTATTGTTATTGAAACTTATTCATAAAGTAAAAGCCATTTCCTTATAATGCTAATGGACAGGATTTTCTTTTAAGTATTAAGATTACAATAGAGGACTTATAAACTTTCGAAAATATCTAATTATAAATATTTACACTGCAATTGCGCTTTTTCCTTAATAATTTCTTAGCAATAACATACACGTTCTTGGTTTTAAGTTGTCATAAATTTGATATGATATAAATTTGTGTTTCTAATATTACATCACAAACTAATCTTTATTCGCCAAAAAATTGTTGCTTAAGTTGTAAAGCTTCGTACACACCTGAACAACAAACCGAGCAACAAACATAACAACGAACCGAAAGTCAAACAGAACGACAAACGATCTTTTATGATTTCCACAATCCGAACAACAAACGGAACGTTTGTGCTGTTCCCATAATTATTTTCAGTAGTTTTCAGTTCATATATATTTATTATTGAGAAGAGAAAATTGCGGAAAACAAGAAGATAGTGCCAACCAAATTTTTACGCACAAAGAAGAGTAAAAATTATAATTTACTTCGTTTTTTTTTTTTTTGGAAATTTCCCGCCCAAATGATGCTAATAGGGACATCATCTTTTTCTTGCATTCTTAAACACTGATTAATTTAAAACATTTTCTTCTGTCAACTCCATAATATTACCTAAAACACAACAAACCCACAAAAGGGAGGACAAAAATAAATAATTTAATTCTCCCGCATAAGTTTGTTCGCCGTTTTGTTTAGATTCGTCCAAACCTGCAAACGCATTCGCGCGCATTTTCTTTGATGTCGGAGAAAAACCGCAAGTTGCGGGAACGCCGCAAACCGTTCGTGGAACAATCAAGACTTGCAAATCTGTTCTAAAATTCGTACGTAGCACCGTCCAAATTAATGTTCCGATTGCCGTTCGGTTCGTTGTTCTGTTTGTTCCTCGGTTTGTTGTTCAGGTGTGTACGAAGCTTTACAATAAGCATATTAATATGAACTATATCTTATGAAAGGAAAGTTATGTAACTATAATTAACGACTTAACGTTACGTTAGTAGATTCCATTTACTATTTACACATATTTTCTTGGAACATTCGATAATTAACTATCGGGATATGATGACCCTATACTTCGCAGGTTGTGCGCAACTGGATACAAGCAAATAACTTGGAGCTGTTACCCTGGCCAGCAAAAAGCCCAGATTTTAACATTATCGAAAATGTTTGGGCTCGAATACTTGCTGTTATCCGAAGACAACAAGGGCCAAATTTTATACCAGTAAACCGTAATGCACTAATTGCAGCCATTGATACCGCATGGGAAACGATTAATATTAATTATATTGATACCTTGATAGCGTCAATGAGCAGACCCCTCCAAGAATGTATCAATAATAATGGAGGTCACACCCATTATTGATTTCTTATATTTATTTATATAGTAATACCTTTATTTAAAAAAAAACGTTTTCATTTAATTTTAAACTATAACTTGGTATCTTAATTATAATTATGTAATAAATTCTTGTCAAAAACTAAATATATACGTTGACAATAAGAATTGCCTTAGTTTTTATTTTCACTTTTATATTAACTACAGAAAAATGAAACGTCATAAAATATACATTTTGTAAGGACTAAATATTATGAATAGAAAGTTTAATGATTTTTTTAATAACTTACAATAATTAGTAGGTTAGATTTATTTAAAAATAAGTAATAATCAGTCAACCCAAATAACCATGTTTAGTTTTTTGATTTAATTTAAAAGTTATTGCTTGTAGACGTTTTTTAAATCAAAATTATTTCTAATTTTATTTTGTAAACATTTTCTAAACAAAATTTTGATTCGATAATTAATCGAGCTATGGTGTTTAATTAGCGATACCTTCAAATATATTCTTTAAAGAAAAAATTAAGTAAGCAACGTAAATTACCTATTTTCTAAAACGTGCTTAGTGTAATGATTCATTCTACAGTCCTTCTATAAGATAACCCCTGCTGAGACTACCTGCTGTTAGAATTGTAAATGATACCCTTAAGCCCGCTTCACAATGTGCAAACTTTTGTTTACAGAAATTGTGGTGTCCAAGTTTTAAATTTCATGAGTGTACGCCATGTTAGGAACGAAACCTGATATTTGTGCATCAATTTCCTGTCTAAGTAAATATCAAAACAAACCTAGCCTAGAATTGTGGTATTTATTGAAAAGGGTATTAAGGTTCATTAAAGAAACACTTGACTTAAAATTGGTGTACGAGTCGGGTGAATCTAATACCATAGTTATGTAGACGCCAATCGGGGTGGAGATTGGGATCCCCGGAAATCAACCACTGGTTATAGTTTTTAAACTGTTTAATTGTGCAATTTCTTGGTCAACCAAGGTCCAACCCACAGTGGCTTTAAGTACGGCCATTTGGGAAGAAATATGGCTACGCAATTTAGTGATAGAACTGAAAATTTTTAATAATGATTGCAAAATAATTGTGTTGGAGGATAACCAATCTGCTATACGTGTTGCCAAAAACAGAGTTACACAAACGTTTAAAAACACATTGACATCAGACATCATTTTATATAAGAGATAAAGTTAGAATCGGAAGAAGTCAAAATTAAATACATAAATACGTGTGACCAGATTTGTGATCTATTTACCAAGCTTTTATCTAGTGTAACATTTGTAAAATTAAGGGAGAGTTTGAACCTTAAATAATTTATATTTAATGAGGAGAGTGTTAGTGTAAACAGCACATTAAAACTAAATTAAATTATACTTTGTAAGGAACTAAAGTTAAGTTGGTTGGTCACGTTTTATAATGTGTTCGACAAAGGATACTTCGTTTTGCAAGCAACAAACGCCACGTACGGAAATATTAAACCAAACCGAAAACCGAGCTAAAACCGAGCAAGAAAAAGTGAATATAAAACCAAGACAAAACCGGGCGAAACAGAAACATAAAACCAAGTACGAAAATCGCAAAAATGAAATGATATTCAACATATTGTCAAAATACGCTGGCGTTGTTGATAAAGGTTTTATTAGTTTTTCTCTAAAATCTTGAAGGAATTTTTATTATTATTTGCAAATATTCTCCAAAATCTGAATGTATTTCTCTGTACTCGGTTTTATATTCACATTTTGCTCGGTTTTTTAACTCGGTTTATATTCATGTTTTGTCTCTGGAAAATTTTTGGGAATCGATCCAAATATTCATGAAATGCTTTGAAAACTCCAGTAAAAAGTAGTAAAACCTTCGTTACTAACGCCAGTTGATTCAGAAAAAATGCTAAACAGCCACCATTGTGTGAATTTTCTTTCTCGGTTTTGTATTCACATTTTGTCTTACGCAATATTTGCTACGCACCATAGAAGTCTTTGGATATCTACTAAAAATCTGTAAATTGATCATTTGATAATTCAATTTTCAATTATTTCTTATTTGGTTTTATATTCATGTTTTGTAGTACGCCAATTTTGGAGAATATTTGCACAGAATTTTCAAATTCTTTGAAGATTTCAGGAAAGGAATAAAAATCAATGCAATTTTTTATTATTCGGTTTTATTTTACGTTTTGTCTTACGCGAATTTTGAAGAATATTGGGCACATAATCCTCAATTTTGTTGAAGATTTCAGTAAACGGGAGTAAACAATCATAATTATAGTCCACTTAAAAATGATGAAGATATCATCAACATATCTTTTATAAAACAGAATCTTGTTAATTAAAGTAAACTAAGATCTTCGTTTTTTTGATAATAAAAAGAAAATTCTACCTATTGACAATCGTATCAAAACAGTTGACGAAAAATATTTCGTAGCTGTTTGGGTTCAAAATTTAAATTGATGCTACCAGAAGTTTTAGAGATCAATGAAGCATATCAAATTCTAAAAATGTTTTCACTAGTTGCCTTAGAATATAAATTGGAAACTTCTTGTGGTTTTTCAATTAATGTTATTAAACTATTTGTTTTATTAGATATTATTTTAGTGGTTAGTTGTAAATTGTTTAATAGATGTATGTAATTTTCTTGTTTAAGTTTATTGAATAATTAAAGCGCTTCTTTTCTATTTAACAAAAGTTTACATGCCAGATTTTACTTTACTTTATTGATGTTCATTAAACGCTATATCTGTACTTGGATCATTCTCAACTAATAAACAAAAATTTAAGTATGTTAACAAGATTATTTAATATCATATATGCTGCCGGACACATACACTCAGGAATGTTTAAAATAAACATTTGCATCTCTACAAAAATAGACTGTTATATTCAAATTAAATTTCTGACCATAGAGTGGTCACGACTGAATAGCGGGGTTATTATAGCAGTCGGCTTTCCGTCACTTCCGTTAAGACACGCGTAAGTAACGTTGAGTTAAATTATAATAATTTGTTATTACATTTATTAATGTAAATAACTTAAATTATAATAAAGCAGTTAAGTTAACAAGAAAGACAAATGTGAAATTATGCAAATATTGCAATAATCTAATGAGCAATGTACTAAATTTATATATTCTTAGAAATTGTACGTAATCGGATTAGAACAAGTGTGGAAGTATACAAGTGAAACACAATCAGCATTCAGAAACGACAAATTGCGCTGAATGAGTTATTTGAAATATTAAAAATTTTTTAATTTGAATCGAAAAAATGATGCGGAAAAGTTTTGAAATTAAGAGGACGCGATTAATATCCAAGACGGTAGCAATACTAGAGATAAAACTTTGACAACCTTTGTAATCTCAGTAGGACATTTGTATTTTTAGCCTTATTCTGTCAATAATGGCAGCATTAGTCAGTTTAACTGGTAATTGACAATATGTAAGATCTATTACCGAAGGAACAGGCATGGAAAGCGTGATTTATTATTTTATCTGGCACAATTTCCACTAACAGGATAGTTGGGTTACGTTTACAGACAAGCAATTCAAAGTGGTAAATCACATAAAATTGACATTAATCTGTCGGAAGGTAATGTTTATTTAAATT
Organism: Abscondita cerata; assembly: GCA_030710515.1. Classification (NCBI taxonomy): domain Eukaryota; kingdom Metazoa; phylum Arthropoda; class Insecta; order Coleoptera; family Lampyridae; genus Abscondita; species Abscondita cerata. The sequence continues at coordinate 264,223 of JALBCR010000997.1, forward strand.
CGAATCAAATATATCATTTTAAATAAATATTTCTTTAGATTACCACAATTCAAGTTTGTATGCACTTACAAGCGGGAGCAATTATGAATTGAGGATTTACTCGTAAAAGTGTTACTTCTTAAAATACTTTGTCATGTAGGTCCATCTTCCAATGCAGAATGTGCTGTGGCAAACAATTTTATTTAAATATTTGTTCAAAATTTCGTTGACCGTAAGTATACTTATTTAATAACATTAAAATAATTATGAATGTAAAGAAAGATTAACTAAAGAAACTAACTAAACATTTCCACATCTGCTGATGTCATCAACACTTTGTTAAAAATGGCATCATCGAGCACTAAAAACTCGGTTATTTAGTGTTATAAGCAAAATTTTGTATTCGTACTTTTAAAATTATTTTTATTTAAAACTAAATTTTTATTGTGAATGACGTTGCCTAAGAAGATATGATTAGTTAAAGTTTAATTTTTTCTTGTATATTTGTAAAGTTCTTTTGTGGATAGATTAAATTTCTAAGGTTATAAACAAATAGCAGTTATTTAACGAACCTAAATTTTTTTATTTAAGAAAAAGTTTAGGAGTACGTTGCTAAAGTTAATTTGTTTTATAAACAAAATATGCAATCCATATAGGCCAATCAATAGAGGTTTTTTCGTGACAAAAATACTAACAAGAAGAAGACATGTGCCATCATATCAAGGACAATGAGTACATTAATTTCGATATAAAGCCAACGCGATTGTCATTAATTAGTTTTTTGATTAACAAATTAGTGCAAAAAGTATTTTTTTAGTTTTTTCGTTCTTGATTTAGTAGTCTTTATTGCAAAACTGGAATCTACAATGTAGTGTGTAACTTAAATTTTAAAATCTTTTGAAAAATTGAAATCGGCCGATCTCCCGAGTATTTAGGCTATGGCAAAAATAATGCAAAAAATTAATTATAATCGTACAAAAAACTTCAGGTTTTTTGCAAATGAAAGTACTTATCAAAAACTTATTATGTCCCGGAGGCTGTTCACTGTAGCTCAAAAATGTATATTTAGTTAATTAAAAAAAAAACAAAAATCGATCGTTTTTTCGGTTTTTCTCGGAAAATAAAAACCGATCAAGTCGTATCTGTGCTAATTTTTTCGTATTTTAATTTCTCTAACGTTTCTTTTACTCCATTAACATTGGTTTATTAGTATTCAGTTAGGGAACGAGAAAATTCAAAAGACGTTGTTAATCACAAATTAATTAATGACAACCGCATTTTGGCTTTATATCGAAGTTAATCTACTTATTGTCTTTGATATGATGCCACACTCTCTTTCTATTAGTATTTTTGTCACAAACAAGGCAATATTTTTTAGCTATGGTGACTGGCTTAATAGCAATATGTACTACAGACCTCTAGTAGAAACATTTATTAGGGTAATTTTGAGAGCGATGACTTATATTAGAAAAAATTAAACAAAACATTGAATTTGAAAATTTTGAATATTGTATGTTTGGAAATCAACGGTGTCGGTGAGTTCTCTCACATACCAGGGTATAATGACTCACTTACTAATTCGGCTTTCTAGAACAAACCTTTCACACCTATCACACAACTTAACTCTCATGAAACCAATAAGAACACTAACCGTACTTAAGCCAGTCATCTTTTTAGTTGTATAATTATACTTTTACCGCACTCTGTGCATTCAATTTTGTCCTTTCCACAATGTCTTCACTTGTAGCAGTCCAAAACTTGGTCGCTACCTTATATTTAAATAAGGCGCGCATTTTCCCGCTAGTTTGCATCCAATGCATGATGACTAGTAACTTTTTCCAGGCGACAAAAGGATAAAAATGGCGACAGAAGTGGTAAAAGTAAGACCACGCCGTTACTGAATACATTTACGTTTTATCTGTTTCGTTTTTAGTAAACCAAAGTTAGAATTAATGGAATAGCTTATAGCAACAAATCTATCTACGTTATTAGTATTATATACGTTCCATTCAAAAAAAATGTTTGATTCAGTAAAATGAACGTGCGTTCCGGAAATAAAAGAATATTCGTTATTTTTTTTGTTCGTTTGATTTCTACGTTTTTGTTGATGAAAATTCGACTATCAAACACGTTATTAATTTATGGAAGAAAATTCGGTTTATTGAATATTCCGTACGCATTACATCATCCTAAGTGCAGTTTCGATATGCAAGCAATTTGATTCCGTCCACACAAAGCATCAAGGTCAGCAAAATACCTGCTCGGGTTTCAAAAAATTCAACGTCTCTTATTAACACAAGAAACTTCAAGTAAGTACTTTCATAATATTAACAATTCTTCGAACGTTCTGTGCATTGAAGTTAATTTTGACAAACTAAAGTCGACCTAAACTGTCCCGTGTGTGGGGTTGCTAGTCCCCATCGGGCGCCTCCCCAGGTGGCGGATAGGGAAGCCCACCAGATATGGCGGGTACCGGGGAAATAAAATACTCGGGGCGGACCAAAACTAGCAACCGAATGGCTACCGGAATAAGTGGCTCCCTGTAATCTGTCAACAGTCTATATATATAATAGAGTGGAAGAATGGTTACAGATAGGGCACCTTTGCCCTTGTTGTGAGAAACAGCAACAAAAGGCGAATGAACCAGGAAAAGGTCAACGGCATAGGATGTTGAACGCAACGGGAAACGACAACATTAAAGATCCTTAGGGATATCCCTAGTACATCAAAATGGCTAGTTTCAATACAAAATATTCCGGAGTATCAATTCCCCCAATCGGATCTCCGGGGGGGAATGCATTGAAAAGAGCTGACAAATGTAGACTGACATCAAAAGAAGAAAAATACATTAAGATATGCACGTGGAACGTAAAAACAATGGCCCAAGCAGGAAAAATACACAATGCAATAGAAGAAATGAAACGAATGAATATCAAACTTATGGGCATAAGTGAGATGGAGATGGCCAGGTTCAGGCGAAATAAACATTAATGAGTATAAAGTATATTACTCAGGAACTGCCACTGGAAAATATCAGCATGGAGTAGGAATGATTGCAGAAAGAAACATTCCAAGACATATAACAAACTTTGTGCCTATATCGGAGAGGATATTGTTAATTCAAATATCAAGCAGACCAGTCCCAGTAAACATCATCCAAGTATATGCTCCGACGTCTGACCATAATGACGAAAAAGTGGAACAGTTTTACTCAGATATATCAGAAATATGGAATAAGCTTCCCAAACGAGATCTCACAATAATAATGGGAGATCAATGCGAAATGGGAAAAGGACGAACTGGAGAACATATTGGAGCACATGGGCTAGGAGAAAGAAATGAAAGAGGTGAAAGATTAAGTATCTTTGCAGAAGAACATCAGCTAATAGTACTAAATACCTTCTTCGAACTCCCACCAAGAAGGCTGTACACCTGGAGGTCACCTGCAGATACCTTAGACACGATTGTGAGAAATCAAATAGACTACATCCTTGTAAATAAAATATATAGAAACAGCTGCACCTCTGTAAAAACGTATCCAGGGGCCGATATACAGTCAGATCATAACCCGCTGGTAGGAAAATAAATATTAAAATGAAAAAGTAAAAGAAGAACATAAACACAAAATGCGACTTACAAAAAATGAAGAAGATAATATAAAGCACAAATACAGCAGGAGTTGTCAGGAAAATTCGTAGCAACACAAGATACTACTAATATAGACGACGAATTAAAGAAATTAAATGAGACAGTGGAGAAAATTAAAAAGAAACATTGAAAAAAGATGACACAAACAAGAAGAAACCGTGGATGACTGATGAAATTCTTCAACTGATGGAGGAAAAGAAGAAAATTTAAGAACTTAGATGTTGAACAATACAACAGGATACAGAAAACAATAAAACAAAAGATAAGAGAAGCGGAAAGAAAAAGACTGCAAAGAGAAATGTGAAGATAGAAAACCTCCAAAAGAAGCATGACGATTTCAACATACACAGAAAAATTAAAGAAATTACTGGAAAATATAAAACAAAAACGGTAAACAAAGTTACTAAACAATGAAGGAAATAATAATTGACAAGGAAGACATCAAAAACTTGGAAAATATATATAGAACAACTATTTCAGATAATAGACCAGCACCAATGGAAATAGAGGCAAGAACTGGACCAAATATCTTAACTGCGGAAGTAAGAACCATAATAAATCAAATGAAAGATGGCAAAGCTCCAGGCCCAGACAACTTCCAAGCGGAATTCTTAAAACTAATGGATGACAGAAGGAATTAAAGTGGTTTAACACTGATATTCAATCTTATATAGAACAGGTACTATACCGCAACAATGGCTTAAGTCAGAGTTCATAACGTTACCAAAAAAATCGGGAGCAAAAAATGCGAGAATATAGGAACAATAAGCCTTATGAGCCATCTATTGAAAGTGTTTCTAAAAGATCATACACAGAAGAATATATAAAACATGCGAAGAACAAATAGCACCAACACAATTTGGATTTAGAGACGCAGTAGGAACCAGAGAAGCTTCATTTAGCGTACAAGTTCTATTCCAGAGGTGTAGAGATATGAACTGTGAGGTCCATGCTTGTTTCGTAGACTATAGAAAGCTTTTGATAGGGTCCAGCACCAGAAACTGATAGAAATCCTTAAAAATACAGGCATAGATGACAAGGACCTAAGGATAATAATAAATTTATACTGGAACCAGATAGCAAGTGTAAGAGTGGGGGAAGACCAGACGGAGGCAATAAAAATTTTGCGTGGAGTAAGACAGGGATGTGTATTGTCGCACTACTGTTCAACATTTATTCAGAACACATATTTAGAGAAGCCCTGGACAATGCACAAGAGGGAATACTGGTAAATGGACAGCGCTTAAATAACATCAGATACGCTGACGATACAGTAATATTTACCGATAATATGCAAGATCTAAAACAGCTAATGGATAGACTAACATACAGTAGCCAGCGATATGGACTGGATATTAACATCGAAAAAACTAAATACATGATCATAAGCAAGAACAACGTTCCTACCCGACAACTAAAATTAGATAGTGGAACAATTAAAAGAGTCGACAAATACACATACCTTGGTACTATCATTAATGAGCAATGGGACCACTCTGTAGAAATCAAATCTCGAATAGAAAAGAGCAGAAGTGTATTCATAAAAATGGCAAAAGTATTTAAAAAACCGAGAACTAACCCTGAACACAAAACTCAGGATGTTACGATGCTACGTGTTTTCAGTATTACTATACGGAGAGGAGGCTTGGACACTTACAGAAGCAACGACAAAGAAGATCGAGGCGTTTGAGATGTGGCTGTATAGAAGGATGTTGGAGAGTTTCATGGATGGAACATGTAACAAACATTGAAATTCTAAGAAGAATGTCAAAAGAAAAAGAAATCTAAATACAATTAAAACACGAAAATTACAATACCTAGGCCACATTATGCGAAACGAAAACAGATATGAATTTCTACAGTGCATACTACAGGGCAAAGTGAAAGGAAAAAGAAGTGTAGGAAGGAGAAGGATTTCGTGGTTGAAAAAATTTAAGAACATGGTTTTCGATGACAACCACAGAATTATTTAGAGCAGCTGTAAACAAGGTTAGATTAGCCAATTTGATAGCCAGCATCTGGAACAGATAGGCACCCAAAGAAGAAGAAGAATTAAATGCAGTCGTGGTTATCTGTATTTTAACGCATTAGTTTGTTTGCAATTAATTGCATTCGTTGTTATACCTTAAAAGAAAAACTGTTTGCAATTAATTAATTGCCTTCGTTATTATACCTTAATAGCTCTGGTTGTAAAAGTGGTATATCAACACCAAAAGAAAAACCCATAATAGGCAGCAGCCGCAAACTAAAAAACAGATAATTTTTTTACTAGCTTTTAACGAGATCGTATAAAACACAAAAAATAACTAAACATTTGTTTATTTTTGCGCCCGACATGTTTTGGTACCATAAAATTTAAATATTCGTAATCCTCAGATTATTTTATGTAAGTTTGCTTCAATGATTTTCCTTCTATCTGTCAAATAACTGGTATGAATGACTGGGAAAGCTAACTAAGTAAAACAGTCAGTCTTAAGTTTTGTACCGCTTTAGGGATTTGACAAATTTAATATCTTTTGAAAGTCTATTCAATGTTTAATGAGTATATTATGTTATCGTTTTATTCTAGTTTTTTTAACGATCGCTAGATGTTGTTGTTTGACCAATTGTTAATTTTTCGAGCTTTATTTGGGAATTTTTAAATGCAATGCTATACTTTTAAATTATTTACTTGAAAGAGCATGAGCATCTCTACTTAGGAAATTGATATTGTTTTTACCATTTTGTATTTACTTTCATGCTCTTTCAAGTAAATAATTTAAAAGTATAGCATTGCATTTGAAAATTTCCAAAAAAGTCGGAATTTGTCAAACAACGCTACCTAGCAATCGTTAAAAAACTAGAATAAAACGATAATATAATATCTCATTGTATTGAATTAACTTTCAAATGATATTAAATTTGTCAAAATTCTAAAACCGTACAAAAACTTATGAATATTTTACTTAGTCAGCTTTCCCAGTCACACCCTACCAGTTATTTGACAAGATAAAAAAAGCATTGAAGCAAACTTACACAAAATGATCTGAGGATCACGATTATTTAAATTTGATGGTACTATTACCATGCATTTATTATAAAAAAATGTAGTTTTTGTATTATTATTTGTGAACTACGCACCCTATCGGTGGAGTAGGAAATTTGAAAATATTTTCCAGCAGTTTCTCATAAGCTACTTAATTAAATGGATTTTTTCCCTGAATTACGATAAATAGTTTCTATGATACAGCCTGTGGCCTTTCTAAGCACCAGTTGTAACTCGGTTTAAATTAACCGTAGGTTGAAGACAATCGTTGCTATGGTTAAATCCTTTGCTACAATTGTTTTTTAACCAACGGTTGAATTAAACCAAGTTTTATACAACTGGTTATTAATCAGACACATGGTACAACTTTTAGTTCTTTAGCTTTAAAGGAGACAAGGTACGTTATATTGTAGTATTTAATGGGTTAAGAAGGAATAGAAACATTTAGAAAACGCATACATTTAAGTTGAAACAATATACCCTTTAGAGTATTCGTTAACACCTCAAATTAGGCGAGATTTCTATGCGGTTTTCGGCAATTGTCATTAAAAGTTAGAAGTACTCAAGTTTGCCACAATTTTCGCCTTATTACACGAACACTTTGAAGCCGTATATTGTTTCAACTTAAATGTATCGTTATCTAAATTCTCTATCCTTTCTACCCTTTGAATACTACAATATAACGTACTATTCTCTAAACCTATGAATAAAATAAAAGGTGAAGTACATTTCACAATAGCTTGAACGACAGTGTACACCAAAAGTAAAGAGTGGTTAATCTTTTACCGGACAAATAGCTTGGAATACACTATAAGTTAAAATTGTTTGTTCAGTTTTAGATGGTCTCTTTTTTCCACAGATAGACGCCTCAGTTACATTAATTTAAAAAATACCTATTACAGCGTTTATAGTTGACCCAATAAGTTTCTAGGTTTTGCGGAAACCATTTACAATCGTCAGGTTTCATTGCATTAGGAGAGCTTTACCAATTTTTGTAACATATATTTCCAGGAAATTCATTTTTAAATTTTTCGTTTTTTTGGAAAATGCAACAAAAGATATTTACCCAAATATATAATATTTTCCAATTATAATAGCCAATAATACGTTCCTGCGACAAAAGTTATTAAACGTTTGATTGATTGGATTAGTATTAATACGATTCCACTTCCGATAAAGAATTGTATGGGGGATTTGTAATATGTTTTTGCCTAAGCTCCATCGTGAGTAAGGACAATTATTTTCATCTACATCTGCGCACGCCCTGCCAATTATCTTTCCTCCTTCACATTCTTTTCGCATTTCTTCAAACGCAACATCTTCAACTTAAGTAGACGAGACACTTATTTGTGTAATTTTATATTGATTCAATTATTTGTTTTTGTCCGTTGATTACTAAATTATTCGGCGACCACGCCCAACCGGTGGCGTATCGTATAGAACGGTAGTTACTTAGTTTTTACGATTTTATTTAATTATTTTTACAAATAACTCGATTGTGTAGCTTCCTACACGCAATTGTTTATGCTTATTCGTTTTACCAAAGTTATATCTCTGCAGTTTAACGGTGTATTTTTCTTTTGCACTGTGAAAGTTTTCAACTCCATTAATACCGAATACATCCACGATCCCTCTTTGACTGGTAGAGCTACAAGCCAGGTTTTCGACATTGTCATTTAATTTAATTCTTTAATAACAACAAACTGTGACAACCTACACGTTTTTAAATTTGAAAATACGTTCATGAAGACATGGATGGCACACTTTTTTAGGCAACGTTTCGTGCAGCCGAATGTGCACTTCTTCAGGCCTCTGATTATTAAAAAGAAAGAATACATTAACGGTAAGTTATATATAAACATCATATCTTTAATATATTAATCTAAATTATAGGTGATTGACTAGACTACTTACTTAAAACAAATAAATGATCCGCCACTTGAATAAGTGTAAAAACACATCGATATTAAACAAACACAAAATAAATTAACAATTAAATGTAAATAAATATCTCTAATAAAACACACACTCTATACGTAGAAACGAACAAACATGAATGACTAGATAACAATATGATAATGGGAATTCCTTCTTCTATTTTATTTTAGTGATTAAATTTCCATAAATATTGCTTAAATTTTGTGTGTCCGTGTTATAATTAATGTTGTTATTGTGTTTGATGATGTATATCATTTCAGCTATTAGACGTTTTTTATAATTACTTTCTACATTTAAAATCGTGGGATTATCAAAATTAAAATTATGACCCATCTCAATATGGTGTACGGCTAACGCAGAGTCTGGTTTTTTCTTTTTGTAATCGTGCTTATGGTTTTTATCCTATTACGTGGTTTTTGTTTGGTTTGGCCAACATAGCATTTATTACAGTCAAGACAGTCTATTTTATACACTACATTGTGTTTGTGAAGAATGTTTGTCTTGTCTTTTAATTGTGTGTAGACAATGTTGTAAATAGTATTGTTATTGTATATAGAAATTTAATCACTAAAATAAAATAGAAGAAGGAATTCCCATTATCATATTGTTATCTAGTCATTCATGTTTGTTCGTTTCTACGTATAGAGTGTGTGTTTTATTAGAGATATTTATTTTCAATTAATTGTTAATTTATTTTGTGTATGTTTAATATTGATGTTGTTTTTTACACTTATTCAAGTGGCGACAATTTATTTGTTTAAGTAAGTAGTCGAGTCAGTCACCTAGTAATTTAGATTAATATATTGAGGATATGATGTTTACATATATATATATATATATATAACTTACCGTTAAATGTATTCTTTCTTTTAATAAAGAAAGGCCTGAAGGAGTGCACATTCGGCTGCACGAAACGTTGCCTGAAAAAACGTCATAGTGGTTTTTTGGTGCCCCTCCTCAACGAAGAACAATCCAATTAGTGATAATTTATAGGAGGAAATATTTACCTTTCATCATAATTAATGCACATCGTTCTTCTAAGTGAGCAAAACTTTCACCTGTTTCCTATGTTTGATATGTATCCAAAAATCGTAAACAAGGTGAATTGTTATACTACTAAAATAGTAAGCGTAATAAATTACCACGGCAGAATTTATATCCATAAGTATTTAAATTTTTAGGTTCCAAACATATTTTTTCAATTGCACAGCACACTATACCAGATTAAATTTGCAAAGGAAATAATTGTTGTCACTATAATAATCATACAGCGTGTAACCGACAGATGTACATTAATTTTAACAGGTAATAGAAATCATCAAGACCAACAACTTTTCCTAACGTCTTCTTCCTTTTAACGTTTTTGAGTTAAAATCATTTTAAAATCTTACATAATTTCCTTACACGCTGCTAATAGTATCAAAGTTAACATAAGTTAAACATTAGAAAAATTACAACGTTAGGAACTAGTAATAGCAAAATAGATAAGAAATATGTCAAATTACCAAATTATCTCACATACACAAATAGTATTCAAACAATATTTTCAAAATTTGATTTATAAAACAGTAACCTCTCGTAGTAACAACTTGCAAAAATTTTTAGGCAATCCGAAAGACCCAATAGAAATGTGTGATAAATCGGGAATATATAAAATTAATTGTAAAGACTGTAACCAAGTATATATAGGGCAAACCAAGAGACCTATTAAAACTCGTTCTAAAGAGCACTTAGCTCATGTCAAATATCATCGCACAGATAGGTCCAATGTTGCCACGCATATGCTTGAAAATGGCCATAGAGTAGGCGACATTAAAATAATTAAGAAGATAGATAATAGAAACGAACTTGATCCTTATAAAAGTTTAGAAAATTTTAAAACAGAAATTTGCTTATGAATTATGATGATAACCGCCCATTAGGATTTTTGGAATTATTTAAGTTTATCTAAGAATCAATTAAGTTTAACGATGCGTGCCAAGTAGATAGTATACAGTGTGTCCAAAATTCGATGCTCACCATTGGTATTTTGGAAACGGTAAGAGTTACAGGGTCGGTTAAATGGAACAATATGGAGGTATTTATCTTACCTCTTCAGACCTTCTTTGTTTTTCCAAAGAAATGCGTTGCCTACTAGATATTGCAAAAAAGTGAAAATCGGCATTTTCTTTAAACTTGCGTAGAATCCACACTATTTATCCTATCAAAAATATGTAAATATAAAAGTTGTAGACATTTAGATATTGAATAATATGCGTCATTAAAATATTTTTTGCTTGCATCAGTAGCGAAATATGACCCAAAGTTGCATTTTTTTAAATGGAAATGATAATTTATTTTTATACAGTTGAATTACTTGATTTTTTCCTTTTCAACGATATAAGGTTCGAGCTATTTATCTTGTGTACTTTAGAAGATATAAAGAAAAATCGTTTTTGAGATCTGTAGATGTATTTTAAAGCACATCACACTATCCATGATTGCAAATTTTTAAGAAACAAACAACTGCACATCAAATCTGTCAATAATATTGTTACAGTAGTATCGTGTCAGAACTTGTAGTTGTTGTAGTAAGCTATTCATATTCAAAATTGATGATGCAGTTTTCAAACCATGAAAAAACGGACATGTTTGTTGTCTACATAAGATGCCATCGTAATTCAACTGCGGCAGCAAATGAATATCACAACTTATACCCCGAAAGAAGGCAACCTCACAGAACTTTGTTTTCCCGACTCGAGCAAAATCTTCGACAAGGTGGATCCTTCACCGCCATTCGTCCTACAACCTATCAAAAAGACAATGAGGATGCTGAAATAGCTGTTCTAGCCGCTGTTAATGTTGAGTCTTCCGTTTCAGTAAGAAAAATTTCGAATGACAGTGGTATGGCAAGAAGTTCAGTACATTATGTTTTAAAAAGAATAAATTTCATCCTTATAAGCCAATGATATGCCATCATATCAAAGAGAATGATTATGCTCGAAGAGTTACATTTTGTAGATGGTACCTGGATGAAGTTACAAACGATAATTGTTTTTCTAAAAATTCTTTGGAGCGATGAAAGTAGATTCACAAACAACGGCATTTACAATCGGCATAATTATCATTATTGGAATAATGAAAATCCGAAAATAGTTCGAGAATCGCGTTTCCAAGAACGATTCGGATTTAACGTGTGGTGCGGTATTTTGGGAAATCGTTTGATAGGTCCATTTATTTATAATCAAACGCTTAATTCGACTAGATATCTTCAACTGCTGCAAGCCGAAGTCGAAGATGCATTGGACGAGCTACCTATTCAAGAAGAAAGAAGTATTTTGTTTCAGCAAGACGGCGCCCCGGCCCATAATTCCAGGATCGTCACTGAATATTTATCAGCAAGATTTGGAAACCGTTGGATTGGAACAAACGGTCCCATACGTTGGCCTGCGCGATCACCAGATTTGTCCATACTAGATTTTTTCCTGTGGGGACACATAAAAAATTTAGTATACGTTGTCAATTATGAGAACGTTAATGATTTGCAGCAGAGCGTCATGCAGGCCTTTAATTCAGTTAGCGTCCGTCAATTAATGAATTGCCGAATAAATATTGAAAAACGCTATACAAAATGTTTAGAAGTCAATGGCCGCACTACTTGAGAATCTTTTATAGGAAAAACTCATTCGTTTTACGATGTTATCCACCCGTTATGTTTTTGTTATTATTGCTTACAACTTGGTAACATTATAAATCTGCCTCAAAAATGATTTTTCTTTATATCTTCTAAAGTACACAAGATAAATAGCTCGAACCTTATATCGTTGAAAAGGAAAAAAATCAAGTAATTCAACTGTATAAAAATAAATTATCATTTCCATTTAAAAAATGCAACTTTGGGTCATATTTCGCTACTGATGCAAGCAAAAAAATATTTTAATGACGCATATTATTCAATATCTAAATGTCTACAACTTTTATATTTACATATTTTTGATAGGATAAATAGTGTGGATTCTACGCAAGTTTAAAGAAAATGCCGATTTTCACTTTTTTTGCAATATCTAGTAGGCAACGCATTTCTTTGGAAAAACAAGAGAAGGTCTGAAGAGGTAAGATAAATACCTTCATATTGTTCCATTTAACCGACCCTGTAACTCTTACCGTTTCCAAAATACCAATGGTGAGCATCGAATTTTGGACACACTGTATATAAGCTTCCCATTATTTTAAATTTTAGTATCGGTATCGTTGATGATGATAGCTTAGCTATTGAAACACGTGTCCGAGTAAAGTTTTTGGTGCAGTTTTTGGTGTTTTTCTGTTTGTCTGCGATATAGAATTGTCCACTTTGTAGGACGTCGAGGCAACATAGTACAAAACTTTGTGTAAAGGTAAAACATTGGCGCCAGGTCTACCTGAGAGGCTAGTTATACTCAGGGCTATAAACATAGAAATAATAAGCATGCCGAAGCCCTGCAAGTTAAAGGTATCGCTTAACATATTACCTCACCAAACACTTCCAGTCACTAAGAAAAACCTACAAATTAAACGTTTTAGGGTGTACAACCACCTAGGGCAAGTAAAACTAATAATTCAGATTCTGTCTTGCAGCCCTAAGCCAATCAGCACCCCACAAATTCAACACCTATACATCTTCAATCGGCTGTGGCGCAACGACCGTAGCAGTGAACTCTGCCGAATGAAAATTATATACCGAGCCGCTCAGAAGCAATAATGATTTTTGCGCTAATTACATTGTATAATTGTCGGAGATAAAATTTTTATTTTGTTATTACATACAGCATATGAACACAATATACGTCTTAAAAGGTTCCTCTCTACATCTTCGACTGTAAGTCGTATACTTGGGAAAGTCTAAGCAATTAACTCTTTCACGGAGTTGAAATTTTACACTCCTTAGTATTTAATATTATTAGAATTTGTACGTCGTCTCTCCATAGGCCAAGTCCTTATCTATAATCGGTCAAAGTTTGATAAAATTCTATTCTCAAATATTCAAATAAGATGAAATTATAGAAGTGTTTGAACGCTTCATTTTTAACTAAGTGAATGGGCCCCTTAAGCAAAAATATACTTATAGTATATTTGACAACAATGTACGTGACGTCTATGATGACACTATTTGTACTTCTACCATACTTTTATTACAAGACGTTTCTACTACCCATAAATAAGTTATTCAAAGAAAACAAGATCTTAGTGCGTAAAGACAACAACTGTATTTTAACAAGAATATTCTTCTAATAACTTAAACCTACATACTACACATTTCTCAAATGCATACGAGATATTTCAAAGACAACAATAAGCTCTCAAGACTGAGTAATCTTTGTAGCTTTTAGCAAAAAGCAGCCTTTAATCTTACATATAAAAATAGCTTTACTAGAAAAAAGTATTTTTCTATCTCACGTTTTAGAGCATTAATTTTATATTTTGGGCCCTACAGTTGTTTATAAAATCCATTTATTTTTAATAAAAAAAAAAAAAAAAAAAATTCGATACTACTATAACTACCAAACACACGCTCGTGTATTGATCCTCAATTTGGAACGAGCACGCCATGCATTTGACATTATTGGCGATCTGCATCGCACAAACCGAAAATTTAAAGCTTTAAAAAAAACGAAACTGCGCGAATCTAAAGAACAGGTAGGAATCGTTTTATTTTTATGTACCACTTATTTTGAAATGCGTTTATCTGTTATAACGAGAGTTAGAACGAATCAAAAGAAACATCAAAGACGAAAGAAAAGCGCAATGGTATAAAAAGAAACTGAATAGAAAACTCAACACAACTTTTTCTTTAAATTGTATAATACAAAACTCATTTTCTTTCTACGATTTTAAATTGACTATTTAATTATAAACCACAATTTTAATAATAAAAAGAAAACAACTTCGAAAATAATATTTTTTATCATAAAGAAGTAAAACTATTTTTTATGAAAGTGCTTTTAAAGCTGTCCCAAATTGTTGAAGGCGAGTTGGTATAAGTTGAGGTAAAATATGGAAAGGTTTTTTGACAAGAACGTGTTTGAAGTATGCCGATAGTGACTTTAAAATCCAGCTAGTCTTGTATGCTGAAAGTAAGTTTGAAGTGCACGTTATGCTAGGGTTAATCAATGGGAATATCGTAGTTTAGATTGTATAAACAACTCGAACGCTATAGTATATTATCCACGATTTTCATTAGAATGTACAGTGTTTTCCAACTTCATTGATTGAAAATATTTTTCAATTACGTGTTTTCTTTTTTTTTCTGTACGATGTAGATTAAAAACTATGTACTTGCATAGTAAAATTAATTATATTTACATACAATGTTGCGTATTAGCGTAAATGATAATTTATTTATTTTACTCACCAAGTTAACCGGATAATGCTGATTATAAAGATAGGAATTATTTGGGATAATATGGAATGTTTATCAACGGGTGCACTAAATTTTCTTATCTTGTCTAATATTATTAACATTGTGTGAATGCCCCAGTATGTGCCCGTCTATCGCGACCTCTTGTAAAAATCCTAAGAAAGTTCAGAATAAAATAAAATGATTTTATAAAATACCCGCGAAAATAACTAAAACGGAACATTACCGCCGCCCTGGAGCATTTTCAGAACTAAATCAATTTTACATCAACATTTTTTACAATAGTAATAAAGATAATAAAAAACACTCTAAGTTGTACAGTATAACTACAATTGCAAACTAAAATATATTGTGTGGGTAAAGGACACACCTTTACCACTGGACGTCTATAGATACCCTTTTTTGTTTTAATAGATACTACTCGTATGATTTCGTCACTACCAGGAAATACTTCTACAATGCACCCTAAAGGCCAGAGCAAAGGTGGACTGTTTGGTTCTTGAACTAAAACGATAGCATCTATTTTGATGGGATTAAATTTTGTATTACGCGCCATCACTAGCCTCTCCTTTGCTTGACACCGAAACTCACCTCCTTGTGGTGGACCCTGGGCACCAATGGCCGACGAGTACAGGACTCCAGAGTTGACACCTGGGCAACACGGGAACTGGCACTCAGGTTCCTTCTCAGCCGGGTCTTGATCTTGTTTCAACTAGTCTGAATGGTCAAGCTCCTCCTTTATACTTACCTACGGCCTCCTGGGTCGAACTCTTCATCCTTGTTTTCCGCTTCCAGTGCTATTAGGTTAACCGAGGGCTATGGAGTATTCGTTCTTCGTACTATTCTTCACGACCTGATTTATGTCGACGGACTATAGCAGCGAACATGGACCTATCCGTAGGTAAAACACCAAGGAGAGAACCCTGAAAAAAACAAAATGGCGGATTTTAAAACTAATGTACCCCAGGAGGATAGGCGCGAGCCAAAATCCCTCTCCGATAGTTTGTCGGGTAGCTCCACTGATTCTGGGGGAAGCAAAAAGACGCTAGCGGATATAGGAACTAGGACGAACACAGCGACGGACACGAATATGGACTACGAAAATGCGGTCTTTACAGACAAAGGAAAGAAGAAATGGAAATAATCTTGGGGCGTTCAAGTCAAGAGCAAAAAGTGTTCTCAAGAAGAGAGTCTTTAAAAAGGACACCACTGACAGAAAAGAGATGGCCGGATTCACATCCTCACATTACAATAAACCACACAACGAAATACAGCCAAGGGTAAAATAAGGCACTACTCGTGGAGCGGGCCCGAAAGGAATCGGAAAGCAGGATACGGCGAATTAAAAATACAAGAAGAAATCAACAAGAGAAAACTCAATCCAGCGGCAATTGAGCTGATAGAAACAATCAAAGCAGTTGAGAAATACACTAACAACAGTAACAACACGAAAAGAGAAATTAAAGAAACAATGGTCAAATTAAAAGACAAATCGAAATCTTCAAAGAAACGCCAATAGTACAACTACTAGAAGACATAAAGTACAAAAAGTGAAAAAAATAACTTTTGAAAACCAACACTCAAACCGAGGAATGGAAATAGGGACAGGGTAAACAAGACAAACCACACAAATAATCGAAAGGGACAAAGAAGGAAACGAGAAGATCACAGATCTAGAAGGTATAAACAAATTTGAAGACTGAATAGAAATAGGAGAAAAAGAATGGGACAGTAGCCTAATCAAAAAAAGACAAATAAAAATAGAAAACCCATTAGATGCACCGGAGTTCAGCAACCCAAGTAGTGTGGGTAAATAAAGAGGATACGAACATGGAAAAATCACTTTAAAAAATGTTCAGAGCTTGGTTTCCAGAGCTAAAAGTAATAAACAATGAAATTGGAGTAGTAGAAAAACTAACCAAGATAAGGATTAATAAAGAGGAACAAATTAAAACGATAAAAAATAATAAGAATCAATCACAGCACAGACAAGAGGGACATACGGAACAAGATGATCAAACTAAAAAAAAAACAAAACACAAAAAGGAGATAGTTATTCACCAAATAGACAAAATAAAAGTCGACACCCTGCAAAAAAGTACAGAGTGCATCTTTAAAGACGAAAACAAACATATAGACATATATACACAGGGTAAGCCAACGGATAGCACTAATGGAACAAAGAGACCGCAAAGAAACACATACGTGATCATAGTAGAGTAAAGAACAAGACCTATGAAGAAACAATCAAGAATCAAACAAACATTAAAAAACGAAGAAACAGCAATAAAATAAAAAATTTGAAAAGCGCAAAAGAGGGGAAACTGGTAATCACAATAGAAAAAGATCAAACACCAGACAACTTGGAAGAAATAATTAAAGAAATGATAAAAGAGGTAACCACTAGAAAAATAGGCGATAAGACTGAAACAAGGAACGTAATAATAAGAGGAATGGACGCAACAGTGAGAGAAACAAGAAATAGAAAATGCAATATTACAGTACGTAATAGAAGAAACAAAACAGGAAATAAGATAGGAGAAATAAGACCAAACAGACAAAACACTAGAGCAGTAACTGTAAAAGTCAAAAAGAGCACGACAGGAAAATCTGACAACAGCAGGAAGATTGAGAATAAGCCTGGCATAGTGCAGAGCGGAATTTCAACTAGAAATTAAAAGATGCAAAAAATGTTGGGGATACGGCCACAAAGAAACAAAATGCAAAGGACCCAACCGACAAAAGAACTGCAAGAAATGCGGAGGAGAAGGACATTACTACAAATAATGCGAAAACGAAGAACCTGTAGCCAGAAAGGGCACAAACGGGAAGCGGTAGATGTGAGGACTATAAAGAAAGTTAATAGAAAGAAAAAGGAAATATGCAGAGAACAAAAAAAGAAGATTAGAAGAACAGAAACTAAAAAGCAAATTCAACGACAACATAGACGATAACAAAATGGTAAAAGTTCTACAAGTGAATTTAAATAGAAGCAGATCTGCGTAATGACATGATGCACAAAAATGATAGAAGAACTAGACATAGACGTGGCATTGGGCCAAGAACCAAATAAAAAAATCGCACTAAAATATAATTGTGATACAAGATGTGATAGCTGTATAAGCCTTAAAAACCAAACCAAAGAAATCAGTGATATAAATATTGTGGAGTAGCTATATTATAAAATTATATTTATTTCCACTTACAACTCATAAATTCAACTCTACAAGAGTACGAAAACTATTTACAACAAATACAGATATATATACACAAACACAAAAACAACAACAGCCTAGTCATAGGAGGGGATTTAAACGCAAAATCAAAAATCTTTGGACAAGTACAACAGACAGGAGGGACAAATACTCGAAGAATGGATGAACACTTCTGAACGAGACTCGTATACCAATAAACGTAGGAAATGCTCAATGTTTGCGGGCGCGCAAGGAAGCACAGTCATCGACATCACCATAGCTTCGAGTGATATAGCTGGAAGTATACAAAACTGGTACGTTAGAACGGAAGAAGAAAATCTAAGCAACCATCACACATTACCTATGAACTAAAAATAAAAGATAAAGGATGGATAATAAATCAGAAACATAATACAAACCCTGAAAGACCCACCTAAAAATTTAAAACTAAACTTAAGGGAAAATACACCAGAGGAACTAATGAAACAAATCACCATAAAATGCAACAAACTGCTTTAAAAAATCAGATAAACAATAAACACAAACCCATATATTGGTGGACTAAAGAAATAGCGTGAATAAGAAAACAAGCTATAGTCATTAAAAGAAAATTACAAGATTAAAAAAGAAAAAAGCAAGAAAAATAAATAGAACAATTATGTAATGACCTAGAAAGGGGACATATGGAGAAAAGCCTACCAAATAAATAACAAAGAAACTACATATACAAAAAAACAAAAATGGATACAGAAGAAACAATTAAAACAAATAAATAAACTATTCTCAAAACACCCCACAATAAAGTGGGAATACTCAAAAAAACAATAAACAAACCAAACAAAATCACAGAAGAAGAAATAATTGAAGCGATCAAAACAATAAAAACCAAAAAAAACCCGGACCACAACAAATACTCCCTGAAATGAGTAAGAATAATAGCAGAACAGAACATACAAACCGTAAAGGAGTATTCAATATTCTACTAGAAAAAGGAGAATTTCCAACAATCTGAAAAGAGCAAAACTAACATTGTTGAAAAAAACCTAAAAAATAAAATAATGTAGAAACAATTTACAGACCCATGAATTTTATGGGAAAACTATTATAAAAAACTATAAAAACAAAAATAGAACAAGAATTAAAAATAAGAACATAACAATGAAAACCAATTCGGATACAAGGAAGGATATTCATCCATAGATACATTACAAAAATATAAAGAAACCTACAAAAGGAACACAAAAAGCACCAAAAAATAGAAAGCAAATACTCTTAACAACCATCGACATTAAAAAAACGCCTTTCAATTCGGTATCATGGGCAGAGATAATTAAAAGACTAAGAAATAAAATTAACGATCGCCTCATTAACATAATAAAAGCTACCTAAGTGAAAGAAGCATAATCACAGAAAACAACACAGAACGAAAAATAACTTTAGAGGTACCACAGGGCTCCGTATTAGGACCACTACTATGGAATGCGTTATACGACAAAATATTAAAAGATAGAACGCGAGGAAGATGTAGAGCTAATCGCCTTCGCAGACAATCTAGCAATAATTACTAAACATAAAAACACTCAAAACCTAATAGAATAAACAGAACACATATTGGAAAAATATTAGAAGAACTAAAAAGATAAAACTCACCCCAAAAATAGGCGGACCCTCAAGCTAAGAAGAATGCTCGCAGCTACCGTAACATCCATCGTTTTATATGCAGCTCCAATGTGTGTAGAAGTCCTAAAATATAAATACCCTACACAGCATAAATAGAAAAATATGTCTGAGAATTACCTCAGCTTATAGAACAGCACCAACAGAGGCGATACAAACGATAGCTGGAATTCATACATAAAAACAAAAACAGAAAAAAAAGAGAGAGAAAAGTTAATGGATAAATGGCAAAAAAAAATGGAATCTATATAATGGAAAACAAAAATATACATAAAAAACATAGAAAACTGGACAGAAAGAAAGTGGGGAAAAATAAATATTTCTAAACAACGCAGGCAATGACGGATTCTTCAACTCATATCTCAAAAGAATAGGAAGAAGAGAAAATGAAGAATGTAACTACTGTAATGAAGATGACGACTCCATACATACTATTTTTAAATGTGAAAAAATTTGAAAAACACAAAGAAACAGCAGGAATAGTGTGTAAATAAAGCAATAATCGTACACAACGTAGCGGAGTTAATTCTCAAAACTGAAGAAAACTGTGAAGCCATAATGAAGATGATAGAAAACATAATGAAACAAGAAATAGAAGATGAAAAATAGAAGCAAAGAAGGAAAAAAAGAAAGAAGGAAAAAGCCAGGTGAAATCTAAGTACTGCACAAAAGCCTTTTGGCAATACTACAGTCCACTTATCTAAAGTAATGTCAAACTGACGGTTCCGGGTAAGTTCACATCAGAAGGACTGAGGGTGGTTTTTCAGTCGGTCGGCACTAACACCTGCCAACCCGACGCTACCGGTCAACCTGGCGACCAGTGTCTGCAAACAGATTTTTCCCCTCCCTAAAAAAAGATTTTGTATTCCAACGTTTTCGAGTTTATGGGTATGCAAATACTCAATGTGCCATCGCTTCCAAAAACGTTGCACCATATGGTCTGTTAACTGATATGTAACTAGTCTATTAATAGGAACACTGGTAAAATCAGATGCAGGCAATTTATTCAATAGATGTAAGAGTTAAAAAAATGAGCAGGTGTTAACGCAAGAGGATCTGCTGGATTGCAAAGATAAACGCACAACGGTCGTAAGTTCAGCAATGCTTCAATTTGGGTAAGAAGAGTATTCTATCTTTATAAGTTAATAACTGCAAACCAACTACTTTAGTTAAATGCGTTTTAAACATTTTATGTTGAACTCCCACAGACCACCCATATGCGGTGCACCGGCTACGTTAATTTCCATTGGATACCCCGTTTAGCTAATTCGTTACTAAATTGAACTGAAAATCTTCTGATGAAATTAATTGATATACCTTTTTAAAACAGTTCTAGCACCAATAAAATTAGTACCTTGATCAGAATATAAAGTAGCACACAATTTCCTACGCGAAAATGAAACGTTTAAACGCTTGAATAAAAACTAGGAGTAGATAAATTGGACACTAACTCTAAATGAACAGCTGTGACAGCAAGGCACACGAACAAACATACAGGATATATTGAAAAATTCTTAGCCTACTATAGAACCAAACAAAATTTCAATGTCAAAATATTTTATTACTCAACATATTTTCCTCTTAATTGGATACATTTATTACAGCAGAACCTACAACATCTCTAGACCTTTTCTAAAAATATGTTTCTTCTTGCTCTGCAAACCAGACCTCCACAGCTTCTATTACCTCTTTGTTGGAAGAAAATGTACGACGTTTTAAACTTTTTTTCAGTTGAGGAAAGAGGTGATAGTCTGACGGAGCCAAATCGAGTGAATAAGAGGTGTGCTCTAGTAATTCAAACCCTAAATCACAAATTTTTGCATGGCAATATTAGATTTGTGTGCAGGGGCGTTGTCCTGCAAAAACAAAACACCTTTGGATAGCTTTCCGCGTCTTTTCTCTTTGATATTTTCCCGTAGAGTAGTCAGTAATGTCAAATAGTAATCTTTGGTTATTATTCTACCCTTATCCAAAAAATCAATCATGATTACTCTATGGCAATCCCAAAAAACTGAAACAACAACTTTTCCAGCAGATTTTTGGACACGAAACTTCTTAGGTCTTGGAGAACCAGAGTGTCGTCATTCCATTGATTGTTGTTTTGTTTCTGGATCGTAGAAATGTATCCAAGTCTCATCCATGGTAATAATTTGGTTTAAGAAGTCTACATCGTTTTCAAATCGAGCACAGATCGAACGCGATGCTTCTACCCTTGCACGCTTTGGTCAACATTCAAACATTTTGGGATCCATTTCGCAGCAATTTTCCTCATGTCCAAGTTGACGTGAACTATATAATGAACGCGTTTGCCTTAAAATAATCAGTGCTTCAGATATCCGTTTTAGCCCAATTCGACGGTCTGATAAAATCATATCGTGAACTGCATCGATATTTTTGGGGACTGACACAGAAACTGGCCTTGCCAATCGGTCATCATCTTCAATGGAAAATTTATCTTTTTGAAGCTTGCATTCCAATTTTGACGGTCGCATACGAAGGACATTGATCACCAAGGGTATTAAGCATATCTTTGTAAATCTGCTTACCTCTTAACCCTTTTAAATACAGGTACTTGATGATGGTTCGATACTCCAATATTTCGATTTTCACACTGACTCTGGTTTACTTTTTTTGACGTCAAACTTTACACTGACACTTCTAATAAGTTATTGTTCGTTGCTATGGTAACGCAATATTTTGTTTATGCAAGGAACTGGTCTAGGCTAACTAGATATCAATACATCCTCGTATGTAAGCCTTTTGAGAACAAGTACCTCGACGGCGACTTAAAACAATAAAAAATGGTCCGGCGTAATCAACGCCTGTTCTCAAAAATGGCTTTGCTTTTTCTATTCTATGAGAAGGTTTGCCCATTAACGGATAGTTAGTTTAAGAACGAAATCTAAAGCAATAATTACATTTGGATATAACTCTTCGAACAACACTTCGACCAGATAATATCTAATTGTCTTAATAAAGACAAGACTAAACTAGGTCCAATATGTAAATTATTGCGATGATAATGTTGTATTAACAAATTTACAAAGTAATTTGCTTTTTCGGACGAAGTATGGGATGACGACTATCGAAATCTAAATTGGAATTAACTAGGCGACCACCTACTCTTAGTAATTGATCTACGATAAAAGGCCTAAGTTTACGAACGCTTGGAAAACAATTACCAGTTGTGTCTAACAACACAATTTTATCAGAAAAATGAATACGTTGAATTATTTTCAACAATACGTTTCTCCGCTTTTCCTAAATCAGATGCTACGATGTAGGGATCAGGTGGTAAAATTCTCAAAAATTCGTAAGACATAAACTGTACAACGTAATAACTTACGCCATACAGAACACTTAGAAACTAATTGATAAAATACGTTTGATTTATCATGTTCTACTACTGCTAAAGAAATTTGTTTTATCTCTAGTAAATTTGCTAACGGTGACACCCGTTTTATAGGCCATTTGGATGAATCTAATTTTTAACCATTGAGGACCATTTATCTTATCAATGTATTTAAAAACTTCAAAGAGACAAATCTTTTGATAAGCAATCACTAACGTTATTTTTCCCATATCATGAAACCACGAATTTAAACAAACAAAATTTTGAATTTGCGCAACTCTATTACCAACAAAAGTTTGAAGTTGAGACGAATGTGATCCTCTCCAATTAAGGGCTACAGTTAAATCTGATAAAGCATAAACCGATGTAATATTAAGCCTGGTTTGTAACAATTAACTATAAAATTGACCAGTTTTGCAAGTAAGTGAGCTGCTGCAAAGTTCCAAACGAGGAATAGACAAAAAGTTTAATAGGAGAAACCTTGGATTTCGCACAAAGAAGAGAAACTTGTATTTCTTCTGAATGACAAATTGTTCGCAAATACACAACTGCTCTAAATGAGGTTTGGCAAACATCACAGAATCCTATTATACTAACGTTTTGATTCTAGGTGGTTCCCAAATATCGCGGAATTTGAAACATCGATAAAGAGGGCAAAGTATATTTTATTTCAGTCCATTGCCGAACTATACTCGATAATTTTGTTATTTTAACGTCAAAAGTCGTTTTTTTAAAAGTTGTAATTTATTAAACAATATTACATTTGACGGAGTTCAATTAGTGTTGCTTTACAGAAGACAAATATAAACTAAACTAAGATAATTCATATGAATGAATATTACAATTAAAAAAATACAGTAACTATTATTCTATAGGATGTGCATCAGCACTAGATAAATCTGTCTACTATTTATCTATTGCTAAATACATAAAATAGTAAAGGTTATTATACATAACTCCTCCATCCCAAGAATCTTAAATGAGTAAATACGAAATTTAAGTTTTAGATTGAAGTAACGAATTATCAGCAATGTCAAAATTTTGAAAATGAGTTTTAAAATACTTTATTAATGTTTGCTTGAAGGAGTCACGTTTACAATATAGATATACAACTAAACATATAATACATATAATGAATAAAAATACAATAATAATGGAACAATAATTAAGAGTTGTCGTTATCGGGGCTTCTGTTTCTATAAGTTTATGTCTTTGTTCATTTAATTTGATTTTAGTTTTAACTAAATCTTGTGTATTTGTGGAAGTTAAGTCCATTTTGATACATTAATTATTTTAGATTTATAAATTTGTAGTTCTCCAACACTAGGCAGTTTTAATTCTATTTCTTTAGTTGAAGATGATTTCATTGTAAACAGTAATTCATTATGATTAATCAAAACCGAACAATCAGGGGTTAAATGAATTAAATTGGTTTCTCTTATGTCATTTTTACATTTAATGTCTAGAATAGTTTTAGAAGGTGAACTAACTAACCAAGTGGCGGTATCTATTTGCAATATTTTGTCTGTAATTAATTCAAAAGTATAAGTTTCACAAGTTTGATTTTCATGAAAGGAAAGTAGTTGCGTTTCACATAGTTTTGAATTTGGGATATTGAAATGGTTATCATGTGAGCAAAAATAATGATTTATTGAAGTTATTTGACAGTTATTGAACTCGATGGGAACACTAAATTCTTTATTATAAAGTATTTTGTTATAAGTGGGAATAATCATTTGAAATTTATTATTATTTGTGTAAGCTGGAAAGAATTATAAGTTTGATAAGTTGATATTCTAAGAATGGTTTTACTAAGGGTATTTCAAATATAAAAGTAAATATGTTGTCTTTTTGATATATTTTTGTAGTAATAATAGATTCATATAAATGGAGATTTTCATAGTTTGATGGGTATGGTAGACCTAAATTTTTGTTATTGTAAGGTTGAAGTTTATTTAAAGATTCTGATATTTGAGTTAATGATTGAATTAGTTCATTATTGTCAATAAGTGAAAGATGTAATTGTTGTTTTGGGCAAGGTTAAAGCTACTTCTAATTCTGTCCAAACGTTAATAAATAATTGAAGAGATTGAATTGATTCATCAATTATCGAATACGTTGATGCTTTGGTTAATATTCTATGAATTTTTACATTATCTAAGAAAATTTTATTTAAGTTGTTATTCAATAGTTTTGGTTTTCTGATAAATCATGTACTGTGGAAATTGTGTCATTTAAAATTTGAGCTTGTTCTAAAAGGATATTTTATGGATTTCGGTTTCGTGTTTCAATTTAGATATTATGCTTTCGTATCGTCGTCCATCGTCTGCACTTAGATTTCCTGTTATAAATTTTATTACGGTGCCTAGTCCTTCTAATAATGATCGTTTTTGCCTATCAATTTGGATTTTTGGAAATAATTGATTTAGAGTCTATCTGCTTTCTTTATGTATTGTTTTAATATTAATAACTGATTATTATGATTTATAAAAATGTCTTCTATCTGTACATTACGTCGGTTTCCTAAAGGGTAATGTTTATTTTCTAGCAATTCTATTGATTTAATTAGGTTGTTTCGTAACATGTGATAATTGCTAAGCATAGGGGTATAGTCCATTATTTTAATTATTGTCCATTCTGATACTTTTAATACGGCGTTACCTTTCTGTAAGGGGTACAATCCAGGGTTGTCTTTTAATGTCCGTATGGTTACGTCAAGTCTACATTGGTTCCATGTAAGGAAGAAGAGGGCAGTTGTCCTGGAAAAGACGTTAGTTCGTTAGCATGTCTTTTAGGATAGTGTTTGTAGGAATATTTCTTAAGTCATACGTGTCATGTTCATGAATTTTGTCAACAACGTAAGGTCCTATAAATTTTGGATTTTTTTATTTCTAGCATTAGTTTTTATGTAAACTTTATCACCTACATTAAAGGTTTGGTTTTTGCGAGTTTTGTTAAGTTTTTCATTCCGATTTTCTTTAGTAATTCTTTGTTTATTTTGTAAAGCTTTATATAAACATTTCATTTTTTCTTTGTGACTAATCATATAGTTCTCATAAAATGATTTTTCATAATCTAAATCAAAAGGGTTTTTTACATTCTGTATGTCCAAATAAAATTTCAAAGGGAGTGAATTGCAAATTTGAATGTATTGAATGATTATATGCCATTACACAATATGGAATTTTTTTAATTTCTGGCATGTCTCCTAAGAGCCTATAATGTTCTATAAGGGTAGAATGAAAACGTTCAATTGGTGAATTTGATTGGTGGTGATGTGGTGTCGTAACATGAAATTGGATTTTGTGAAGTTCCAAAAAATTTATAAAGGGTTGATTTTTAAATTCATTATCTGCCACTAAAATATTTGGGGTTGTATAAGTTGTAAAATAATAAAATAATCTATCAGTTATATCAATCATATTACTTGAACGTAATTGATAAGCTTGTACAAATTTGGAAAATGCATCTATTAAAGTCAAATATTTTATTCCTCCAATTTGAAATATGTCCATATGAACGGTATGAAAAGGGCGATTAAATGTTGGCGTTAAATTAAAAGGTTGTTTTATTGGATTTCGATTATATTTTTGTGTCCTACAAGTAGTGCAATTGTTAATAAAAATTTTTATGTCTGTATTCATTCCTTTCCAATAATATTTTCGTTGTAAATGTTCAATAGTTTCTACTATTCCTCTATGATTAGTTTTTCCAAAATGGTAATTGGCTAATTGGGATTGTCGTTCGTTTAAATCTGTTATATAAGTAACTAATTTGGTACATTTATGAAATTTAGGTGTATTGTCATTTACGATTGAGTTTAGATAAAGAGAGAATTCTTGATACAAAGATTCGTTGGGAAAATAACAATAATAATTAGTATTCGGTTCTAAGTATTCTAAAAGTAATTCGTTAAATATTAGGTTTTGTTATCATTATTAATATAGACTGAATAATGAATATTTCCATCAAATTTTGATATTTGTATTTTCTTAGGTAAATTTGATTCTTTAAATTCAATCTGTTTGTTAAAATGTTGTAAGGATTTATCTGTGATGTCTATTACTGGTGTTGAACTAAGTTGTGAATGTACTGTATCTGCTAACGTATTATTATCCTCATTTTCAATTGGTAACAAATTATTATTTTCTGGTTCAAATATTGGAATATCAAACAAATCTTCAATATTTGGGGAGTCTGGTCTTTCAGCAATAATACTATAATTAGGTTCTGGAGTGTTTAATCTGTCTACATCATCTAAGATTTCATCAATTTCATTTATTATTTCATCATTTACTGTAACTGGGTTGAGATGAATGCGTGAGAGAGCATCTGCTACTTTATTAGTTTTACCTGGCAAATATTTTATTTCAAAATTAAATTCTTCTAACTTTAAAGCCCACCTAGCCAACTTCGAATTTGGTTCTTTAAGATTACGAAGCCAAACTAGAGGTCTGTGATCTGTGTACAACACGAATTTAGTACCGAATAAATATGGTCTAAATTGTTTTGTGGCCCATACAATGGCTAATAATTCACGTTCAATAGTACTATATTTTTGTTCTGTGTCATTTAAATGGTCAAGTCTTAAATTATCTTTTAAGTTTTGAAAAAGTATTTGTTTTTGATTGTTTACTACTTCGTCGTGATTATTAATTTGAATTTGATCTTGAGATGGAACATAATCTTCAAGTATTAGAGGTTGTGATATTATTAAAGTTTGTGGTTCGTTTGAAGTATTAATTAAACTAGTACGAAACCAATTATTTTGAAGAGTAACGATTGCAGAGGGCATTATTATATTTTTAGTGAAATGTAATTTAGGGGCTAATTTATATCCGTTTTTCCTACGGCGGGTAAAGTTGTAAATGTTTCAATACGTGGGGGTAACAATATAGTTTTTAACGAGTTTACGGAATTTTTAACTTTTGAAAAATTACATTGATTACGTTTTGTTCTTCTTGTTTTAATTTAGATTCGTTGTAATAAAATGGTACAGTGGTTCTATCCGTTTGAATATGCATCCATTTATAATCTATGTTTGCGGGTAAAGAGGCTAATAAATCTGTTCCTATTAATCCTACATATTCGGTATGAAAATTGAATAAATAACACAAATGTGTACCTTCTTCAGAAAATAGTTTTGGTATAGGTATATCGGCTACTAAATTATGATAAGTTGTGCCGTGTGATGTAGTGATTTCAAAAAAAAGGATGTTCAAATACTGAATTTGGAAAATGTTTAAATACGAATTCGGGCGATAAAATTGTTCGAGAACTTCCCGTATCTATTAATAATTTATCATTTGTATTTGGAATTTTGATGTATGGTAAATTTGATTTTGGGGTAATTGTAAAAGATTCGACCGAGGCTGTTAACGAAAATTTACGTCATTGCCTGGTTCGAAATAATCTGGATTTGAAACATTGTCATTTTCTTCTTCAACATGATTTTCGTGGTCATCTGGTGCTTCAAATAAATTTGTATTAAATAACTCTTGGGATTGAAAATTTCTGGGTTGATTTGAAGGTTGTATGTAATTAGTATGTCTGACATTTGGATGGATTTGTCTTTGTAATTGTTGTGAAGCGGGGCGTTTCTTTATTGTACTGGTTTGCATTGGTTCTGGTTTAAAAGTAGGTTTAAAATTTTGTTTTGGTCTAAAAACATCTGTTGACTGTCTTTGCAAGTTAAATGAGCGCGACTGTTGTGGTCGATTAAAATTAAAGTTTTCATATGCCGGTTTAGAAAAATTTATAAATTGATTTTGTCTAGGGTAATTTGAAAAATCATTATTACTTTGACTGTAATTTTTTGTAATTATTACTAAATTGGGGATTTGGTTTAAAGTGTGATTTTGTGAGGAAACTTGAGAATAATCATGAAAATTACTTTTGCTAGTATTTTGAAAATATCTGATATCTAATTCATCTTTAACAAAAGTGAGTGCCTGTTCTAGCGAATTTGGAGAACGACTTCTTATAAAACTACCTAATGGTTCCAACAATCCACTTATAAAAACTTTTAAGCCTAATTGTTTTGCTGTATTTATTTTGTAATCTTTTACATCTCTAACTTCACTACCTAACGCGATTTTTGAATTTAAAGTTGCAAGTAAAGAACGAACTTTGTTAAAAAATCAATGGGACTTTCTTTGGATGTTGCCTTAATCTAGTCATATCAATTTGAATATTTAATTCTGATCTTTGATCACCAAAATTATTTATTAAAACTTCTTTTAATGCGGTCCATGAATCGTAAACATGACCGGTAACAATTTCAAGTGCTGCGCCTTTTAAACGATTGCGAGCAGCGGATAAAAGTAATTTATTAATATATGCATTTGGAGTTTGAGTTTGCCAAAATTGCGATAAAATGTCTTCAACAGAACGTATGTATTCACTTAATTCAGAAGGTTTACCATCAAAAATTGGTATCTCATTTAAGATACTCATATGGAAACCTTGTGGGTAACCGTTTACATTTTGAGCTTGATTTTGATTTTCCATCGTAAAATTTAAACGCGATGGTGTAAGATTAACTTGTCTTATAATATTATTTGAATTATTAATTAGTAATTCGTCGTCACTGTCACTATATGGCATTTATTAGAATTAATGTTTATTTGCCACTTTCAAAGTTTATTTATTTTTATGTTAGTAAGGGGCATAAAACCTATCCACGGTTCCTACGCATAGATACAGACTCAGAATGGAAATTAAGCAAACATAAGGTTTGCACCAATCAGTCACTCGTCTGTAACTACCTGAACTTAAAATTAAATCATATAATTATATTAGTACGTGCGTTTTTAATTTAATTATTATTTTCACTTGCAGTAATATGCAGTAACAAAAATAAAATGCGAATTTGACGACTTACATTAATTTCATATCTTCCAATAAGGGGTTGATCTGTGCTCGATCACTTGATCCCGATGATCAGGTTTGAAGTCCGCTTCCAGCAAGCTTTCTACGGGCGATGCTTGTCCCTACGACGGCTCGACTGGGGTTGGATGCCTTCTTCAGCTTGGTCGTTCCTGCTACCAACACTTCTACTTCGGCGATGTTTGTCCGTTTGGAAACGATGGGTTTAGGATGTAGGTCTTCTTTGCGACAAAGTGTTGAAACACACGAAAATTAGGGTACTTGATTTTCGAAGGCCTAATTTCTTCACAATCCTACCGACTGCGCCAATTTTGTTATTTTAACGTCAAAAGTCGTTTTTAAAAGTTGTAATTTATTAAACAATATTACATTTGACGGAGTTCAATTAGTGTTGCTTCTACAGAAGACAAATATAAACTAAACTAAGATAATTCATATGAATGAATATTACAATTAAAAATACAGTAACTATTATTCTATAGGATGTGCATCAGCACTAGATAAATCTGTCTACTATTTATCTATTGCTGAATACATAAAATAGTAAAGGCTATTATACATAACTCGCTAGAGAGTTTTGTCCCAATCCAATTTTAAAACCCAAAGATTTTTTATTAGCAGTTTAATTTGCAACGTTACATGAGCTAGATATCCTAAAGGATCATAACAGCGAATTATAGTAGACAAAATATTTTGTTTTGAACAAACCTCATTAAAACCCTTAAATGTAAACAATAAAGCATCAACACTAGGGAGCCATTGTAATCCTAATACACCAAGAAAATCAGATTCAAAGTTGAGAAGTTTTAGTGTTCGACTTTTTTAAAAGGAATTTTTTCTAGTAAACTATGAGAATTTGTGGCCCATTTTGTTAATTCAAATCCTCCTTTTCAAAAAAGTTTCACTGTTTGGCTATACAAATTGAAGACTAACTCTTCCGAATCCGTACTTGTGACAAGGTCATCTACGTACATATCACGATTAACAACTTCGGCAGCTAAGGGATATGATGTTTTTTCGTCGTTTGTCAACTGTTGAACAGTTCGAAGCGCTAAGAATGGAGAGGATTTTACTCCAAACGTTACAGTTGTTAATTTATATGTATCTATAGGGCTGTTAGGAGAGAATCTCCACAGTACTCTTTGAAATTTATGGTGATCCTTTTGAAGAATAATTTGGCGGTACATCTGACTAATCTCGGTAGTTAACGCTAATTTACCCAATTTGAAATTTAAAATTAAGGAACACACGTTTGGTTGTAGCTTAGGGCCAGTATGCAATAAATCATTCAAAGATCTAGCGTCAAAAGCAATACGAACAGGTGTACTAGTCGAATCGTTTTAAAAACCACATGATGGTATGTATGTAGTATGTTGGAAAGATTCCGTTGTTTGTTGATACTTTAACCATATGACCTTTATCTAAATAATCTTGAAATGCTTCTGAATATCTACGTTTAAGATCAGGATTCTTATCTAATTTTTGCTCTAATAACAAATACCTTCGAAGAGTTGTAAGGTAAGATTCTCCTAAATTTGCAGGACTGTGTTTAAACGGCAAACTAACTACATAACGACCTAAAGAATTACGATGATAAGATGATTGAAACAAACTCTCGCATTCCAAGTCGTCTGAATTTTTTATTACAGATGAAGGAATATTTTCTACGTCCCAAAATCTTTTTACTAACGTCTCGAGGGACGATTCCACTGTAGAATAAAAACTATGTGTCTCTAATGAATCAGATTCTGTCGAAACGGACCCCATTACAATGTAACCTAGAGTGGTTTCAATTGCGATGGGATTGTTAAGGGGGCCAGTTACACGATTGCTACCTAATAAACATGAAAATAATTGGCCACCAATAATTCTATCAATTTTTGTAGGATTACTAAGACAACTATCAGCTAAATCCAAACTAAATAAATGACGCAAATTATTTGTATTAATTTTTGTAATGAGCAAGTTATCAGTAATTTTTCCTACCAGCAAGACTTGAATAGCGTACTTATATCGTTTAGTTTCATCAATATACCGAGTTTGCTAGTATTCAATTTCAGTTATCTACAAATATCCAACGAAATAAGATTTGCTTGACTACAACTGTCCACAAGAACTCAAATTTGGTGTTGAACCCCGAATGCATCTAATATATAAAATTGTGCCGTTGTTATTTGTTGCGCACAAACTATGATTTCTAAGAGAACAAAACGTTGCTGAAGATGTATTGATGCTATCCGCTTCAGAACTAATTTTCGATTCATGTTGAGACATCGTTACTAGATTTGTTACCTTTAGATTCAATACCTAAAGGGTTTTGTTGAAAGTCAGAATGAACTTCATTCGACGAATTACGAAAACGGATCAATGTGTGATGCCTCAAGCAACAAGTTCTACAATTATATTTACTTTTGCAATTAATAATTTTATGTGAAGCAAAACAATTTCAACATAAATTGTTTTGTTTTCACTATTTTGTACCGATCCTCAGGGCTAAGTGCTAAAAAATTTGGACAGATGCTTATTAAATGATACCCATTTTTACAAATGACTCATGTGGTATTGCTGTTACCTTGAACAACAAATGATTGAGTTGGTTTTGGTCTACTACTAATGTATTTGCTAGAATTGCAAGACGGTTATAAAGAATTTTGTGTACGAAAACAAATCTTAGCTTGTTCCCTCACAAAGGTTAAAATATCTTAGTATGAAGGAACATCTAAATTTCGGCGGGTATTCTCAAACATTTTTGAGTTTTCGGACTAAATTTTGAAAATGCTAAATAGGACAAAATAAAATCAGCTAAGTTTGCAATATCTTAATTCATTAAAGCAGTGATGGCGGGATGAAATGTTTCCAAAAATAAATTTAAACTATTATAAGTTTCATTCTGAGCTTGCTTAAAATTAAATAGTTGTTCAAAGTATGAATTTGCACTCATGCGTTTATCTTGATATTTATCTAAAAAGTGCGTTCAAAATAATTCAATAGTTATCGCCTGTCGGAAGAATACCGGAACACACACTAAGGACATTCCCACTTAAATTAAGTAATGTACGCAATCAATATCATTCAGATCCTTATTATGATGAATAGTGTTGTTATAACATTCTATAAATAATGGCCAATCTTTAATTTCACCACTAAATTTTGGTAAAGGTAATTCTGGTAATTTACAAAAGATTTGCAAACGTGTTTCTGTCGGGATTCTTCCTTAAACTCCGGATTAGAAACTACATTTTTAGCGACAGCTTCTATATTGCAAATCATTTCGTGAAATATTTCTATAACCTTGTACACTCTTGAAATTTAAAACTTGGACACCACAATTTCTGTAAACAAAAGTTTGCACATTGTGAAGCGGGCTTAAGGGTATCATTTACAATTCTAACAGCAGGTAGTCTCAGCAGGGGTTATCTTATAGAAGGACTGTAGAATGAATCATTACACTAAGCACGTTTTAGAAAATAGGTAATTTACGTTGCTTACTTAATTTTTTCTTTAAAGAATATATTTGAAGGTATCGCTAATTAAACACCATAGCTCGATTAATTATCGAATCAAAATTTTGTTTAGGAAATGTTTACAAAATAAAATTAGAAATAATTTTGATTTAAAAAACGTCTACAAGCAATAACTTTTAAATTAAATCAAAAACTAAACATGGTTATTTGGGTTGACTGATTATTACTTATTTTAAATAAATCTAATCTACTAATTATTGTAAGTTATTAAAAAAATCATTAAACTCTCTATTCATAATATTTAGTCCTTACAAAATGTATATTTTATGACGTTTCATTTTTTCTGTAGTTAATATAAAAAGTGAAAATAAAAACTAAGGCAATTCTTATTGTCAACGTATATATTTAGTTTTTGACAAGAATTTATTACATAATTATAATTAAGATACCAAGTTATAGTTTAAAATTAAATGAAAACGTTTTTTTTAAATAAAGGTATTACTATATAAATAAATATAAGAAATCAATAATGGGTGTGACCTCCATTATTATTGATACATTCTTGGAGGCGTCTGCTCATTGACGCTATCAAGGTATCAATATAATTAATATTAATCGTTTCCCATGCGGTATCAATGGCTGCAATTAGTGCATTACGGTTTACTGGTATAAAATTTGGCCCTTGTTGTCTTCGGATAACAGCAAGTATTCGAGCCCAAACATTTTCGATAATGTTAAAATCTGGGCTTTTTGCTGGCCAGGGTAACAGCTCCAAGTTATTTTCTTGTATCCAGTTGCGCACAACGTGCGAAGTATAGGGTCATCATATCCCGATAGTTAATTATCGAATGTTCCAAGAAAATATGTGTAAATAGTAAATGGAATCTACTAACGTAACGTTAAGTCTTTAATTATAGTTACATAACTCTCCTTTCATAAGATATAGTTCATATTAATATGCTTATTGTAAAGCTTCGTACACACCTGAACAACAAACCGAGGAACAAACAGAACAACGAACCGAACGGCAATCGGAACATTAATTTGGACGGTGCTACGTACGAATTTTAGAACAGATTCGCAAGTCCTGATTGTTCCACGAACGGTTTGCGGCGTTCCCGCAACTTGTCGGTTTTTTCTCCGACATCAAAGAAAGTGCGCGCGAATGCGTTTGCGGGTTTGGACGAATCTAAACAAAACGGCGAACAAACTTATGCGGGAAAATTAAATTATTTATTTTTTGTCCTCCCTTTTGTGGGTTTGTTGTGTTTTAGGTAATATTATGGAGTTGACAGAAGAAAAATGTTTTAAATTAATCAGTGTTTAAGATGCAATTAGCATCATTTGGGCGGGAAATTTCCAAAATAAAAAAAAAGCGAAGTAAATTATAATTTTTTACTCTTCTTTGTGCGTAAAAATTTGGTTGGCACTATCTTCTTGTTTTCCGCAATTTTCTCTTCTCAATAATAAATATATATGAACTGAAAACTACTGAAAATAATTATGGGAACAGCACAAACGTTCCGTTTGTTGTTCGGATTGTGGAAATCATAAAAGATCGTTTGTCGTTCTGTTTGACTTTCGGTTCGTTGTTATGTTTGTTGCTCGGTTTGTTGTTCAGGTGTGTACGAAGCTTTACAACTTAAGCAACAATTTTTGGCGAATAAAGATTAGTTTGTGATGTAATATTAGAAACACAAATTTATATCATATCAAATTTATGACAACTTAAAACCAAGAACGTGTATGTTATTGCTAAGAAATTATTAAGGAAAAAGCGCAATTGCAGTGTAAATATTTATAATTAGATATTTTCGAAAGTTTATAAGTCCTCTATTGTAATCTTAATACTTAAAAGAAAACCCTGTCCATTAGCATTATAAGGAAATGGCTTTTACTTTATGAATAAGTTTCAATAACAATAGAATATCCTTGCTTGTTTAATTTACTTCCTTTGAGTCATATTGCTCTAAGGGTTGTTACATTGGTCATTAGAAGTATGTAATAAATAAACAATTACCTACTGTTTGAGAAGGGGTAGTGTCAACCAATAAATACGTATGTTAGATATACCAAAAAGCACCGTAGGGCATTACCGAGTAAAATGGAATCTTGAACACACTTTGGAAGAGCAATCGGAAGTGGTAGACCTAAAGTATCTACACGTGCTCAAGATCTCGAGTTGTTTCATTACGTAACAGAACAACCATTTGCTACATACTCCAGGGCTATAGCAGATACACATTTTCCCGGATGCCGTATAACTGCACAAAAAAGATTAAAAGAGATGGGAATAAAGAAGTATAATGCTGCTGCGAAAGAAGTTCTCAGTGACGAAAATATGAGACGTCGTCTGGAATTTGCAAGGCGATATGTGAACGAACCTTTTGAATTTTGGAATCGAGTGATTTTTAGCGACGAAAAAACGTTCAATAGCCGCAACGATGGACCACTAAAAGTTTTTAGAATGGAAGGAACTCGTTACGAAAATAATCACATATGTCCTAAAAACGAAGTGGTTATTTTTCTGTGAATGTGTGGGGTTGGGTTAGCGCGCGGGGTCCAGGAGTTTGTTGGGCTATCGATGGACGTCTTGATTCTGCTGCGTATTTAGATATTTTGGAAACTATTATGAAACCTTCAGTCGAAGTGTTTTATCCAGACGAAGATTATATTTTCCAACAAGTAAGTATTCTTATTTCACTATACTTTCTCCAAAAATAGTTCGGGATCTGTTGAATTAACATTTTCATAATGTATTTTTGTTGTTAAAGGACAACGCCCTATTCATACTTCGCGGGTTGTGCGCAATTGGATACGAGAAAATAACTTGGAGCTGTTACCCTGGCCAGCAAAAAGCCCAGATTTTAACATTATCGAAAATGTTTGGGCTCGAATACTTGCTGTTATCCGAAGACAACAAGGGCCAAATTTTATACCAGTAAACCGTAATGCACTAATTGCAGCCATTGATACCGCATGGGAAACGATTAATATTAATTATATTGATACCTTGATAGCGTCAATGAGCAGACGCCTCCAAGAATGTATCAATAATAATGGAGGTCACACCCATTATTGATTTCTTATATTTATTTATATAGTAATACCTTTATTAAAAAAAAACGTTTTCATTTAATTTTAAACTATAACTTGGTATCTTAATTATAATTATGTAATAAATTCTTGTCAAAAACTAAATATATACGTTGACAATAAGAATTGCCTTAGTTTTTATTTTCACTTTTTATATTAACTACAGAAAAAAATGAAACGTCATAAAATATACATTTTGTAAGGACTAAATATTATGAATAGAGAGTTTAATGATTTTTTTAATAACTTACAATAATTAGTAGGTTAGATTTATTTAAAAATAAGTAATAATCAGTCAACCCAAATAACCATGTTTAGTTTTTGATTTAATTTAAAAGTTATTGCTTGTAGACGTTTTTAAATCAAAATTATTTCTAATTTTATTTTGTAAACATTTCCTAAACAAAATTTTGATTCGATAATTAATCGAGCTATGGTGTTTAATTAGCGATACCTTCAAATATATTCTTTAAAAAAAAAATTAAGTAAGCAACGTAAATTACCTATTTTCTAAAACGTGCTTAGTGTAATGATTCATTCTACAGTCCTTCTATAAGATAACCCCTGCTGAGACTACCTGCTGTTAGAATTGTAAATGATACCCTTAAGCCCGCTTCACAATGTGCAAACTTTTGTTTACAGAAATTGTGGTGTCCAAGTTTTAAATTTCATGAGTGTACGTGGGAACGTAATTTGGATCAATCTGAAATTCTAAAGTATTGATTTCGTCTAGTACTGCTATTAAATCAATTTTAGTGGTTTGTAAAAATTCATACCTAATTTGAAAATTACTAAGTTTATCTTTAGTGGAAATATCTTTAATAAAATCAAACAATCTTTGAATACGAGACAAATACTGCACCTTTTTTGCTATTAAAATTTTCAATTGCTGGTGTAATTTAGCAGACGTTGTAATCTAAATATATAATCTAAATGCTATAAATGAAAGCTATTTAAATACGTGAAAACACTACACGATAAGCAATATCCGGCTCAAAGGAGCAAATGTTGCGTATTAGCGTAAATGATAATTTATTTATTTTACTCAAAATTAACCAGATAATTCTGATTATAAGGATTGGAATTATTTGGGATAATATGGAATGTTTATCAACTGGTGCACTAAATTTTATTATTGTCTATGTTAAAGTAATTGCACTTATTTCACTTATTTCTCTATTGTAAAGTATAGGAGTCGATGAAACTGAACATATCTCGTCTAATACTATTAACATTGTGTGAATGCCCCAGTATGTGCCCGTCTATCGTGCACTCTTGGAAAAACCCTAAGCAAGTTCAGAATAAAATAAAATGATTTTATAAAATACCCGCAAAAATAACTAAAGAGAACATACAACTATTCAAGTGAAGGTACCCAGCAAACACGTTTCCTACTTGTTACGTTTACAAACATTACATATACACAACAATATCAACATTTTTATAATATTTTCGCTACGTACCAACTAGTCTTGTATCATTAATAAAGTTGCAAGATTTCTGCCCGAAAAATCTTCATCAAGGTATGAATACAAGTACGCGGAGTTCAAAAAGTGGCAAAAGGTAAAACAACCTGACTGGTGTTACGGAAGAGGTTATATTAGCGTATATCAGTAAATTGTCTGCCAAATTCAACCCGAATTATTTATGGTCGAAGTGGTCAATGGTTAAGAGTTGTTTGGCAGTTAGAGAAAACATTGATGTTTGCAGGTTTGTTTCCTTATATTTATTAGTCAGGTTTTTAGTTACATATGTCATTTTCTAGATTTCATAAAGTGGTTGCGTTTTTGAAAGACGAAATGAACGCTACGTCCCCAAGAGAGCCAAGGTTCTGACGAAAGAGCACGTGGAAAAGTTTATCATTGAAGCCCCTGACGAGAAGTGGTTACTTGCCAAAGTCATTACTATTTTTGGTATATTTGGATGTTGTCGGTGCGATGAGCTTCAATCCCTTACTGTAAATGACGTGGAGGATTTGGAGAAATATATTGTTGTCACCTACAGAGACCAAAAAATTTAACGACAAGGAGGTTTACAATAACGGACGATGGGTGTAGCTTTAAACCTTGTGCTCTTTATCGGAAATATGCGGCCCTACGACCTCCAAGAAGTAAAGAACTGCGGTTGTTCTTGACGTACCGCAGTGGAAAATGTGTCGCCCTAAATGCAGGTCAACATACTGTAGACGCAATACCCTAGAAAATTGCTGAATATTTGGAATTAGAAGAACCGGAACTTTATACAGAGCATTCATTTCGACGAACTGGACCAACGATGGTGGTTGATGCAGGTGGTGATACTTTGGTTCTGAAGCGTACAGGGGGATGGAAATGAACACAAATTGCAGAAAGCTACGTAGATGATTCGATTAATAATAATATTAAAATGGCAAAAAGAATGTTTCCACTTGAAGAATCCACGCCATCAACTTCTACAGAAAATATATGCGCAAGTACAAGTGACATAACATCTTCTGGAAACTTCAATATTACTGGAAATTGCCACTGCACCATAATATTTAATGTATACGATAGTAATAAAACCCAATTTACAAATGTTAATAACAAATAAATCACGTTAGAGAGTTTGTCTGTCATTTCAAATTACCTATAATAAGGTAAAATATGAGGACGCGTGTAAAATTTTATAGGCTAGCCAGTTATATTTTACAAGTTAGTAGCTAGTTAAGAGGCATTTTCAAGGTAACTATACTGAGTTGATAAGCTCTTTGTTTACAAGTGAGGAACAAATAAATTATATTACACAAGAGTTTTTTTTATTACGTAGCTCTTTGAACTTTTTCACAACATTTTTTAATACGACATTATAGAATATTTTTTAGTAAATGTTCACATGGGAATTTCGTATTGTAACCCGGCCACTATTAATAACAATATCAAATAATAGACAAATATAGTATATATATTTTAAGTTACGAAACAAACAACAGTTTTATAATGTATAGGGTGTTCCATTTTTCGGGTAACAGTGATACCAACTTTTAATGATAAGGAAGGAATAAAAAAAATAAATCAAAGCAAAAGTTATAACATGTTTGTTTACAGACAAAAAAGTAAACTAAATTATCAAAAAGAATTTGTGTCAAATTTCGACGACAATAAAAAAAAGAATATAAATTAATGATGAATAAATGATCAATAAATTATTCAAACAATAACTGTTTTAATCACACAAAAACATGTATGCAAAAAAAGTCTTGCAAGAAATAAATGAAAAAACGCACTAGATTGGTTATCTATCATTAACCTTAAAAACAAATTAAAACAAGCATGTGAGGTCGCGGTGAAGTATTAATTACAGTGAGATTGCGACACCGTCTATTCTCTCCTGCATAAATAGGCAATTCAGGTAAACAATATAATAATAGCCTTTTATAAATGCACTTAATTAAGATGTTTTGGGTACCTGTCAGAAAATTTGTTGCGAAGCGACTGTCGATGGCAAACTGAGGTCCTGGCTGCAAGAAAGACGTTCTGGCCAGACAAACTGAGGTCCTTCTGGCAATCGGAACACAAACTGGCTAGGGCACCAGCACTCGACAGTGGTACAGGTAATCTCAAGATCAACAAATTGCGCTGAACAATTACGGTAACTTTTATAGGTGGTCCACTGTCCAGATGTTACGTTGGGTCGTGAGTGAGATTCCAGCTCGGCTAAGACAGCGAACATACCCAAATAAGCATAGCAACAATCCAGCGTGTAAACAGCAAATAGTTGTGGGAGCTTCTCCACGTCCAATATTATTGCCACCAGACACAAAACCATGCGGAAGTCAAAACCAGACACATGGGACAATCAACTCAATCACAAACGGTAGCAATTCAATCCAGCAAGTAAACAAATAAAACCTAAAGACAAAAATACATTTGGGTTTCCTTTTTGACATTAAATTAGGAAGTGAAACTTGTTTACCTCCAGATGTTGGATGGCTTGAAGAGTAAGTGTGTGCATTTAATTAATTAACGGCAAATACTTAAATTTTTGTAGATACTTTCCAACACAATTAAGTAAAATATGTGGATGAACAATTAGACTCAAATAAATGCAGAATAAAACGAATCAACCGTCGGCACACACGGCTAGATACAGAAAAGGAATTGTCAAAAAGGGGGCCACAATTGTTAATAATTTTTAATAACAAAAATAAAAAAAGATATTTCCTTTGCGAACACAAATTGTCGCGCCAAAATCAATTTAATACTTTAAAATGCATAGGCAACCCAACATTCATACGTAAACAACACATCACAGAACGATAAGAATAAAAATTTCCCAAAATCAAATTTGAAATGTAACAACAGTTCAATATCATACTAAACTTGTGCAAAATATATGAGTAATTAAAAAAATACACATAATCTAATAAATATAAATCTATTAAATAAATGCACAAATGTAATAATCCAACGAATGTAAATGTAAAGCAATAAATACGATAAAAAAAAACATAATGATTATCATTTCAATATAACAAAAAAAAACAATAATTCTTAATCCAAATCAGATCTGTCTTTCGCAAATGTTACACACTAATTTATAAGTTACATTAATAATGTAAATTCAACAATCAAAGCAAATTTTATTTGCGTTTTCCAATTAATTTAATTTAACTAAACGCGAATCAAATACCAAACGCGATTAAAGAGTGTAATAATAATGGGGATGGAACCATTCGCCGCCGCCGATTCGCCTTCGCCTTTTCGCCACCGCCGGTTTGCCACCCGTACGTTTCGACTCCAATCTGTTCCGCCGCTTACCGATTCGCCACCGGTTATTTCGCCACTGGTCGTTTCGCTATATGAATAATGACTACTACAAAACGTATTGAAAAAGAATTGATATTAAAAAATTGACTTTTCCAAATCATTGCATTTATCTATTGCAATAATATGCAATATTTTAATGGAAACAATCGAATTTTTACAATCGGGTATATTAGCTTTATATATTAATTCATATTAGAAAAACAAAAAAATTCAATGATTAAATTAATCAGATCAATACATTTATGTAATGAATTTATCGAATTGTTACGATTAGTCTTAATTTACATACTTATTAACAGTAACACAAAAAATTACAATGGTTAATATAATTTACTGCATTAAAAAGTTATGTGCAAGTCCTCGCAAATATTCAATGATATGTCTGTTTTGGAAATCTTGAGTGATTCTTAAAATACGTCCATCCATATCTCTATACTTTTTAAGTTTTAATGGTGGTAGACGACCGGCAATCAATTGTTCATAACAAGCATCTCTGTTTTTTTGAATTTTTCTTAATGCATCCACAAAATGCCAAATACTTGGATGATCAACGTTGCAACTTCTGGTGTGCAGCCCTGAATGATTATTTGTGCGGTGTTGTGCATTATGTTCCACATATCGTGGGGAAATAGTGGTTGGCGACGTCTATTTCCATGTCTATTGTGTCGACCCACATAATAATCTTTAAACTAGACAAAGCCAGCATGCTACGCATGCGTTAAGTCACAAAAATAAATTAGCTTCTAAAGAGCAGACAGTCATGAACAATAATTAGCACTTACATTAACATTCATCAGTTGAGTAATCAATATGAATGCAGAGTATGTACTCCATGTGAATTCGTACAAATGAGTCGAGAGTATTTGGGTGTGCGCTCGCAACGAATCGAGAGTAGGTGAGGACGCACAAACGACATAACATATTAATATAGAATATATGGATGTAGTCCGAATAGAAATTATTTATTAAAAAAATATTTAGAAGCGGATTTATTGGCTCGACCGCTTTAACGTAATGTCGTAATACAACAAAGTTTATTTAGGTGAAATTGACGGTTTGGTTCGCATAACACTCGCAGTTACGCGTGTGTGAGTCATCAAGTTCGTGCATACGAAGATTTTTTTGGGTGAAATTGAATCCTCTACAGTTAAACCATTCGAAAATTTGCAAAATTACAAATATTTTGATTTTTATTCGTGTTTTTACGTAATATGGTTCCGGAGTTATAAAAAATTACAGTATTCGTATAACAATGTAAAATTCCTTAAAAAAAATTTTTAAAAATGATAAATTTTTTAAACATTATGTGATAGGGTCATAAAAGGAACGTTTTTTTTTAAATAAATTTGTTTTTATCTGTTATAAATTAGAAATTATGGCCGTTTTAGTTTTCGAATGAAATTTTGTCGGAAACGTTTTTCGCTTATAACTTTTGAAAACACGCGAGGTCTAACAAAACTGAAACGGCCAAAATTTGAATTTTGAAAATCGGTCCGTAAATAAGCGAGTTGTGGTCAACTTACGGCTCAATTTGTTTGAAATTTTTTTGACTATTTTTAACATTTTTTTTAACCTCGAAGATGCCCTTGTACAAAAAAAATCTAAATCGAAAAATAAAGACACATCTTTCGTAAACTCGAAACTTTTTTCGAAACAAAAATATCTTAAGCCGTTCTAATGTGAGACGAATTTGAAAAAAGGTTGATTTTCGTATAGATTTGAAAATGAATCGAGAGTAGGTGTGCGTTCACACTAACCACATAACATATTAATATAAGATCAACTTAAAAGTGGTTGTAGTTCATCAGGCAGTTCGTTTCCTAATTCATCTATTGCATCATCGATAACTACAAATGGTACAAAGGACAAACACACTACCATTTTACATTTTAACGCAAACTCAGCATCGTTATTAAAGGAATTGGTTAATCCCATTTTATTTAATTTTTTTTTTCATATTATTAGACAAATGGAAAAAAAACATCCGTTAATATTAGCTTCCGGAAAATTATCTTTCATAGATGCAAAGCTGCATATTCAAAATCGCAGTTAATTGTGCGAGGAGTTAAATTTGGTTGTAACTCTCTTATCATCTCAAACATGCGATGATACGTATTACGTTGTTTGTTTGGTAGCAAAGCGTAAAGTATTGGATGAACTCCTCGAAATCTTTCCGCTAGCACCACATAAACTTGAAAAAATGGTTTTGGGGTTATTGAAAACGTTCCATCTCCATACCAGGTGTTGGAAGCTTCTAAGTGCTGGATCCAACTTCTTCTGCCAAATATAATTATACGAGCCTCTTCTTCGTTATCCGCCAACAAAAAAGGTTTCTCAACTCCAACCTGTGGGTGATATATTTTATATTACTCCGGAATAAATAATTCATTCATGGTCGCTGGATTAGGTGAAACTGCGTAAATTTGTCGCCTCCTACGTCTGACAATTTTCCTTAAAGCTGAAGTATTAGGTAATGTAGCTTGTGCAGCAGGAGGTACATTTAAAATGCTGTTATTAATTAACTGTCCAGTTGTTTCTACAGTTTCTTTCGCTCGTCTTTTTAAATTACTAACAGCAATAAAGAAAACTGTAAAACAATTTAGGTAAATAAGGTACTTACAGTATTAATATTTAAAAGTAGAAGAAAAGAAATGTTGTATTAGCGGAATAGTTCGTTTCGTGCGTTGACCTCCCTGTCTTGGACTTTACCAGTACATAAATAAATCGATAATTAGTTACCTACTGAAAATCTTCGGTTATATCCTCAAAATCTTGCATGACTGATATAAAGAAAAACAGCAACAGTTTTATTTCTGTCACAATAGACGATACGGAATATAGTTAATTTGCAGAAGGCAAAACGGTAAGATAAAAACCCAAGGTAAAAGTAAACGATAAAGATAAAGGACAGGAAAGATTAAAGTTTCTTAACACAATTACGTTTTTTAATGAAGATAAATACACCAAAGGCGCATGACGGTCACCATGAGTAATATGGCGTCTTTTGGGGTTCACAACAGGAACTCCTTAGAACAAAGACCCTTGCGCTTACGCAACTAGACAAAATTGAATATTATGTATTCCATAGATATAAATAAATACAAAAAACGTATTCGGGATGAATTGACGCCAAAATAGCTTACATATACATTCAATCTTGACACATACTTAGGAATCAACCCAATGGCTGT
Source organism: Abscondita cerata (assembly GCA_030710515.1). Classification (NCBI taxonomy): domain Eukaryota; kingdom Metazoa; phylum Arthropoda; class Insecta; order Coleoptera; family Lampyridae; genus Abscondita; species Abscondita cerata. Next base: position 308,835 of record JALBCR010000997.1, read on the forward strand.
TATAAAGTGAATTAAGAGAACTAATCGCAACATTACTGGTGACAATTAGTTCGTTTCTAAAAATTAAATAAAATATGGTGTTAACTGATAGGTATGGAGAGATATAAGAAACGTGTATAGAAGTGAACAAAGAAGAAAGAAAAGTGTTAATGTCATTATTTACAATTGAATGTCATTCAATTTAAAGTGTTCACGTCTATCGAATAGATGATTACTCGCATATTTGTGGAGTTGAAACATAACGTTGAAACTACAGTCATATGAACGAATAAAATATAATATTTGGTACCTATTGGTAAATGTACAAGTTGTTAATGTTACATTTATGTATAAAAGAATCAGAGGCCTAAATCACAACTAGTTTCAACTTGATAAAAATTTCACACTTTCCAGTTTAACTTTGAAGCGAAAAGGAAAACACATTTTTAAAGCGTGTTATTTATAAATGTTTGAGAAGTAGGAAATAACATTGGAGCAGAGGTGAATGAGCAAACATAAGATAAAACTGAGTATGTGGCAACAGATAGTAAAGAAGAAATGGCAATAAGGTTCTAAAAAGTACAAAAAAATTGGTGTACAAAAAATTCAAGCACTTCGAAACTATTATAAAAATAGTGTGTATTACACGAAAAAGCTCATCATAAATTCATATGTAGGTGTATGGAGTGATTGAATATTATGCTTGACATAACAAGATAAACTGTACAATGAAATGATAAAGATGATAAAGATAAAGTTGGCGGTTCATGTGCTGAGTGACATCAGAAGAATGATCAAAGTGGTCCAGGAAGAGATAACTGATATAGATTGATATAGACATATAAAAACGGGTGGGGTACAACGGTAGGTAAAAACCATAGAGACACCCTATTTTATACAATAATAATAAATCTGAAGTAAAAAAGAAGATTTGATTGCAGCAGTTGCAAGTTACAAGAAAACAAGCTTATTTTTCTAAGCATGTTTCTGATGCTTTGACAGTATTGTTTGTACATTCTTTATTTATTTGTTGTCAAGGCTACATATTTTTGGTGAAGCTTTCCACTTGATTCGATTAAAATTTACATTCAGAATATTCTCTAGCAAAATATGTTTCGTAAACTAAATGTATACCAGATAATTTTAAGTAAATGTTCCACTTGTACCTGATCCAACAATAATTCCCTATATTCATGTTGATCACGTTATAGTGAAACCAGGGTTAACTTTGTTGTTCTGTTAACTTAGTCTGTATTTATTAAGGTTAGTGTTTTTTCTTCTCAGCTTTTAGTATAAATACAGTCTTAAACGTTTTTGATGTCTAAAGAATATATCCCAGTGCCAGACTGCTACTAAAGGTAAAGCCGTGAACAATGTCTTCCGGTGACTTCGATCTTTCAGGATGCGGCAGATGGTGAAGAGAATGCCTGCTGATTGCCTCGGTGACTGATGCAATCTTTCGTTGTTGCCCTGACAGTACTTAAAGGTCTCTTAAGGTGTTATGCAGAGGAACAACGGTCTGTAGTCTAAATACTGATGTTTGTCTTATTTCGTGTGAGACTTTTAGATAAACTACAGTGTCCTAATAGTACTGATCCCCACAAAGGGCAGTGACTCGGTGCACTCCACCAAAACAATACACAAGAGCCCGACATTGAGTGCATTCGATCAAGACTATTCCTAACAAATGTAGGAGGACTCAAATAATCAAAATCCTTTTTTTCTGATGATACTAATGCTTACAATTGACACAGAAGTTAATTTTACGACCACGTCGACCAAAACTCTCTACCCCCAAAAAATCTCCTCTCTATCACACTCAAAAATGTGACCTCCTTCGATAACCTTTTGGCTTCAAATTTCCGGTTTTAAATAAATAATTTTCAAGATGTTGTTGTACGCAACCTAAACCGCGTATATGATAATTACCAAGAAAATAAAACGTTACAATTTTAATCAAAAAAGCATTAGAAATTCGATTTTTTTAGATAGATAAGAATTGTTCTATTCTTACAAGGAGCTTTATACGCAATTAGGGGCTTATGGTTCAGTATAGTTAGACATAACATCAAATGGTTTCAGAACCCTCCAGTGGGCAACTGTTGTTTTTCTTTTAATGTGATCTTTATCTATTGGATCATGGCATCATAAAAGATGTTTTTGTCCAGATAAGACAGTTTTCTGTTCAGTTTCTGCTGTAAAACTTTTTCTCATACTTGCACAGAGAGATATTCATCTATCCATTACTGCAAACTATGGTTTTGTAAAATCTAGTTGCGCTCAGAGAAGAGGAGGTCTCTTCACCGAATGTCCGGTAGTTGTTCAACATTGCTCTCCCTATTTTGTGATTATGAGAAGTCAAGGTGTTCCAATACATCTTCCACGTCGGTAAATATAGTAAAGAAGAAACTTCTATTTCTGTTTTACTAAATATTGAAAAGGCATTCGGTTACGCCTTGTATGAGTCAATGCAACCAAGATTGATAGATGTACTTCTAGAAACAAGAAACTTTAACTTTTGAGTGGGTACCACTAGAAGAAGCTTTTGTAGTGAAGTAATGTCACGACTAATCTAAAACCTGTTTGTAGACGATCTCCTCTGCTTTCTGTTTTACGGAAGAGTACCTTGCCAATGCTACAAAAATGACATTGTTATAATAGTAGACATCATTACCATTTTGAAGGAACACTCATCCAAAACGGATTGAAGAGAACAGAAAAATAGTGTAGAACAGTAGAGTAAAAAAATTTACAACAACAAATCCTCGGTTGTTGCCTTTGTCTACGAGGAGAAACTTGGCAGACTTATTACCATTACGGTAAATGTTGTGGAAGTCTGCTCCTCAGTTAAATATCTAGAAATTATAGTAAATAAACGACTAAAATAAAACAATTACATAGGGACTGCGTAATGGTTTGACCATTCTTCGCCTATGGAGTTGTCTGGTGGTACAAAACCGATAAGATTACAAGCACAAAAGGGTACAAAAATTAGCATGCGTTTGCATCACAAGTGCAATGCGCACCTGTCCTACCACAAGGTATACAACCCATACAAGTACTTACCACAATCTATCTTGGGGTTGACAGAAAGGCTAAACTGTATCTCCTGCAAATAAAAAATTAAGAAAGAGAATGAGCATTAAGTTAAATCACTCAGATATAACTCTATTCAGTAGGGAATATCCCATGATATCACTTAGAGATGATATTAACAAGGAATTGCTATTTAGAAATAAACGCAACGTTTGCACGGCATTAGGTACTAAAAAAACTTGGACTTCACTGAGAATACATATGCCATCTCAAAAATATGAGGTACTCTGCTGTACAGACCGGAGCCGGGGACGACATACTATGGGTCAATCCAAGCACAAGTAAATGGAGTAAATGCAATTAAAGTAGTGAATCTAGATAGAAATTATGTTGGAAAAAGTATAACTATTATATCCGTTGGTCAAACGGCAATCATCGCTTTGAACCTAAATGAGCTTAGAACACTTAATAAGGTTAAGCACATTTAGATTCCATGACACACCACGTTAGAAGTTAATAAGTAGAAAGATGTTGTTGCTAGGAAGGGGTGGCTATCCTTTTACTGGACTAGAAGTCTTCTGTAGTATTGGCAAACACACAATACAATGAACGTTTTGGAACGAAAAAGAGGGGTATAAAGAAGTAGTGGGATAAACTATTAATCCAAGGTAGTAAAAGATTCTGCTCAGGAATTTCATCGAAACAGGAACTAATAGTTGCTTGTTGACAAGTAAGAATGATATCAGGGTTCTTCACAGGCCACTGCTCACTTAGCACACCTTACTGGATTGTGTGTAGATTCTGTCATTTGACGAATGAAAGAAGGGCTTGTCTGCTCACAAAGTGTGACACCACGCTCTCCATTAGAGAAGTTTTGGGAACCAAATTGTGAACCTGGAAGAAATCACTCCAAGGTCAACTTAAAGATTCATCAAGAACATTGGCTTGTGGAAAGTGTTATAAACACTGAAAGTAGGCCAATAATCAGGAGTGATTCAATGCAATGTCAACCCCAGATAATCTAAATCTAATACATTTTCGGCAACTGAATGCAATAAACTATTAATTACATTTAGTCAAAATTTTACCGCAAATATTTCTCAGCTCACCCATCGTTTCCTGAAAAATTTTAGAACATTAATTACATTACTTTATACAGGGTGTATCATACAAAAATTGAAATTGAAAGATACACCCTGTATATTCTCGACTCTTGTTCATCATAATTTGCTAAATTTTATAAGTTTCAAACAATCGGTAACTCTATAAATTCACCTAAAAAATTAAACACAAAAAACAAAACTTTAAATTATTGTGTTTTATAATTTGCTCGAAGTTTGGCTCGAGTACTTCCCTGTCAAATACAGTTAAACGCTTCTGAAAAATATAGTGATATGTAAAGTTTGCACGTCAACATGCCAATATTTCCTTATATAAAATTTCTTTCGCGTTTTTATTTGATTTTCACAACGGTTCTCGACTCATTAAAGTATATTTTAATCTTACTTTTTCGACGATACACTTTAATATTGAATTGATTAGTAAAATTATGTCAAATATTTTTACACGTTGATGAACGAAAGTACACTGAGTGTGTATAAAGAAGTGAAACGCTAGAAGATGAAATGGTAAAATTAGTATTTCTGGAGCTGGCAGTTTTGAGAAATTGCGTATTCAATTCTTTGTACAAAGTTGTGGCAGATACCGATCTCTTGATGTAAGAAAATAATTAATGTGTTTAATAAATCACGGTATTCACTCTACAGTTGGGATGTAGAGTTAATTGTTAAATGATTTTTATGAAAATGACTGTTAATTTAAAATTATACCATAAAACAGCATCACTATACAAAGGAGAAAATAAACGGTAAATAGGAATATGTTTGAACTTCGAATGTGTAATTAAAATTAGTACAGTAGAAATTAAACCTTTCGATAAATTTATGTAAATACGTGCCTTACAATTTATTTTACAAACGCTTACGAAAGAAAGTAAAAATTAGAAATACTTTAAGATGCAACTTTCTTTTACTCAACATTAAAAGCAGTAATGGGATAGGTAAAACATTAGTCACCTTTGGCTCGTGTTGCAACTATTATATAATATTATATTAACTATTAGTTTTCTATTATGTCATTACATGAATGCAACTCTGATGGCTATGGTAAAATGTCACTTGCCTGAAACTCGTGTTGTAAACTAAAGTGAGAGCCTGTAGAAAAAAAATAATATGTATACGAGGTGTGGCAATAAAGAAACCGGATTGATTTTTTTCCTCATTTCCGGCCACGTCGATGACGAAGAGGACAGCACGGCATTTACTTGTGGATTCCACTCTACCTTTACAAAAAGTTTCATGCATGCGGTACGGTTAGTCTGGCCATAGCCGTTGTTAGAAGTGGATCGTGTATCTGAGCTCCGTCGGAATCATGTTACGTGCTAATGTAGAACAACGTGTTAACATCAAATTCCTCACAAAACTGAAATCCGTTACAGAAACTTACAATCTATTGACTCTCACGCAAGTTTTCGAGTGGTTCAAAAAGTTTAAAAAGGGTAGGGAAGACGTCTAGGACAATCCAAAATTGGCCCGTCCTTCCACTACGAAAACTGATGAGAATGTGGTGAAAGTCGATAGAATTGCTGGAGGAGACCGCCGCCTGAGCATTCGAGCAATTTCTGAACATATTAACATCAATAAAGAATCTGTCAGACAGATTTTGCACGACGATCTAGACATAAAAAAGTGTGTGTAAAATGGTGTCAATACTTCTTACACCCGAGCAAAAGGAACGTCGAGTGAATTGCTGTGCTGACGCTCTTAAAAACATTGAAAATTATCTTGATTTCCACTAAAATGTAATTACGTGTGATGAAACTTGGATTTTTTGATATGATCCAAAGACTAAGCGACAATCCATGCATTGGAAGAGATTCCAATCGCCTAGAGTGAAGAAAACGCGTATGAGAAAACCCAAATTTACGGCAATGATGATTGTTTTTTTTATATCTACATTGATTGAGTGCCTGAAGATCCGACTGTCATTCAAATTTATTACAAAATCTGTTTTGAATACTCTCTGCAAACATATGCGACAAAAGAGACCAGACATGTGGACGAATGCCTCATGAATTCTATATCAGAACAATGCACCGACACACGCCGCGCTATCCGTGAAGAAATATTTGGCGAAAAACCATATTCCTGTGATGGGACATCTACCGTACTTACCGCACCGACTTTTTTCTCTTACTGAAAATCAAATCTGCGCTCAAAGGACTAGGTTCAAGTCCGTGGATGCAGTGAAAAAAAAGCAACACAATTGTTGAACAGCATAACACAAGAAGACCTACAGCACTGTTTCCAACAATGGAAAATTTGCATGGAGCGGTGTAGGGATCGAGGAGTGGACTACATTGAAGGGGACAACATTTCAATTGACTCATTTTTTTTAAATAAAGGATTAGAACATGAGGTCCGGTTTCTTTATTGCTACACCTCGGATTCATAGTATCAGAAATACATCATCTCCCCGAAATGTAGAACGTCCCATAGATTCTGTAGATTCTCTATACGTGTTAGTGTTTCCTTCAGTCATCAATAGATGGCGTTATGCGTTGACTTTTGGTTTCGTCATTGATTGAATATTGCGAAATAATTTTACCACACGACGAAACAACGCAATAATTTAAAAATAGATTTTTTAAAGTTTTTAATATTTCATTTGCATAAATCTTACTAGAATGTACTATTCAGTTTGTTTGAATTAATCTTTAATTTTAAATTGAGTGTTAGGTTAGGTGTGATAATAACAGGAAACTAAAATATTATATTAATGTAACACGTATCGCCACCTATCGGCAACTTCCGGAAGTTCATATGCAAATATAGAATTATCTGGGTTTATACATTCCGGAGGAGATGATGTATTTCTGATAGTATATAGTTAAACATGTGATAGGACATTTTGTAGGCGGTTTTCATACGCCGTCGTTCTAACTTTTAAAGTTTTGAAACAAAGATCTTTTGGCGCTAGTACGTTTTAATACAAAACTTTTTTTTGTTTGTGTGTTTTGCCCACCCTTTTTTCGACCATCGATGATTTTTTAATAATTTGGCAAGCTCGTATTTTATCTTATTTTAAACTGTTAGCGATAAAATGTAACATTCTTTCTATGATAAACAAGTATTACATTAGTTTTTTAGACGTACTAGGTCCGGTGAAGAAAACTATAATTCCAGATCTAAGTGAGCATCAGGGTTTCTTTTTTCCTATTGAAGTTTTCTAGGCGTTAATGAATTTAACGGCCATTCTAACTAACCTTTTATTTGTGAATTGTTACTACAAACTTGGAGCTTTCAAAGCGAATCCTGTGATTCTTATTTCTAAGCGCAAGTTTGACAAGTTCTTTATGCCAAGTTTCCATCGATTTCTTAATGGTTTCTACCTATACCTTAGAACAAGAACAAGGTATACGGTACATTTTGGCTGCTGAGAAAGGGTTTCTTTCGTCATTTATTAATCTAACGGTATGGTTGATTAGAAGATAGTTTTAATGTCGTACTTCTTTAGATGTCGTAGTCGTTACAAGATAGTTTTCTATGCAGATTTGCATGAAAAATATGCGTGAACGGTAGTGGTCGACTTTCCGATTCCGGTGCTTTTTTGGATATCACTGACTTTTCGATCTCCTTTTTGGTGTACCTGTTATCCTCGTTTCATCTGGGTAGTGGTTAAAAGTACGCAATGGTTCACAATTAAGAATATACATTTATGTTCTTTAGAGTTTGTTATAATATTTGAAGCAAAAAGAACTCCAAAAAAATCATACTAAAATAAAAATGCAAATAAGGCAAAACGAATATGACTAGTAAATAAAGAGCTGGAGACGGATTTTGCTTGTAATCGGGGCCAAGGACAAATAATACGGTATTACGTTGTGGTACCATAGAGCATCACATTTCTGGACAGGTGACCGTGGTAGTAGTAGCTTAAGGTATATACTTGAAAATTTAACTTGTCATCGAGGGCATGGATACCATTGACACCAGTTGTTTGTTTATACCCAAAGAATCACAATCCACAAGGGCGTCTAGTCAAATCGTGACTTTGGGCCTTAAAACAAGAAAAACATTGTATGACGAGGTAGAAGCTCGTCGTAGATATACCTACCTGACATTAACATTATTATTAACCAAAAATTCTTCACATTTTGTGTTTAATGATAGGTGAAACTTTATTTTTGACCAAAAGAATAAAAAGAAATTAGCCAAAGCTTCTTTAAATTTGTTAATTTGCAATTAGTCTATAAATCCAACAGATCCCTTTAGCTGGCATCTGATATAATAAATAATAATTTTCACAATAAAACAATCTTGTTTGAAGACAAATAAAATGTTCATAATTTATTCACAGTTCAAAGTACAATGTAATTTTTCAGATTTGCAGATCAATTTACCCCACTTTAACGTCCAAAGCCATGACTCGGTTAGACGCCCTTTGGGATTATTATTCCTTGAATATAAACAAATAACTGCTGCAAATGGCGTCCATGCTCACAATTCCAAACTTCACCACCAAATTTAACCTTGGAAGCTACTCCTTTGACCTCGCTTTAGACAGATGTCTTTGGAAATTGAATTTAAGGTATTGTAAACTTGCATCCGGCTATAATTTTCAAGCATGCCCTCGATCACGAAATGTTCAGTATTTTTACTGTATATAGTTGCACTAAGCCACGACTAACACTGTGCCAAAATGTATTGCTCGGTAGTACCAAAATGTAATACAGTATTATTTGTCATTGCCCCAGATTGCGAGCAAAATCTGGGCTCCAGCTCTTAGACTATAGGTAGTGATTCAGATGATATTCCTACTATTGATCTTGGTGTTCTCCACCAATATACACCCATAAACAACATAATAACTATTTAAAATCTTTTCTTCTTCTTGAAGTCGCATATCCGTTACCGGATGTTGCGCACCCCTCGCATGTATATGTGTTGTGCGTGACAGTAGACACATATACATGGGACCTACAGTTTAACGCCGATTCCGAACGGCTTAGTTGAGAGGTTTACTAGGCAAGTATACTCTCACTGGTTTGCCATTGCCTTGCGAGAGAGTACGGCCGACAAATTCGATGTTTGCACCGGAATTGAACCCGAGGTGCCTGCTTAACAGCTAACGCACTTAACTGCAGAGCTACGACCGCACTTAAACACAAGTTATTAAAATATTGGAAAACATTGGGCTTCTCTCTAGGCAACAATTTTCACATTACTTAGGATTCCAGAAAGTGCGCGTTGGGAAATCCGCGAATAAAGCATCCTTAGAAAATATCAACAATAATAACCAAAGTAACATGGAAATATCAAACTGTAGATAATAAAAAAAAGAGTTTTTGGGTAAATTAAGTGCAATCAAGATAACACGAACACGTTCTACCAGTAAAGTTAGTCGGAAAAATGGTCAGCTTATTTTCCCACAGTTCTGTTATATGTATTAACGTCATTAAGCCGATATGTTAAAATTAGCAGACGAGATTGAAGTTGTAAAATCGAATTTTAAAAAGCCGAGATTTTATTTTCAATTGAGTCTGCCATTTGCATATCGGCCGTGTCGTTCAATACTTTTTATCATATCATTCATATTTGATGATGATTTGTAAGACTTGCACTTTTTTCAATTCAAATTAAATTAGAGTACTGATAAACTGTAAATATCAGTATGGTAGGAGATGAAAAGGTTTAGATGCGCACCAGTCACCAATTTTTCAAGACTTACTTAATAGAAATTCGCAGAACCTCTAAATTTAGTAGTTCTTTCTACCGTCATCACCTAAGAGTAGAAGCACCAGAAAGTGCTGAACTATATCTTAATTATAAACATTTTGCACCTCAAGTGTTTCCAAAATTTGATGTTGGATAAAGCCTATTAAGGACTTATGTATCCCATCACTATTCTAATTAATTTCAGCAATGTATCTTTTATCTCCCATTATTTGTTACAGAACAACTTCCATTGCTTTTGTCCCGTGGTAATATCTCAGTCTTGTAAAGCATTAAATTCTATCATAATCGCAATTAACATTGTTGTAAATGTATAGTAGGTATACGGATGATGTTATTTTATGAAGCTGCCCTTGCTAGGGTACTTACACTTTTGAACAGAGTAAAAAATATGTCAACCAAGATGAGACTCCAATTAAAAAGAAAATATGCAAAATTGCTATTTAGAAACAATAGTAATACAAAAGGAAAACAAAAAAAATATGAAAAATGGTTTTGATTCTTCCAATAGTCGTTTCTGTTTTATTCTGTTTTAATTTAACGATTTTCCTAAGGTGGAGGCAAAAATAAACCTACCTTTTTATAAAAAGTAGTGCCGACGTTTCACTCTAACCAAGTGGGGGTTTTCAAATCAGATGGAGCATACCAATCTTAAAAATGCTTCCATTTGGTTAAGGGGTAGAACGTCGGCACTACTTCCATTAACAACAGTTTCGTTTTTACCATCATCTTAAGAAGATCCTTAAATTAAAAAAGGAATAATTTAATTATGAAGAAAACTTTCTTTACTGAGAACGTTGCCTAATGACAATAATTATAAGATAGAAATGATAAATACTCAACAAACATAAACTTTTAAATTAGAGCATATCTTTCTTCTTATTTAAAGCGTTTCTCTTGTCTTATGCATTATTTTAATGTTTTTTATTATGATCCTTGTCGGAAAACTTAAAAAAACTTACTTTTATTTTGTTTTCTTAAGAATTGAGGTTGAAAAACTTATTAGAGTACTTTTCTTGATTTTCTAAAAAAATCTTCTCCATGATGGCAGAAGACCCAGTTTTGAAAGCGGGGTTGATTTAGTAGAACTTGAAATGTTCATCCCCTACTGTCCTGCGTAATCGAGCCAATTGAGTTTCCTGGAGAAGAAAAAATAGGATACTGTTCTCAACTTTCCAAATCCTAGTGAAGGCAAAACCCGGTTAATTGTAACTACTCAACCACATTCGATCCCAAGCATTGTGTGTTTTTTATTTATTTTATTTATTCGTATGGTACATTTTAAGCATTGCATTGTGATGTAAGTGTTATGTATGGTGCCCCAGAAGATCAGTATAAACCTGTATAGTGTGGTGACAAAACTGTAAGCAATAGTGGATTGGCTTGTCTTAGCAAAGCATTTGCTTCAAGGTTTAGGAAAATCACTAAAACCTAATCATGCCAACCCTTACTTACCTTAGTATTATATGTATAGCTATTTATTGTATATGTGTTTTAGTAGACAGATTATCTACGCAAAGTTTTAATCGCGAGAACAAAGTTCGAGCGTTTAATTTTCTTAAGGGGATAATATGCCACTAAAACACAGATGCAATACTAAGATTTGATCCACAATCAAACCAATTTAATTGAAAATAAGTAATCTGACAGTTCTAAAATTTTAATGTAGTAGCAAATATTATAAAAAGGACAATAGACGGTTACTAATAGTTTTAAGGCTAGTTTTACAACGGTAATTAGACCTAAATCATTGATTATTAAGACACCTAAATCAGGCTATTATCTGTCGCTAGGGATCTTGGATTTTGACCAGAGGTGCAAAATCCGACAAAAAATCAATGGAATTAAAAATCACACCATATACAGTGCGTATTTCTTAAAAAATATATGCAAATTAAAAATATTGATGACATGAATTAAACAATCCATATAAACTAAAATACTCTAAAATGAATGCACAGATGCAAATAATTAGGTTTTTAGTAAGAATTTTATATTTATTATGACTACATTTTAATGATACCCATACTACTTATAATAGGACCAATAACATCAGCTACTGTCTGATGGCTTAATACATGGAACAAAGCGTACTTTCTTCTTATTTCCTGGTAGGAAAATAGTCTCTCGTCTTTTCATTATGCTTTGCACCTTTCCTTTGTTCTTTTCTGCCAATTCCAAAGTCCTCTTGTAATGGTATTCGTTTATTCTATACTCACTCTAACGTGCGAATTTCTATACTCGTGCTTTACATGAGCTTTATATGTAAAACTTTTTCTCTCTTCATAAGAGTTAATTAAGTTCATTTAATTACAGTTCATATCTTATCTATGTTAAAGCTAGTTGTGCTTTATTAAGTATACCTCATAAGAATAGAAACAACATTCGGGACGACCGCGGTTCAATATATTACTATTATCCACTAAAACAATTTTGAAAACTAAAACTGCTATTCTTGCAGGGACATACTCCAGTCTTCTATCTCACTTTCTGACTCTGATTCCTCCTCCTCCTCCTCTTCACACTCCACTTTCGCTTCAGCATCGCTCTCGTCTTCGCTTTCTTTATCATCTGCTGCAATCCCAGCTTCCTCATCAGAAACGCCATCATCTCCATCAACAATATCATCTGCAGAGTCTGCCCTACCATTCTCAGAAATAGCTCCGTTCTCAGACACAGCTTCATCCTCTGACTCCGATTCGAGATCGTCACTTACAAGAGTTAAAGTGATCTCCTCCAGTTCATTCAGCGTCATCAATGGGAATCCTTCGTAATTACGGTCGCAAGATTTTTCCACAAGCTTGTCTTTCGGAGAATTGGCAAAACTTCATTTTTCAGTGTATTTGTGAGACTTCCTAGAAACTTCCTCGATTATCTTCTGAGAATTTGTCGATTCGGTATAATTTGGAGGACGGTACTTATTGATGAGGGCACATCTATATCAGTAAGAGACAAAGTTTGTCATTACAATTGCGATTGTAATAATGATGAGGGATCTTCATATCAAAGAATATGAAAAGCCCCTTCAGTCTTCCATTCAAAGCTTCCACCCTCCATCGAGTTAGGGTAACTACTCGAGATTCATTAGCCTCTTCAACAGTGAACTGGTTTTGTTTTTTGTTCAAAAGCACTGGCGTCTTTACTACAAACCCCCTACTTTCCAAAATTGCTTAACATCTCTGAACCCTCGGTTCACTGCAGAAAAAAATCATTTTAATTATAATTCCTTTTAAACGATGTCAAGCCGTTGTCAAGCCAAGTATAAAACAGGTACCAATTAGCACATCTCCTGGCGGAGTAATGAGTCTCAACGCAGTCACGAGCGGATCTCTGGAATTTTTAAGCGTACCTGACAAAACCATTTAATTAATTACGTAAAAATTTAATAATTTTTAGTTGGTTAATTAAAATACCTCGTTCTCATTTGAGAGTTCAAATTGTTGGCTTAGTACTTCGGAGCTACTTCAGTCTACGTTTCTGCTCACTTGCCTAAATCTATTGTTGTCTTATATTATCAAGTTTCATTTATCCTCACTTTTCTTAACACATTTTTTACATAACAGGTTTACTTTACACCAGTTTCTTTGAATCTCACTTTTCCCAAAACATTTTTTTACATAACAGGCTTAGTTTACACCAGTTTCATTAAATCTCATTTTCCCCAATACATTTTTTACGTAACAGGTTTAGTTTACGTTAGTTTTTATTTAATCTCACTTGTCCCAATACATTTCAAATGAAATGTTATATTAATATGTACATACCGTTCGAAGTTCATTTTAGATACCCCCAGTAAGTCCAACTCAAGCCTCTTCGGAAACTAAAGCACTTGAAGGACTTTTTCCTGGGACGCGGAGACTGAACTGAGGAAGACGAGGAAGACACCTGGTTCGAAGCTTGCACTATCTGTTTCTGATTGATCAGCAGATTACTCTTTCCTTTAACACAGTGACATCAACAACACGAGATCGTTGAGCACGAGAATCTCTAGCACCTACAGGTACTTGTCCACCATCATGTTGACATCTATTATTCTCTTCATCTACCATCCTGTTGACATCCACCATTTTCTTCACATACACCAACCCCTTGACATCCACCATTCTCTTTACATACATCATCGTCTTTCATTCGATGCTCTTCTCTCCGTATCCGTTTGCAACATGCGTTATGTAAGGCATCCTCCTCATGATACTGATCTCCTAAAGCGTTTACCCTCCCTTCGACAAGATGCCAGACTTCTCAAGCAATTCTTTTCTTCCGCTGCGAATTCCCTTCAAACACGCGCAACATGTTAGTTGAACCATCTAAAAAAGTAAGAAAGTTGGTAAAGAAAATATATGAAGATATTGATACATTAGAATATTTCAGGGTGCCTAAACGTATTTACTTAAAGTCTGTGTATATTGAATACTTATATGAAATTGTAACGGTCACTGTGAGTTAGGCAACACACAATACACGGAGTCGAGGTGTAAACGCGACATTTCTCCGTGTTCGCTCCTTAACGAAAATTTTGGGGATTTAATTCCCAGAATTCAACTTCCGCGTTGTCCTAATTGGCCAATACATTTTCGGCTGATCTTCAATTTCCGCCTTGTAACAACTACTATCGCGTCGTGTTACGTGAAATTCAAATTTGCCTTCATCTGAGTGCTTCATCGTAATTCCGTCAAATTTTCTAGTGCTGGGGAAAGGATTGATTACTCGATTTTCTGAAGTTTATCTTAGGACGGATGCGTGTACTAATTTCTTCTAATGGTCGCTCGATTGCACTCAGATAAGGCGAGTTACTCCGGGATTAAAGTTACTCCGGGATTAAAATTACTCGGCTTTAAAGGTTCTTTTGGCCTAAACAAAACCAATTACCTGGCTGATTAAATTCATCGTGGGATCTCTTTCTACCTTTTATTGTCTTGTCGCTGCGTGTGTCGCATACTTGGGGTTTGCTGTTAAGATTGCTGAAGTACGGGACATCCTACCGAAATTAGGGGTGGCCGCAGCTAGAACCGACACCACATATCTGTATCTTCTCCTGTGTGTGTCAACATCGTAAACCTCTATCTACCACATAAGGTCAGATTTTTCTAATTATACTTCTGCGCTGAAAACAAACCATCTCCGGGACGTCACACTGCTACCGAAAACGTCTCAAGCGTAACACCTAAATAAGTACAACTTGTCTTGGCACCTTAAGTGCAGTTAAATCTTTGGAACTCGAAACGTATTTGTTCACGTATTTATATTTTTTTGTTAATTCACTACAATATAATTAATTAACTTGTTGTGGCGCATATACTTGCCCAATCTGTAAACGAATGTGTACCGTAAAGGCGCGAACTTGCTTCATTTACCCACCATTGCTTGGGGATTTTTAGAGTATAAGGGTAAAACCACGGAAGAGCGCTCTTTTGGGGAAACACCTAACTCTCCGATACTTTTTAACGCTAAATATTGCAACTGCGAACACTAAATACACCTTCGTATTGTGCGGGTGTGGTTACGTCGCCATCTTGTCTAGATTAAATAACGCCAGTGGCGTACCGCATAAATTATTAACTTGCTATTAATCTTATATTTTTTTCCTTCTTTTGTGCACGACTATATATATGGGTACGAACGAATACGCTTCGTAGAATTAACTTACGTTGTAAGTGGATATATTTAAATTGTGCTCTGTTCCTTCTTCTTTATGGTGTGTTATTAAATATAACGTTTTGTAGGTTACTTGTGTCTCTCTTTCTCTCTTTATTGTATTTATTGCTCCTTTAATTTGTTACGGTTGATTGTTGCGTCTGTTTCTTTAGTTCGGAAGCAGGTCTGTATCCACGCATTAGGACTATGGCGCCCTCGGATTAAATCAAGACAGTTCTGAAGAAGCGGTGGATCCTTTTTCTCACCCACGCCCTACTCTTCGGCTGCCGGCAAAACTTACTTTTCTTCAATTAACCGTAGCAAAATCTCAACATTCGTATTTGCCCAAGTTAGAAAGAAGCTTATTCAAGGAAAAGATGCATTATTAATAGAAGAAGATTCGGAAATCAAGATATGCTCACAACATACAAGCAATTTTGTAATTTCTACGAACTCTTCGTCTGTACATTTTGGGTGAAAAGAAATAAAGCGATTTAAGTAAGTTGTAGTCTGCAATGACGAGTCTGAATACTTTTACAGTTAGGTATCTCGAAAACTGTTTTTGAACCGTTCGAAACTAAACAAGAAAAAGCCAATATATAGTAAGGTTGATAATGAGAGTGATTCTGGACGGCATCGTCTGGAGTTACATCGTATGAGAAAGTAATCAAGGAGAAATCAGTATTTAAAAAGTTCCACTGGAAATACGTCATTATTGATTAGGCGCACAGAACCAAAACGAGAAGTCGAAGTCGTCCGAGTATGTTCAAGAATTTAAATTGTTAAATAGACTGTTGATTACAGGAACACTTCTTCAGAACAATTTGCACGCGTTGTGGGTTTTTTTTTAATTTCCTTTTACTGGAACTCTTTAACTCTTCGGAAGATTGTGAGCAGGTGGTCTCGGAATTAATTTGGCAACGGCAAACTGGATTCTGACTGGAATCCCCAAATAGATCTCCAAGCTATAGACAGAGCTTATCGTATATGTCAAATGAAGCAAGTTAGAGTGTTCAGATTTATTACGGAAAGCACCGTGGAGGAAAAGATTGTGGAAAGAGCGGAAATTAAGTTGAGACTGGACAAACTCGTCATTCAACAAGGTCGATTGGTGGACAACAAAGCTAACCAGTTGAATAAGGATGATATGTTGAACATGATTCGGTTCGGAGCAAATCAAGTGTTTGCTACAAAAGATAGTGATATTACGGGTGAAGACATGAATGAAATCCTGAAAAAGACTGAGAACCAAACGGAAGAGCTAAACCAAAAGTTGGCCGGTCTTGGGGAATCTTCTTTGAGAAACTTTACATTAGGCACGTCCACAGAGTCTGTGTACAAGTTCGAGGGAGAGGATTACGAGAAAAGAAGAAAACCTTTATTGGTCACTGGATCGAACCTCCAAGCAAGAGAGGAAGGCGAACTATGCGGTTGATGCGTATTTCCGTGAAGCACTAAGAGTTTCAGAACCAAAAGCTCCGAAGGCACCGAGACCAGCTACGTTTGAGGAACAGAAGCAATCTATAAATCATGCTATTTGACGCAATGAACCTAGTTTTGCAAAGAGTGAATGAAGCTTGTGATGTATTCAAAAACTAATTCTTCGCGTATTTCAAGTGATAACCTAAACCTAACCATGATATTGTATAAACTAAAAATTGTGACTTACCTGCTCTTGAAGAAACTCCGTGCAGATAAATGACTCTTTCCGCCTAAAAATTCTTTAATTCTTTACACACAAATCACTTTTTCTATTAATTAAACATTAATAATAAAAAATAATCATGAGAATCGCTTCCACCAACACTCATCATCAGCCGACAACATTTCATTTTTTATAAAATGGAATAGAAGTCATATTTGAATTTCAAAATTCAAATGTTGGCGCTTCCCGTAAACCAATTTCGAAGTGTATAAAATGCACATGCATTTTCATGCGCTTTGATAAAAAAAATGCATAGATACGTGTGCGTTTTAACGGTTTTTATCCGCTAATTAAGCATATTGGGCCATAAAGGTCCACAAAAATTTTACTAGAATCGGAAAGATCGATTCTTTCTTCACAAGTTAAAATGGTCAAACATGTGGACCTTTTTGGCCCAATGGGCTAGCCAGCTTTCCCAAGTTATTGCCTATTGTCCTTTAGTGAAACTTTAGGCGGCTTTTCCATTATTAGTTGCTAGGATGCTTGTTTATTAAAACAATATTTGTGAAAAAATTAGAAATCGTTTGTGTTCGTCGTTTTGAAAAATGTTAGAAAGTGATTCTCTGTCGGTAGAAATTAAAGCAGAAGCTAAAGAAGTAACCCTGCAACTGTTAAATCGAAAGATGCTTAAATGAATGGAGCGAGAAAAGAGGTGCAAACATCATAAAAGAAGACGTCCTGTTGGCTTATTTTTTAAATGTAAGAAGCAAGTTTGCCTCCTCGTCGATGTGGACGAAATATTCAATGTTAAGAGCAACTTTGAATGTGCATAGAAATATTGACATATCAAAATACGGCAAATTAATTGCTTATCTCAAGAGCCAATCAAAAAACTACAAGGCAAAGAAGGAAAAAGTGCTTGAGAGCAGCATCTGATAAAAAGTACTTAATGATGAAAGTACAACCAATTTTCTTTTCTTTTTATTGGTATTTTAATTATTTTAAATATTTCTAGGTTGCTGTCATAATATGTGTTTGTGGAGGTTTACGATGCAATGAACTGGTAAACTTAAATATTGAACATGTGAAAGATAAAGGATCTTTTATCTACCTGTCCATCCCAGAAACAAAGACCAATATGTCAAGAAGTTTCACAGTATTAGACGAAGGATTCTCTGTTAATGTTATGGAGATATGCAAGAAATACATACGCCTACGTCCTAAAAGTACTATTTCGCAGGGAAGATTTTTTTTGCGATATATAAATTCAAAATGCACCGGCAACCTGTGGGAATTAACACTATTTCCAGAATCCCCTCATAGATTGCTTCTTTCTTAAAACTTCTAGACGATAAATCCTACACGGGCCATAGTATGCGCCGTTCTTCGGCGACTCTGTTGGCTAATGCTGGTAGTGATATTCTCACTCTTAAGAGGATATTGTTAATTTATTGCTAGAAAAATTTAAGGAAAATCTAACATAATGCAAGAGATCTCCGCGATGCAGTCTTCCTCAAACGTGATTTGTGTAAATGTAAATCCTGATATTGCAAACAATTTTACTTTTGATGTTAACGTGAATGTTAATATTAATGTTAATAAATATTACTAAATTATCTGCAAATGTTTTATGGAATATAAAACACTAGTGTTTTATAGGTGTTATAATACGTTTCATAACGGCATAATAATAGCTCTATAATATGGTGATTGTGGATAAATAATATTAATTAAGTGTGTAAACATTATAGAAAGTAAATAAGAACATAAAATATAAGAGCAGAGCTATTGCATGACGACATATAATGGACCGGTCCAAGTACCAGTCACAACAATGACGAAAAAAATAGAAGGTTAAAGAAATACCAAAACAGAATAATGGAAAAACAGATAATCAGGACAAAAAATACAAAATATTGTTGAACTTCAAATTCGTTTTTCTGTTATGCTCATTGTTGGCAAAACTTAATATTAACACTGCGTAGGCTTTCACGGCGGATATCTCTATTACTAATCTACACAAAAGTAACTGAAAAGATTGGTGGAATACAAGATGGTTAATAGAAAAAAAGATAATACCTTAATAATACTTGGAAACGCCTGTTACTCAAAACTGTGACGGTTAATGGGAAAAAACGACACGATCGGATGCATACGATACATTTATAGGAAAATCGACGGACATAGAAGTAGTTTAGTTGTCCAGAAGAAACTGTTAGCGTAGACAGGAAAACGTCGAACGCAACTTTTGACACACGCCAAAACCCGGAAGAAGTTATTAGTAATAAAACTCAGTATTGCTTTTTCTATGCCTTGGAGGGTTGGGACTGAAAACTTTAATAGAGTTTTGTTCATAATTTTCTACAAAAAAACTGAAAACGAAAATTTTGACTTTTTATCTTCTTTTGTTATGCGTAATCGAGCTAACTGAGTCTCTTGAGGAGGAGAAAATGTGACATTTTTTTTTCAATCTTTAAATGAAAAGTGTTTATCAAATAAAATTTTGTCAACTGGCAGGTTTCTTCTGTTTTTCTAAATTTTTACTACCTGAAGGAGCTTTAGTCAAGTTTTTTAACTTTACGTTGTAACGGTTGTAGTTTACAAAATATCAAGAGGAGCGACGGCTCTAGCGGTACAACCTAGAAAGAAAAAGTAAGCACATTAAATTAGTAGAGGATAAACAAAATATTGATAGTAGTTAGAACAGCAGCGTCCGGCTTAGTCGAAGAGTTGCGTGGGTACTTAAATAGCTATAAGAATTCTGACTGCTGGTCTAACTAGGCGCAACCTGCTGAGTAAAGAAAAAAATAAAACTGACCAACAGGAGATCAACAGGTTTTACTTAAACCTAATATGCTAGATCGAACACAAACCAGAGAGAAAGAGACATACAATGCAGTATCACAAACAACTCTTAAAAATAAACAAAAATTGTAGAATGATGTCACAGAAATAGAGAGACCGTCGCATCTAGTGAGTTAGCAGCAGCCCCGCTTGCAATAAATCAGGTTTATAATTAAGATGTCGTGTTGCAGGTAAGCTTCAGTGAAACGCTTAAGTTAAGAGTTCTCGTTCAAATTAAACCAAAAAAGTAGCTGCTATTAAGGCTCTGCGTACACATATCATTTACACACGGTTGGTTACACTAACTCTAAACAATAAAAGAAATGGTAAGTACCTCCTGCAAACCCAAAAAGCCTTTTGTGTCCGCGACAACCGCTTTAAAATTAAGCACCCCAGCCCTTATTGAGCTGATTTAAAACAAATTTATGGTTGACGAGGATACACCGAATAAAGATACTTAAATGTTAATTATCGAACCGTTTATTTCATCTGTACCCGAGTTTCATGCGCCTTAATTATTTGCGAGTAATTGATTGAAATACTAAAACTTAGCTGTAATATGTCGAGAGTAGTTGCGGGAATGAAAGTATTCTGTTAGCGCCGGTATCGACAGTTCAGGGAAGGTAAATAAACCCAAAGGATTCCTCTAAGAGGTAGCGTATGGAGAAATAGCACACCGGTGACTCCTCGCTGGAGATATACGACATAGCCAACCTCTGACGACGTGGTACTTCCCGTTGGCCTGCAGTTTAATTACTGCGAAACCGTGGTGTTGCCGTCTATTAATAGGGAAGGTTCTTAGTGGCCACTCCAGCACCCTTGAGATTTATCCCAGTAACGAGTATAAAATGCCGAACACAACGTGCTTAAGCATTAGTAGCAATCAGATTAAAAACTAATAAAAAAGAAACTCAAATACTCACGGTGAATGTAGCCACATTAATGTAAACGCTAATTTATATTGGAAATTGTGACACCGACATTAAATAGTTTTTTTTGGTGCGAATTTTACTTCAGAGAAGACGCTAAAACACCCACGTGTACCAACGAAAAAGAGAAAATGTCCGCCGTCCGTCTCGGAAAGTTGAGCGAATTAACATTTCCACCAATCACAAATTACTAGCGTGCGCGCCAATTACAAACTTTCGTCGCACCGTATTATTTGCGACACACGTTCTAAAGCGGTTTACGACCTACGTCCTCGATTTGAGAAATTTTACCCGTAACAACGTGGTTTATAAAATTTTTCAAACTATAAGTTTTGCGACACCTAGTGTCGACTCGTGTTAACGATGACGTACGCAAATAGTTTGCATTAAGTAAATTTGTCGACAGGTATGTAAAAGCAGTTACATAAGTTAATTCTTTAATAATTATAAGCCAACTAAGTGTTAACAAAAATAAAAATCTTAAATCGCCTGCTGTAAGTTCGCAGGAGGTTGCACAATAGCAAACTTCTTGGTATTTGTTTGCTCCTGCGAAATTCTTTCAATGAATCGATTAAAAAGAAATGGGATATCTTACACCTAAATCGTTTCATGCGTAACCTCCTCTGTAGTCTGATAAAGACAAGTCGCGTTTTTAGCCTCATGTCAACCCGTCTCTGGAACTTGCTTAAATTGTCTTCCTTCTATTAAAACTGGAATTCTATTAACCGACAAATGCTTTCAAACAACTATGAAGCTATCATTCGATTGCAATATAGTGCCTACATGCCTACATTTGTGGCAAGCCGATGGGAAGGAAGGGACTTCATGGCATCTTGTGTATAATGAGCTCCGGAATAATATCGAGACCCACGGAGCTAAATTCTAACTTATTAAAGCTTTAGCATCAGTTGGTATTCACGCAAGGCTTGAACCAAGGGGTTTATGCAAAGAGGACGGTGAACGAGTGAATGGGATCACTCTTACTCCTTGGTCCACTGGAAGAAACTTCATTTGAGATTTATCGTGTTTAGACGCGTTGACCCTATTCCATATCCAGTCTACTTCACTGACTGTCGGAGCAGAGTGCGGTAAGAAAGAAAATTAACAAATACAAAAGTTTGATTGACCAAGGATAATAATAGTCTCCTTTGCGGTAGAGACATTGGGACCTTAGTGCGACAAATTTGTCAAGGGGTAGAGTAGCCGCTTTTTTGAAATAACTGGAGACATTCGGTCAAAACATTTTTATTTAACGGGTTAGTTTAGCTATTCAAAGAGAAAATGCAACCAGTGTTTTAGGAAGTATTTCTTCTTCTTCTTCTTTATATGCAATACATTTCATGTAATTTACTTTTGATTTTATATCCCAAAATCCCTTTGTTGATTTGAGAAATTAAATGTAATGATATTATGAATTGACATTGCCATGTAATAAAAGTATATTCTTTGCAATCTTTAAAAAAATTTTATTATTATATTTCAAACAGTTGCATATTTTAAAACACAATGGGTCATAAACTCAGATTATTGTGATCATAGACAATTAATTTTTTTGTCAAATAAAAGATATAAAAAATAATAACAAAACGTCAAAATATTTTGTTTGTCAAAATTAAGTGTCAATTTCAGTATACTTTCTAAAATTTCAGTATTATTCACACATAAAAAATTTATAAAATGATTGAAAAACGGTAATTAACGTCTTCAGTAAGTAGTAGTACGTTTTTAAATATTTAGTAATAATTTTATATTGCAGATAAATTAAATTTTGATCATCACTTAAACAAATAAAATGTTGGAAAACGAAATAAAAGGAAGATCGGCTGAAGTTGAGGATCTGACCGGTCAGATTTGTGATTTACAAAAAGAATTGAAACAATCCGAACTTCAGCGACAAAACGAAAAGAAACATGTAAAAACGCCGTAACATCACTAACTAAAAGTTTAAACGATGTAACTCAAAACTGCAACTACGAATCGATCAATGTATAGACGATTCACAAAAAGAGAGAACACGTTAAAAAAATTTTACTCGTCTATGTTAGAACAAAAAGAAGAAGAATATAAGAAGAGCATCTTGGATGTTGAAGATCGTTTACAAAAGGAGATATGCATGGTGAGTGATTTTTATTTGCGTTTAATGTATGTTTTACAACAACGAAGTATATTTTGTAAACAAATGCAAGAGATAATAAAACAATGCCGGGATATAAGATGCATAATAAATTCTAGTTGGTCTGCGATGAGTAGATTTCAATTTCCTAAATGCATCTTATTTATGTTTTCCCTTCAATTCTATGTAAGTGGTTTCTTGTACAACTTAATACTTGATACTGTAATATAAATTCCTGTTTTCTGTTGAACATTATGGAATGACTAAAATTAAATCCATTCGTAATAGTATACATACAATTTACTTAAGAATATATTCAAATTGTGATGTTTATGTATAATGTTGATTTAGATAATTGCTTTAAGAATTAAATTTATTTAATATAACTCTATAGCCTTTTTGAACTATTACTTTTCTTCAGTCATTAATTTTCGTATCCCACTTAACTTATTTTTACGAAAAAGTTAGAATCTATCTATTTAACTAACCAATACCGCTTACATAGATAAAATATGACATAAATCACCATCGATCCCAACAAATTTGAGATTGTATTATTTATATGATTAAATGTAGCGCCATGCAAATGATTCTGCGAGTTCACCTATTTACCATTACATTTAAATAGGACTAGACCTAAAGATGATTGTAGAAACCTAATCCATGTTATATATCATCCCTAAAAGCATCATACCATTTTGTATTAGCTGTAATACGTACTAATACCGTGAAGTGTTTACGTCTACGGAGGTGGTTCGGTACAAACATTCAGTGCAGTCTTGTGCAAAACGTGCAAAAGTTGACCAGTGCAGTTAGCAAAAGAAAGAAAAAATTAATAACAGCCTCTACAACTTCAACACTACATCTGAAATCCAACTAGAACAAGTTGGACTTTTCCAAGATCAGATCCAGGATCTGGGGCGCTCACTATATCGTGAGCTTTCAGTACAAATTAGACTAGTGCAATTGGTTCTAAAACAGCCCAAAACAGAGAAAAATAGTATATTATACACCAAGGTTGTGAAGTTTGTCATTAGTGCCTTAGCACCAGTGCGTACGCAATAATGGACTTCCAACCATGGTGTATATACTATTTTTTCCACTACTAGCCAAATTTAAGCCAAAAATAAAAATAAACATTTTTTTGTAAAAATCAAGTAGCACAGGAATGCAAATACATCAAAAGCATTAAAAGCTCCATACGTTGATAAACCAACTGCAACTGATTCACTAAACACTTGTGTGGTATATTCCACCTTCATTTTCTGAAAATTATTCGAGTAATATGTAAATTAGTTGATTTAGGAGCCAATCGCAGCGGTTTAGATTTGTCTGACATGTAGAAGTTTTTAATGTCTTTCCAAGATGCTTTTTGTTATTAAAGATTATATCGTATTTAATCAAGTTATTTTGCACCGACTTCAATAAATAGGAAACATCGAAGAAATAATAGATTTTCTTATCGTTTACGAGAAGGTATGGTTTTTCCGGTGATACATCTATTCTTTTAATTAGGTTTCGAAAATTTTACTACTGCCCTAACATTGGCACCGCATTGTAGTTGTAGCTTTTCTATGCAGTTTAATACTATCGACTTCAATTTGTCTTTGCATATCGTATTTAAAGATGTAGCACAAAGGTTGTTTAACTTTTTATATATAACTCTAACCATGATCACGTAGCAGTTTGAGCTGGCAAAAAATTTAAAACCTACTTTAAAATTAACATTTTGGGGTTCGTAAAATATAATTTTAGTGAAAATTGTTTGTATTCCTCTATTTATCTCCTGCTTCTTAGTGGTCTTTTGGTATAGCTAGAGATGTTAACGGGCATTTATTGCTTCGTCAATATACTTTGCATCATTTGAATATTGGGTTTCAGAAATTGACACTTGTAATTCATTTAGGAATGGCAAGTGTTTGCCACATACTTGTTAAGTTTTTAGAGTCGACATTTTTATGCAACAGATCGGACTTTCCAGATTCTGTTAGCCATTCAAAACACCTACAACCAAATATTTGTAATTTACTTAAAATTCTTGATGTAACTTAAATTTGTCTGGTTAAATCTCCTTTGGGAAACCTGAAAAACTGATTCTACCATCATATTTAATAAATAAATAAATTCAGGTTATGTATTTGTGGTTATGGGATAGGGGCGAATTTTAAACTAATGGCATTTTTTATTCAAATAATTTTATCGTGTTAGGTAATTTTAAGCAGCAAATAAGTTAAAGATAATCACCTGGATATACAAAATTATGTTTCACTCGTTTTTGTTAAACAACTATTCTTAGATTCTCAAAAAATTTGAAATTGTTCATTATTAACCTAGGTCAACAATAAAAAAAATTATTAACCACTAATAGAGAAATTCAACTTCTCAGTTGGCTAGGTGACGCAATAATTGTCCACTTCACAGCTAGTAGTGGAAAAATGGGGTTTATTGGAGAAATGAGGTTTTTGTCAATTTCCGGCAAGTTTGACGTCCTATCAAAAATGTTTCAAGACAAAGTTGTAGATATTAAACATATCTAAAACTATTGTAAAAATCATTTTTACATAACTAAAATTACTCCTGGAAAATAGAAAAAACTGGATTTTTCGATTTTATTTTTTCTCGCGCGACAAAATTTTTTTCACCAAATTTGGTGAAAACGTTTCTCTTTATGGTATAAAGAGTTGTAATCTTTGCGAAAGAAAAAGTTCATTTTTCGAGGATATATCGGCAAATAATCAAAAAATTATCCCCATTTTGAACCGAAAAATTTTACGTCAAAATTAAGATTTTTGAACAAATGACGTCGGATTTCTACTAGTTGAAACGTTTACTTTCACATGGTTTAAGAAAAAATTGACTTCACTGTAAAACCTGCTCTAGAAATCTAGAAAGTGAAAAACGCGTTTTGGAAAAGTCATTTTTTTAATATCCGCATACAATTTCCTAATTTAAATTACTATTTACATTTCAAATCATAAAAACATATATTTTGAATATTATATAAAAAATACAATCTTTCAAAACTGTAAAACCTGCAAAAATAGTAAGTATTAATTATAAGGTTTAAATGAATTCGTACAGAAAAGAATGATTACTGCAATATTTTTCAATATAAAAAATTACTATTTATTTTTCTATTAATAAAAGTGCATTAAACAATAATAAGCATTACACTTTCCGTTTTTTATTGGTAGGAGTTCGTCGTCGGATTCTATGTTGGTACTCGTATCTTCTACGTTTTCATCGAGAAGGCTGCCATTCTCGTAAGCGTTCGTCAGCGGCTCATCCAAGACTCCTTCTGACTCACTGAAGTCCTCATAAGTTGTTTTCTCGATGTAAGTGCACTGTACATCACCATTACATAAGTCTGTACACTTTAAACCATGTTTACGACTTCCACATTTTCTACTAGTGCAGCCGGTTTTGCAGCTGGAACAAATAATTTTAAGTAGCATTTCAGGAATTAGTTCTTTGTCAGTAAATGCAGCAATTATTCCATGCTCGCCTCGTTTCCATCCCTAATTCGTTGCTGACAGTTCATTGTTACCGAGTCAAGTTTGTAGCTGATAGTATGCTCTGTAACAATGTTGTTTCGCTGCACCTTCTGTTGGAGGAAGTTTCTCCAACTTAAAAGCTGATTTTACTGTTGCAGATTGGTAATGCTACAATCTCAATTTATTTAAAGTGACATTTTCTTTTCTACACTTGTAAATTGATTTTATTATTTGGAAACCAAACTCAGCTAAGACTTCTTGATTTGCATCTTTTTTGTAGAAAATGCTGGCCAATTGTGATAAATTGTTATCAGACAGTAATGCTTTAACGATGGCTTTTTTCCTTTCGTTGCGAACCCAGATGTTGTATCGCAACCAGAAAAGCAATGTTACAATTGTTTCGGAACAGTCTTGCTTGAAACTATCTGAGATGTAGAATGAATCTTTTACATTACCGGATTCTGGTTTGTAAAAATAAATGTTGTAATTGTTGGTATTCAACTGATTCAAAAGTACCAGAAGGTCAATGTCTTGTCCGACAATTATAACAGTCTTGTCATTGTTTTTGCCAATTTCTAAAGTTGTATTTGTTATGTCAGCATCAGCATCTTCTTGGGCTTGTTTACATATGAATGAATCCTTCAGCCAGTAAGATTTCCGACAAAGTCCTTATTAGTTTATCCTTATTTTTTCGTTGAATAAACATTTCGGTTGCGCAAATGGAATTTTGTGTGCAGTTGGTAATGAAATTCTGGAATTTTTTCCGATGGTTTTCTTCGATTACGCTCAGATTTTTTCGTGAAATTACTGAATGTTGCTGCTAATGTGCCAGTGACAATGTTTGCTGTGTCTGAGTACCCATCAAACACTATCCAACTGTTTGATGCGTAATTGTAGCGTGTGTACTGCACATACTTGTGGAAGATGTTTTCCACTATGTCATTTTTCTGCCAAACCACCTTATGCAGTAAAAATCCACTATCTACGACATGCACGATACAGTTAGAATGTGCTGGTGCATCAACAGTGGTAAATTCGTCATACATTTGCGACTTGACATTCTCCGTAAAAGTGATAGAGGAAACGAGGCAAGTTCGTACTGCAAATAAGTTTCCATGTCTTCTTTGCTGCTGATGTTTAATGATATCCGTTGGAATAACAATAATGGATCTATTGCTATTATATTTACTGACGGTCTTGAAATGCTGAGCCAATTTTTTGATGGAAATTATTTATGTAACATTAAATATTACAGGTTTTCATGATTTAGAATGTAAATTGCAATGAAAATTAGGAAATTGTATGCGGTTATTAACAAAATGACTTTTCAAAAACGCGTTTTTTTTACTTTTTTTTAATTTCTGGAGAAGGTTTTATAGTAAAGTCAATTTTTTCTTAAACCATGTGAGTGTTTTAGCAGAGTAAAAATCTGATGTCATTTGTTCAAATATCTTAAATTTTGACTTGAGATTTTTCGGTTCAAAATGGGTGAAATTTTTTGATTTTTGCCAATATAACCTTAAAAAATAAATTTTGTTTTTGCAAAAATTACAATTTGTTTAGACCATAAAAGGAAAATGATTGGCGCGAGAAAAAACAAAAAACAAAAAATCTAGTTTCTTTTATTTTCCGGGAATAATTTTGAGGTTATGTGAAAAGTAATATCTACCAAAGTTTTAGATATTTTCAATATCTACAATTTGTCATGAAACATTTTGCGACAGAAGGTCAAACTTCGCCGGAAATTGACAAAAACCGCATTTCCCCATTAAAAACCCCTCCCCCACTCCAAAAGTGTTTAAATTTTAGAATGTCGTTTCTATTATCTACCACTTCCACATAATGAGGTGCTTTTATTAATTTTTTTCTGTTTTGGGCTGTTTTCGAAGTAACTGCACTGGTCTAAAGATGTAGTGTAGAATTTGTAGAAGCAGAATATGAGCCATTTTGGACGTTTAGCCCAAAAAGTGGCAAAATTTTACAAATAACCTGAAAATATAAAGCAATTAACGAAAGTAACAAAATTTTGGACCTGAGGATTCCATTTGCCCATGTAAAAAATTAGTTGCGAAATACGCAAATTGATCCGAAAAAATGTAGTTTATGTCTGCAAAGAAATTAAGATGGCCTCAATCAAGAATTAAAGACAAACGGCTGACAATAAATACCAAGTGACGAATATAAAAACAAAACTTGAAAAACAACGAATGAAAGCAATTTTGGAAATTTTAGTTCCCAAAGCATCCGTTGAAGGCTGCCCAAAGCGCTTTATTTTATCAAATTCAAAAATAATCCAAGATGCTTTTGCAAGGAGAAGACGCAGAGGAATACGAGAGAATCAGTTTTTAAGCGTTAATAAATCTTTTTCTGACAAAGTCAACGTAAAGTAACGTAGTCCGCCTGAGTGAGGAGGAAAGAGTAAAAACAGAGTAGTAAATGATTCAAACGTGTCAGAAATTAATTCAAGCAACGTACAAAAGTGGAACAAGTAAAGAACCCGTAGTTCATAAAGTAAACGTAGATATCAATCCCGATTTTAAGCAACAGCGGTAGATATCATCGTAGACAAGACTGTACTCGGATATCAAATTAAGCACAACATTCGAACAACATGTGTGTTTTCCGACATTTCGTGTAATAGAGACACGTATAAATAGTACAAACAAAGTAATGCTAACAGATAACTATAAGGTATACGTGTCCTTATTACACGAGATATCGCAAGACACACATTTCACTTATGTTCATTGCTCCACAAGAGTTTAACAGACTAACTCCGTTCTTGTATACTGCACGCGAGTATACACTTCTGATGAGCTCATAATAAGAACAAAATGCGCATCGGGTGTTCTCTAGAATTATCTATCCGATCGTTGACTTGAATACAAGTACCATTCGAACATCGCAATTCTCTGATAATTTCAACTGTATTTATTTATCAGAAACTGAAATGAATTGTTTACACACAGAGAACGGGAGTCAAGTAAGCTCGAGAACTCCTAAACTGACATTGACATATTACGTACGTTCAATGGAAGCGTTAATATTTTTAGTCCTTGGACATAAAAAATTTACTCTGCATTTTGCAAACTGAAAGAAATTATTCTTGCCCAGGAAACTAAAGTACTTTATTAATCCCAAAGTCAAAGTTAATTTTTCATACATCGTTTTATGCACTATGCTTTTTTAAATTAAAGCAAAAATGATTTGAAATTAAAGAAAATTATAAATTTCAACTACCTTCTCAAAATGATTGCTATTTATTTATCCGTGCGATACATAGTTTTCATTATGGTACTGTGATGTGCCCCAAAAGATCAATATGCATCTGTGTAGTGTGGTGACAAAACCGTGACAATATGCACACCGGGACTAAGCTAAAACAAACACCGCATTGATCTTGACTAAGACTTTGAAATGACCTTAAGCCAACTTTAAACGTTTCCGAACCATCCCAAGCGATTCCAAACAACACCGAACGTTCCAGATCCATTTCAAGCGACTCTAAGCCATCGTGAGCGATTCCGATGCATCCCGAACGACGACGACGACCTTAAACTGACCTTGAACTTGGGATGATCCTAAACCCCCACCACAAATTCAAATGTTTCGTCAACTTCTGGCCCAGGATTGGTACTATATTACTACTTGCAATTATGAATTGGTTCGGCTTGACAAATTATTTGTTTCAAGATTTAGAAAAACCACTAAAGCCTAAATATGTCAACAAAAAATGATTGTCAGTAACAGCAAATTGGGTAGGTACTTTGAAGTGTGTTGTGAATATAAGTTAATAAAAAAATCCTAAAATTGTGTTTTAAGACTATGACCTCTGATGGTCACTATGGTAATAATATTCTCTTACAATTTAATCAGTACTTTACTTTTTGTTAAGTAGCTACCTAACTCTCTGGAGTATATAACAATATACTATCTAACAAGGAACTAAAGTGCTTTTGTTAATTCTAAGGGAGAAATTATTTCGCTTGAGCGAAGCGAGGGCGAAATATCGCCCGAGGGAGTAAATTACTTTAGTCCTGTGTTTTATATATTTTTATGCAGTTCAATGCTTTGTTAGTATAACTTTTGAAAAGAATATAGTGATACAAAAATGATTTGCTGCTAAAGAATTTTATAATTATTATTTTAGAGTTATTTAATAAAATTTACTATTTTAAATGTTAATTGAAACAATGGTAGAACTTCAGTTAATAAAACAAAAGTTATTCAGGATGTTGAGGTAGTAACAGCATCTTTATTTCAGTTTAAATCACTTGAGATTTAAAATGATACTATAATCGAAAGAAGAAACTTAAGTTAATACTTTAGTCCCTGGAGTGCGTAGTAGTATATTATGCACCAAGTTTTATAAACAGCATTTTAGACACGAGATTTATTTAGGGATGAGCGAATCGTAGCTGTGCGAGTCTAAAAACGAGTGTCTAGAGATATTCATAACTATACTTTTCTACGACAAACACAAAAATACTAAAATTTAAAAATGAGTTTACCTTAGCCTGATTTTCTCATCTCCAGTTATTTTTATCTGTCGGTTAATTCTTTTAGAAACGCGACATTCTAAAAATTTGATTGGCTCAATGCTGTGTTTCCATAGTAGTTAATCGACTGATAAAGTCATGTATTTTATAGGTTAACAGAGACAGTTGACATGTATTTTAGGTTAACTGTGACAGGCCGTAGCATGAATTTAATCTTTTCATATGCTAAATTGAACTAGTTTTTGTTATTTTTCTACGCTTCACTTGACAGTAATAGCTCCTCCTTTGCACCTTTTTTTCTATCTTGGCAACTTCAAAACAAAGATTCACGTTACTTGTCTATAGGTACTTATATTTAGTCTGAGGTTCAACCCGTGACTAAAATCCGTTGCTGCCAATTTAGTGTCGTGACTAAAACGCACAAAGCCACATTTTGTCAATATGTATTTAATAGGTTACTTAGAATCGTACCAAAATATACGATAAATTTTGTTTTACAGGTGTGAGTAGAAAAAATTGTTTACAGACTGGGCCATTGAAAACGAGCCAGGGGGCATAACTGCTGAAGAAACAATTTCTCCAAAAAAATCCTGAGACAGGTCAAATTTGTTTGTGAGGAAAACATTTTTTGCCAAAAAAATTGGATCGATCGTCATCCCCCTAAGCAGGGGTGTCATCCCCTAAATTTTTTGAAATAGGAATAAGGGTCAAGTAATATTTTGTTGAAAAGGGCTTTTGATTCTCTGTACAGTGGTTTTTTATTTTTCAAATTCTGTCCACCCGTTGCGAAGATACGAAGTTTTCAAATGTCACCAATGTATTTCAAGGAATGCAAAAATCATCAAACCAAAATACAAACAAATTAAACTATAATCCAGTAAATGTTTAAATTGAGCACCACTAACTTCCACACAATTGTATAAATTTTGCTCAATTTTCTGCCTAACGTTGCCAAGCATCTCAGGAGTTATTCCCTGCATACAAGAGCAATGCGCTGACGTAACTCTTCTAACGAATTGCACTCAGTAGCATAAACTGTTGATTTTATATGCCCCTACAAAAAGAAGTCTAAAGGGAAAGGTCTAGAGATCTGGCTGGCCATTCTACGGGATCTCTTCGACCTGTCCATTGATACTTCAAGACTCAATATCTTCGCAACGGGTGGACCAAGTTTAAATAATAAAAAACCACTGTATAGAGAATTAAAAGCCCTTTTCAACGAGGTATTACTTAATTCCTATTCATATTTGAAAAAATTTGGGGAATGACACCCCCGCTTAGGGGGTGACGATCGCGATCAATTTTTTTCGTCAAAAGTGTCACCCTCACAAAAGATTTGACCTGTCTCAAGATTTTTTGGAGAAATTTTTGCAGCAGTTATGCCTTCTGGCTTGTTTTCAATGGCCCACCCTGTATACTCGTAGTAACCTTTTAATAAATCTATGTGAATGGGTAGATGTTTTAAAGATTTTATCAATAACTTATAGTTAACTTCATTCAACACATTATTTTATATTTTTTTACTGTTTAACTTAAGCTATAGACTTCTAGACATTTTACTTGATAATGATGTATTAACATCGACATCTAGATCGTAGGTTAAAAAATATAAGTAGTTTTATTTGATCTACTACTTTTCCATCACAAATTAGTGTGTAAATTAAGTAGAGTTTTAGTTTATAAATGGTTTCTGTTTTATTGAACAATCAACAACATGCAACACTTAAGACAATTAGAATTTTTCTGCATTCTGTCGTCTGTTGTAGTTGCTATTTTTACTTGTAACTTCTAGTTTTGTCTTAGATAAAATATTGTACACAAGTGCCACAAACTTTTGTGGTGTTGAAGAAAGTTTTTCAGTCCGAATTGAAAATCGTATTGAGTTTTTCATTGCAAGCCTTTCAGGTTTGTAAATCATATAGTGTTTTATCTACTAAACAGCTAAAAGCAATTGAAAACAGACTACAAAAGCGAGTTTACTTTTGTTTTATTTTGGGTAGTGTTTGTTGTTGCTTTGTATTCTTGTCCAGAATAATCATTTTGAGGCAACGTAGTAAATTGATGGACGCCTGTTGTGGCCCTAGAAGAAGATCAAAAGGTGTACGCCCACGGCAGTTTGTAAATGATCAATTATATGCAAAACTTACATTCAATATGTATATTATTTATTTGATGAGCGCACGGTAGTATGCCAGACGCGTTCCGACTGACTCGGAACTTGAAAACGCAATTTGCTCAACGCAGTGGGTTGTCGATTTGACTT
The DNA here is from genome assembly GCA_030710515.1 of Abscondita cerata. Taxonomy (NCBI): domain Eukaryota; kingdom Metazoa; phylum Arthropoda; class Insecta; order Coleoptera; family Lampyridae; genus Abscondita; species Abscondita cerata. The sequence goes on from JALBCR010000997.1 coordinate 342,065, forward strand.
ACTTAACTGATTTCTGCTTGCCGTACTTATTTATTTATACGCGTTGAGTAGGTCATGATGATGCGACAAAGTTGAGGATCTGTGTTTTCTCGTTTGTAAGCACGTTCCTCTTTCATACCCGTGAAATGCTTTGTGGACACTGAGTTATTAACTTGACTTGCTTAACTGATTACTGTTTATTATTTATTTACTTATATGCGTTGAGTAGGTCATGATGATGTCACCAGGGTTGTAAGTTAAAAAGTTACTTTGTGAGTTTCTCTCTAGTCTTACTTGATTGATTACTGCTTCCCATACTTATTTATTTATATGCGTTGAGTAGGTCATAACGATGCAACAATCATGCGAATCTGTGCTTTCTCTTTGTCAGCTTTGTATCGGTAAAATTCTTTGTGTGCGTTTGTTTTGTTTATATTCTGTGTTTTTAAGAAATTATATTTCCTTATTCGGATGTTAGGGTGTTGCTGCTGACAACTCCGTAATTTACACAAAATTATTTATTAATTTAAGATAAATAACTATTGTTTTATATTTAATAAATTACTACAGTTGTTGAAAATCTGCTCTTCTTTTTGTTTTGCTTTATTCATCGCTAAATTACCTTCTTTTGCTGACAATAAAATTGTTTCCTTGTCTTTAATTTTAACTATGATTATTTACGTTATTTGTTGCTCACTAAAAGCCGTAGATGTAAAATTTTACGAAATTCTACGATTTCCTTTTCCCCAAACATAGTTTTTGAAATGTAGCCATAGTATCTTAATGAATCACTTTCTCAAAAGTAGACAGTCATTGGTCATTTTTCCAAAAACTAGTTGGACATATTCTGAGCCACCACACCTATTCGAGTGGTTAGGTATTTGCTTAATACGAAAATAGGACCAACTGCTGGCAAAAAATTTTGTTAAGTGTAAACACAGGAATTTAGAAGCATCACCTATTTCTGACTATTAACATAGTGGAGGACTCACATAATTTTTGACGTGTTCAAGGGTATGTTAGTAATCGAGACCTTGTGCTTGGCCTACGCGTTTGCCTCATTTGGCCTTTTAGGTTTTAGTAAGAAACTAATAAAGAAAGTGAATTATTAGTGACTGCGTAGCGTCCACGAACATAAAAAATAGGAAACCAAAAAACAAAATAAAAATAATGCGGTTTTGAAGACCTACTTTATTAATTAAAACATGTAGACTTTCACAAACGATGTCCATATTTGTATATGATTTTCCCGGTTATTGAATCGTGGTCTGTTGAAACTTTATCCTCTTCTTCCAAACGTTTCGTTTTTTGCTGCAGTAAACATATTCAGTCGCATGATCATAGAACTCGTTTCAAGTCTCTGACTGAAATTTGTTCTGAATCTGCTACACGATTTATAGTCCTGGTAGTAACACACCACTGATGATTTTTGGCGCAGAAACAAACAAAAAATTTGAAAGAAGAGCAGAAAGTTCCAACATCTCAAGGTTCATTAGCCCGGAAAATCATGGTATAAATCCTACCTTAGTACTTTTCGGAAAAAGTAAAAATTTACGTGATCGAATGCCATTCGAGACTGAACTTAAGTTTTATGTATAACTAGCAATGATACTCGGCGTTGCCACGGTTACGCAGACCCAGTCAGATGGACACATATTTACCTATATTGATGTATTTATTACAACTCGCATGAACTATTACCTTTTAATTGCTTTGAACCAGAACAAAATTCCAGCAATGTCAACCGTAGTTTATTAAAAATGGTAAGTAAAGGTTGCAACTTTTAAATATTTGGTATAATATGAATATACGTATGAAGTAAAGGTTAAGAATAGAGGTGAAATAATTCTACCTTTGTATGTGTAGTACTGCCGACGTTTAGCCTAAAACAAATGTGAGGCTTGATCAAGGCTAAACTATTTTTATAACGTTATGTCAATATATTGACATGACGGCTTAAAAAGATAGACGTCGGCAATTCTACACTTATAAAGGAAGTTTGATTTCACCTCCACTCCAGAAAAATTTCAAAAAAAAAAACTTGCAAAAACACTTAATCTTTATTTGATAACTAAACTCCTATTTTGACAAATGTTTAAAAGTTTGCCTCTCCCATCTCTTTCTATCAAATAGCACTTCGTTCTCTTTCTTGTTTTCCATCTTTTCCTTCGGTTTCCTGTTTGAATCCTAATTTTTTCAAGTTTTAGTTCTTCTTCTATTAGTCATCCTGGAGTTTCCTTATCTACTCCCAAAGTCGACTTTTAGTATTTTCGCTGTATTTTCTCCAATTCCTCCCATGCGTCTCCGTCCCGTACATTATCACCCATTTTGCATGTTTTAAACAGCTACTTTAACTTAGCAATGTCTTTCACGAATACATTTTCTCCAAATCCTTATATTTGTCTTATTATTGCGTTGTAGTTTTTATTTGATCCGTATCTTTATTGTCGTATCTAATATGGTGTATCCCAGGTACATAAAGTGGAAGGAAAGGAACCTTTGAGCGCCAGGTCACCACCTTAGCCAGTCGAATCTTACTTTGGTTTCCCTTCTTTGCTTTCTGATGGAAGTGGAACTGAACTACAATTTGTGTGTCTAACGGTCATTATTGACGGTTATAAAAATCAAAAATGGCTGTAACTATGAACATTGTTTAATGCATTTTTAGGAAAATGCATGAAAGATGCATGAAAATGCACCTACATGCACTTTCCAATCGGCTGTTGAATTACAAACTCCGCAAACGTTTGTTTTTGAAATTTTTAGATCGACTGAGCCAATTCATGAGGTAAGTAAGGAGTTGAAAATTATTATCGTTGATTTTGAGTGATTAATTAAGTGCAAATTTGTGATTTGAAGAGAATAAAATATCCATTACTTCTCCTGTTCTAGTTCCATCATTATTTCTAAAAGTCTGTAGTGGAAACTGCTGAGTTCTGTTGTAATTGCTGCTATTGTTTCTGATACATTTTAACAACTTTCGTTTCGGTCTCCGGATTTCTGGTTTTTATGAACATTATCGAGATGTTCTTGGAGCTGGACAACGTCTGGAAATTCACATTTACAATCAAAGCATTGATATAAATCTACAGTCACACTCTTTTGTGGTAGAGGTCGGGCTTGTTGAGACAGGACCGCAGAGGTCTTTTAAGGACTAACGGCTACTGGCTGTTGTTGAGGATGACTTTGATGATTATTCTGAGCAAGTTGCTGGTTGCTCTCATCAAATGATTTTTGCAACTGCTGCTGTTTCAAATACAACTGGGAAACATGAGTGCACTACTTTATAATAATCCCATAGGCTGTTGCAAATTCATAGGCATTGTCATAGGCATATTTTGCAACAAAGGTAGGCCATTCGCTAAGTCTTCTTCTATCATCTGATCCCCATACTGGTGCAGGTGTGTTGTCCTCTTTGAAATAACAATATTACTCTGTCCATTACTATTTCCCGAGTTTGCTGACATATCCATCACTTCATCCTGATCTTGATCATCCCAAGCTATCGAGGTTCTTTGCCACAAAGCATTATTACTTCACGTTGTCGTCCCCATACATGTATGCTTACAACGGAAGTTGTATTTAACCTCTGTCTCGCTCCAATCCCAATGAAAAATCTTCAGGTTCTTCAGTGAAGATTGATTGTTAAACTCTCCGGATAGGATTGTATTCTGATATTCTGCCAAAAGCCAAGCTTCCTCCGTCGCTGTAACATTAGCATTTCAACTCGAGTCTATTATCAGTAAATTCCTCAACGTACTATCCGCTTGGTTATGAGACCCATTTCATGAAGTCTTAGTCTAGTCCTACCATACCATATAATCCTACCATATTCACTTGACCTCACCCATTTCATGAAGTCTTAATCTAGTCTATCGTAAATCCTACCATTCTCAATTGACTTCACCCATTTAATAAAGTCTTGGTCTAGTCTATCTTAAATCCTACCATATTCACTTGACCTCACCCATTTCATAAAGTCCTAGTCAAGTCTATCTTAAATTCTACCATTCTCACTTGACTTCACCCATATCATGAAGTCTTAGTCTAGTCTATCTTAAATCCTACCATTCTCACTTGACTTAACCATTTCATTATATCTTAGTCTAGTCTATCTGAAATCCTACCATTTTTACTTGACCTCACCCATTTCATGTAGTCTTAGTCTAGTCTATCTGAATTCCTACCATATTCACTTAAATTCACCCATTCCATGAAGCACTAGTCTAGTCTATCTGAAATCCTACCATATTTACTTGACCTCACCCATTTCATGAAATCTTAGTCTAGTCTATCTGAAATGCTACCATACTCACTTAACTTCACCCATTCTATGAAGCACTAGTCTAGTCTATCTGAAATCCTATCATATTCACTTGACCTCGCCCATTTCATGAAATCTTAGTCTAGTCTATCTTAAATCCTACCATTCTTACTTAACCTTACTCAATTCATGAAATCTTAGTCTAGTCTATCTGAAATCTTACCATTCTTACTTGACCTCACCCATATCATGAAGTCTTAGTCTAGTCTATCTGAAACCCTACCATATTTACTTAACTTCACCCATTTCATGAAGTCCCAGTCTAAGCTATCTTAAATCTTACCATTCTTACTTGACTTCACCCATTTCATAAAGTCTTAGTTTAGTCTATCTTAAATCCTACCATTCTCACTTGACTTCACCCATTTCATAAAATCTTAGTCTAGTCTATCTGAAATCCTACCATTCTTACTTGACCTCACCCATTTCATGTAGTCTTAGTCTAGTCTATCTGAAATCCTACCATATTTACTTAACTTCACCCATTCCATGAAGCACTAGTCTAGTCTATCTGAAATCCTACCATATTTACTTGACCTCACCCATTTCATGAAGTCCCAGTCTAGTCTATCTTCAATCTTACCATTCTTACTTGACGTCACCCATTTCATAAAGTCTTAGTTTAGTGTATCTTAAATCCTACCATTCTTACTTGACCTCACCCATTTCATGTAGTCTTAGTCTAGTCTATCTGAAATCCTACCATATTTACTTAACTTCACCCATTCCATGAAGCACTAGTCTAGTCTATCTGAAATCCTACCATATTTACTTGACCTCACCCATTTCATGAAATCTTAGTCTAGTCTATCTGAAATCCTACAATATTCACTTGACCTCACCCATTTCATGAAGTCTTAGTTTAGTCTATCTGAAATCCTACCGTATTAATTGACCTCACCCATTTCATGAAATCTTAGTCTAGTCTATCTGAAATCCTACAATATTCACTTGACCTTACCCATTTCAAGAAATCTTAGTCTAGTCTATCTGAAATCCTACCGTATTCACTTGACCTCATCCATTTCATGAAGTCTTAGTCTAGTCTATTTTAAATCCTACCATTCTTACTTAACCTCACTTAATTCATGAAATCTTAGTCTAGTCTATCTGAAATCTTACCATTCTTACTTGACCTCACCCATTTTATGAAGTCTTAGTCTAGTCTATCTGAAACCCTACCATATTCACTTAACTTCACCCACTTCATGAAGTCTTAGTATAGTCTATCTGAAATCCTACCATATTTACTTGACCTCACCCATTTCATGAAGTCCCAGTCTAGTCTATCTTAAATCTTACCATTCTTACTTGACTTCACCCATTTCATAAAGTCTTAGTTTAGTGTATCTTAAATCCTACCATTCTCACTTGACTTCACCCATTTCATAAAATCTTAGTCTAGTCTATCTGAAATCCTACCATTCTTACTTGACCTCACCCATTTCATGAAGTTTTAGTCTAGTCTATCTAAAATCCTACCATTCTCACTTGACTTCACCCATTTCATAAAGTCTTAGTCTAGTCTATCTTAAATCCTATCATTCTCACTTGACCTCACCCATTTCATGTAGTCTTAGTCTAGTCTATCTTAACCTTTCACAGCTAACATCCGTCTCTCAGACCGACATCCCTCTTTTGGCCCGAATTATGGCTCGTGGCGCGCCGACGTGGTCGAGCGCTTAGCTATCTTAATTAAATTCAGTGTTTGAGTAGTTCTCGAAGTAAGCGGTGTTTTTAAGCATTTTTATTGATTTTCACGTGATGAAGTCTTACGGACGAATGTTAGCCGTGGTGTTATTTTTTAAAATATAAGAAAAGTTGTTTTTTTAAATTGTTTTAGTACAATTTCATAGTTACGTATAATTGGCTTTTAAGTTATATTTGTTATCCCTGCCACACCAGCAAAACCATATTTTTGACCCGGTTGGTCTCCTGGACGGACGATAGCTGTGGCGTTTTTTTAATTATAAGGTAAGGTATTATAATTTTATTTATTTTTGCTCTAATTGTATGGTAAATTACTGTTTATCTTATAGATGAGCTACGAACGTGAGCAAGAACGACTTTGGAAGTTATGGAGACGATATGTAATGAGGATGAATGTGTTCCAGATGACCAAGAAGATTTCGATTTAGAAGACAAAAAAAAAGAAAAGAAAACAAGTAAAAGATAAAGTCCATGGATCCTTTCTTTACTGGAAATGATAAGCTAACGAAATGGAATAAACACCCACCTAACCAAAACGTTAAAACTAGGGCAAAAATATTATTCTTCATTTGCCAGGAGTAATAGGACCAGCGCGCACTTCAGAAGGTATTTTGGATATTTGCTCATGCTTCTTTGCCGAAGAATTAATCAATATAATTGTCGTATCTACAAGGTTACTTATTAGCCAGCAGCAGTTTTCCTCTCAGTATCGAACAGCCACTACAACAGATAAAATAGAAATACGAGGCGTGTTTTTAAAGTAAGTACCGTTTTGCAATAAAAAATAACAAATAAATATTTTTTATCAAAATTTTTTTATTTGAAAGACTATACTTTACTCTACTTTTCTACATAATTTTCACTAATGTTAAGGGACTTATCGTATCGTGGAACCAGCTTTTGTATTCCATCGTCAAAGAAGGACGCCGCTTTCGTATGGACACAATTTCATAAAGAACACTTCTTGAGACAGCACGAAACTGTTCAGACAAGGACGAAATCGTAAATCGTCTATTCTCTTTCACTTTAGACTCCACTTTCTGAATCAAGTCATCGGTAATTACTGAAGGTCGTTCACTTCGTTCTTCATCGTGAATGTTTGTGCGGCCATCTTTAAATGCCCTAACCCATTTCCGCACCATTCCATCACTCATAATGCTTTTACCATAAACATCACTGATTTGGCGATGAATGTCAGCTGATTTAAAGCCTACAGATGTAGACTTGAACAGAAAATTCCGTAATGGCGTCCGTGGCTTCCCAACAGATGTAGCTACACGACGCGCATGCGCTAAACCGAGACCGCAGCGCTGCGGCGGCAAAATTGAAAACGGTACTTACTTTAAAACAGCCTCGTAAAAGTGTTGCTAAGATTGTTATACCTTGCAGCTGTACGGAAAACGAACCATGTAAATGCCGAAGATTTATGGAAAACTAACGCCACGTCGATTTAATTATTTAGATTGACAATGTCAAGAGAACGATTCAAATTTTTGCTAAGAAATTTGAGATTTGATAATAAAGATACCCGTCCTGAGAGGCAAAAGACAGATAAGCTATTTGAATTGTTTGTATCCAACTGCAAACAAAATTTTACGACATCCGAGTATACTATTGTAGACGAAATGCTATCGGGTTTTCGTGGGAACTGTAATTTTTGGCAGTATATCCCCAGTAAGCCCAAAAGGTACGGCATTAAAATATTGGCTTTAGTTGATGCTAAGACGTTTTATACAGTAAACATGGAAGTTTACGTCGGTAAGCAACCCCCTGGTCCATTTTGTTTGGAGAACACTGGTAAAGCATTAGTTGAGCGCCTGATACAACCCATAGTCAATTCAGGGAGAAACGTTACCATGGACAATTGGTTCACCAGCTTACCATTATGTAAAAACCTGTTGAAAAAAAATTAACAATGGTCGGTACTATAAAGAAGAATAAACGGGAACTACCACCGGAATTTGTGACAGGTGTTAGACCAGTTGGATCAAGTATGTTCGGCTTTGAAGAAAATTGTACATTAGTATCCTATGTTCCGAAAAAGGGTAAAAATGTTTTACTCGTATCAAGCAAGCATGACGACGCTAGCTTAGTTGAAGATACAAAGAAACCACAAATTATTATGTCGTACAATGAAACAAAGAGCGGCGTTGATACAGTCGATCAATTATGTGCAAACTACAACTGCGCCAGGAGTACAAGAAGGTGGCCTATGGTAATTTTTTATCGTATACTGAATATAGCTGCCATAAACGCATTTGCAGTTTATAACTTCAAAAATCCCAACTCAACAATGCTCCAAAGAAATTTCCTAGTAACAGTTGTGATGGAATTGTTAGCAGATCATCTAAAAAGGCTTGCAACCATTCAACAAGTGCCGCGTTTGTCGCGACTGCGAATAATTGAAATTTACAATAAGGAACCCGACAATACTAATCAAAGTCAGGACAAATCATATGGTAGATGTGTTTTTTGTAGCTCAAAGAAAAGTCGAAAAACAAAATAAAAATGTTATGAGTGTAGCAAATTTTTATGTTTGGAACATGTTACTGCAATTTGTAAAGACTGTGTGGGAAATGGTAGCACGGAAAACACTGAAGAAGACTAATTTTAGCTTTTGTAACTTTTATTATGATTTTAATAATATAAATAAATAAACATAATACTTATATTCATCATCATCATCATCATCAAACAGCCCTTTCTTGTATCCACTGCTGGATATAGGCCTCCCTTAATCTCTTCCATGTGCTTCGATCCTGCGCCGCCTGCATCCAGTTTCCCTGGCAACGCTTTAGGTCATCGGTCCATCTCGTTGGAGGGCGTCCCCTATTTCGATACGCTTCCTGTCTTGGTCTCCATTCCAATATTCGCTTGGTCCATCTGTTATCTGTCAGTCTGGCGACATGCCCTGCCCAGTTCCATTTGAGTGTGGTTATTCTCTCTATTGCATCTACTACTTTTGTTGTTTGTCGTATTTCCCTGTTTGGGACTCTGTCTCTAATAGAAATGCCAAGCATTACCCGTTCCATCGCCCTCTGTGCCACACGGTTTTGTGTATCGTTTTTCTGGTCAGTGTTAATGTTTCTGCTCCATAGGTCAATACAGGCAATATACACTGATCAAAAGTCTTTCTTTTAAGGCACGTTGGAAGGTCTGACTTGAACACATGGCTTAATTTTCCGAAGGCTACCCAGGTAAGTCTTATGCGTCGGTTAAGTTCGATTGTTTGATTGTCTCTGCCTATGCAAATCTCATGCCCCAGATATTTGTATGACACAGTTTGCTCAATTGCTTTTCCAGCAACAGCTATGCTTTCGCTGAGCACGAGGTTTGTCATAATTTGTGTTTTGGCCATGTTCATTTTTAGTCCCACCTCTCGGGAGGAGAGATAGAGCGTCTCCAACAAATCCCTGGCATCATCCATTTGGTCGGCTATCAAGACTATATCGTCGGTGAATCTCAGGTGACTGAGCCACTCGCCATTTATATGTATGCCCTTTTCATCCAGGTTAGCTCTTTTGCATGAATACTCTAGTAGCGTAGTGAAGAGTCTTGGCGATATAGTGTCTCCTTGTCCAACTCCACGTCCTATGGGGAATTTATTTGTTTGTTGATCTCCTACTCTTACTCTCGCTGTAGCATTTTTGTATATATGTTTTATTATATTTATGTAGCGGTGATCTATTCGACATTCCGTTAAAGCTTCTAACATTTTTTGTTGATTTATTGTGTCGAAAGCCTTTTGTAGTCAACAAATATCAACACCAAATGTTTATTGTATTCGGCACATTTCTCAATTAGGTTTTTATTACCAGTAGGTGATCGTTTGTGCCATATCCCGACCTAAAACCTGCCTGTTCTCTTGGTTGGTAAAGTTCTAATTTATTTTTAGTCTCTTTGTGAGTATCTTTGTAAAGATCTTGTACACATGAGAAAGTAGGCTTATAGGACGATAATTTGAGAGATCGGCAATATCCCCTTTTTGTGCAGCAGAATTACCTCTGCGTTGCTCCACTGAGTTGGCGTTGTCGCTTCTCCTAAGCATTTATTAAAGAGTCTAGTTAGGGTCCTCAGGAGTCTTTCCCCAGCACATTTTATTGCCTCGATCACTATTCCATCGTCTCCCGGAGATTTATTGTTCTTCATTTCCTGTAGGGCCCTTGTATCTCTTGCAGTGTTATATCCGGCATCTCTTCTGAGCCTTGGTTTATTATCTTTGTTAAAGGTTGGTGTTCTTCTTGTTGTTCTGGTTCTCTATAAAGTTCTCGGTAAAACCCTCGACAACCTCTAAAATTTTTCTCTGTCGTTAACAACTTGTCCCTGTTTATCCTTCAATCTGTGTATGTTCTTCTTTCCCTTTGCCATGCTTTGTTTCAGAACTTTTAAACTTTTGTTTTCTTCTATCACTCTGGATATTTCTCTCGTGTTGTGTTGTCTGATGTCCTTTCGAATTTCCTTTTGAATCTGCTTGTTGAGGTTTCTCAGCTCTGCAAGGTTTGTATCATACTTGTCCCTAAGTTTCCTTCTTTCGGCCAAAAGGTTTTCGTATGTTGGCTCAGTTTCTCATTTTTTCTCGTTCACTGGACATACATTCTCGGCCTCTTTCATAGCTGTCACTATGTTGGTGTTAATTTGTTCTATGTCCGTTTCTTCAAGGGTAGATAAGTTTTCATTGATGCAGTCTTGGTATAGTCTGATGTTTTCCGGGGGGTGCCATTTCCCTTTTTTGTTTTGATGTATCATGTAACAGAAAAGAGATTATACAAGACATCGTAGTTGTGAATAAATTTTCTCTTGGAAGTGACCATAGAATGGTCCGAGCAAGAGTATGCTTCAACATCAAGAAAGAAAGAACAAAAAAAAATGATACTTATATTATTTGTTTAAAAAAGTACAAAAAAGACGTTTTTGGAGTTCGTCCCATAGACCGATGTTAGGCCTCAGTGTTATAAAAATCATGTTAGCTGTTGGGGGTTAAATTCTACCATTCTTACTTAACTTTACTCATTTCATAAAATCTTAGTCTAGTCTATCTTAAATCCTACCATTCTTACTTGACCACACCCATTTCATGAAGTCCTAGTCTAGTCTATCTGAAATCCGACCATTTTCTGTGGCCCAGAAAGGGTCCTTATTCCCTAAAACGTTACCTCCACATAGTATAGTTAAAATGGCCCATATTTGCCTGGAAACCGGGCTTCTCCTTTATCAGTTTTCTCTATCTCTTTTTCTGCCCACGCCCTTCCTTTTTTCTTCTTGAAATCTATAATTTTCGTTTTTCCTACATTTGCATCTAGCTTTTTCCTTTCGAAATACTTCTTTACAACTCTTTTACCTTATTCCTTCTTCGTCAAAATTACAATATCGTATATTGTATACGCAAACATTACTACTTTTTTCTTTCCTACCTTTATTCCTCCGATCTGTTTTTCAGTAGATCATCTACTATTTATTTACAAACTAGAATGCCAAAATTGCAAAAATATACATTTGGACAAACCAAACAATATTTCCTAAACAAATTACGCAACATATACCTTCAATTAAAAAAAAAGTTTATTTTGCTTACATTGTATTAATTTTGTTGGCTATTTTTTCAGTAATGCTTTTATATTTATATTTAGTTTTTTAAACATATTTTATCATTTGTTGTAAACACAACAATTGCTCGCAATTTGTAAAACTTAATGTTTCGTATTTAACTAATTGTTGCTGTTTGAAACTAATTTGTGAACTGTAATTAAGAAAATCGTTTTAAACCATCAAAATGTATTTATTCGGTATTATTATATTAAAAACACATAGAAATTTCTGAATTGATTTTTTTATCATTACTCTCTTAGTTTGTAAGCAAACCCATTGTTCATAGTTATTATGTTTCCGATGAATTTTAAAAGTAATTAATTTTATTAATTTATTTCAATGATAGGTTTGTTTAGAGCATGACTAGCGAAACGAGGAGTGCTCTAATAATACGAGTGCAATAATAGCCGCTTATGTAACGTCTGTAATATACAATTTTTGACTTTGCATCTTAAATTTTAAAAAATTAAAATGATAACTCCATGTTTAAACTTCGACGTTGGTATCACGATGAATTTGGCGTCCATTAAATTTCGATTAATCATTCAAATACCAACTTAAAGTACGGAACACTATCGTTATAGACTTTCAGTGACTTTATAACGATAGTAAGTAATATTGGTGTCGTTATAGACCTATTAACGTTGCAAAGTCGAAAAAATTGTTAATGCAACTATTCTCATGCATTTAGATCAAATGAAAACTCAATATCACAAAATCTATTGCTTTCAGTATAATAGAGCTTTGTTTTAAATTACAATTACATATTCATTTACAATAACAACAAATTTAAATTTGAGTAAAAATAAGACACTCGAATTTCATTAGCATTATTTCGATAATTTTCGAAGAGTGAAATTGTAAATTTCTTAAGAATCTTTAAAGCAAACGCAAGGAAAACAATAAAATATTAAATTGAATTACCTGAGATAAAAAGTAAGAGATGTTTGAAAGGCAGTGAATTTGCATATTTAAAAAACGTTAAATACTTTAGGCTTCTCATAATCGCTACGTAAATGATAATTTAAATTTATTCGGCAAAAAGCTTTTAAATTTTTTTGGATTAATCGAATTACACAAAGTACTTTGCGGGCGCAATAAAAGCCATTAGTTTTATTATAATTTTTAAATTATTATAAATGATTGCAAGTGTGAATAGTATGTTTGTGTTTAATATCACATTATTCTTAATCTGCACCTTACAAATCCTGGTCTCTAATTAGTTAGTACCCAGACGTCCTATTAAGCTCCTTTAACATACAACATCCATTAATATTCTAAATTTCCAATTTACCTAAATTCTAGCACTTCTAAGATAATCTCCCCTTTTTATAAAAACACTTTTACAACAATATAATTTATCATTTTATTTTTCGGTTAAAATATGCAATATCAGTTTGCGGGAGCAGTGACTTGAAATAAATACGTCAACACCAGATAAACATCGTTAAAAAATTTACTACGTAATCCTCGACTATTTGGAGTTTTATTGTGAGAGTTTTGTGTAATAAAACTTGTTAAGTGCCCGCTTGTATTGCGACGAAACCAATTTTTGCAGAATTTCAGCGATAAAAGGTTAAAAGTTCTATTTAAAATAATTCTGCGAGAGGATTTAAATTTTCGTAAACAATTTAAAAACACACTTGCAATTGACATTTCACTATAAACTGTAAATACTTGAGTAATTATTATTAATCAAGAATTGTAAACAAAAAAATTTTTTTTGGTAGGTGTTTAATTTTGGCAAAATTAATATTTAAGAAATAATTCATCAAACTTTGTTTGATCATTGAACAAATAATTTTTATCTGTAGATTATAAATAATTTCAAGAGTACCTAAGAAATACTGGAAAAGAGTGCTCATTAAGTAAAACATGTTCAGCATAATTATTTCTTAAATATTAATTTTGCCATAATTTATTTATTAACAATTACCAATACATTAATGTGTACGGTTTATTTGTAAACAAATTATAAATTAGGGTGCAGTGTTGAAAACCTAACCGGTAGCTCTTTTAGTCGTAGAGTAGTCGTGGGTGTACTTACAAATTATTAGATCGAAGGCTTTTACACTGCAGAGATGAATGATATGAAAATAAGATAAACTTGTTAAACAAAGAATTACAAAAATTTAAAACCGAAGTTACACCGCTTTGGATGACCAAGAGCAATACACTCGTGTAAATAGCATAATGCAATGTGTAAAGTATAATGAAGTATCGTCTACATACAAAATGTTAGACAAAGATGTACCCCAAAGGTTCTATACTTAGTCCACTATTGTTTAGTATCTATACTGTTTCCAACTATTAAGACGTGGGATATGTATATGTATTCCAATGATATGCAGTTGTATTTTTCTGTTAGTGAAGACCAGATAAATCAGGCAATTAATAACGTTCAAGCGGATTTAGATAAGATCACTGAAATTTTACTAGATCCTTCATTAAAAATTATCATTCAAAATCGTGTATGATCCTTTTTGAAAATAAACAAAAGATAGAAACTTTAAAATATCTCGTTAAATTTCGTATAGAAAATCTGAACATTCCTATTGTAGACAAGTCTAAAAATCTTGGTATAAACATGGGCAATAGCTTCAAATACAAATTATTATTAATCGTTACATTCAAAAAGCCTATATAATCTTAATATTATTATATCCTCATCGGCAATACATTCCTGAAAAATTAAAATCACATCTATGCAATACTTAGTCATAAGTCATTTCAATTATGTTCGCAAGTTTATGAACCGTGTATAAAAAAAAACTAGCTCACTGATACAACGAGTTTAAAACTCATAGATTTGATTTATTTTTTGTATTAAGAAATGAGATCGTGTTTCTTATAAATCAAGATAATTGTCCTGGTTAAATATGTAGAACAGAAGACTGCTGAGTGCAGCTTGTTTATATCATACAGTGAGGACGAAAAGTCAGCCCCCTTAACTTTTTGTCCATTTTTATTTAAAAAGCTCAAATTAACACAGTGTACACAAAAATTGAGTTCTTTCATATGGTACTCATTACAAATGTGACAGCTCAAAATTCTTTGAGTAGGTTTCATAACCTCAAAATCTTAAATTAGAGTAGGGGTCGAGTGGGGTCTCAAACGAAAGCTTATTTAAATTTGCATACAACTGTGAAGTTTTGGAGTAAAATCTTAAAACGTGTCAAGTAATATTATTGTTGGTTCTATGGAAACTACTTTAAACAGAACAAAAAAGTAAGGTTGACATCAGAAAACTAACTAAAACTATTATTAAAGCAGATGCTCAAAGCGACCGCCTGCGACTCCAAGACAATGATACAACCTTTCTTCAGTTTCTCTACGTACATTCCTTAAAACTTCATCATTAATTTGTCTGCATTGATCAGTTATTCTAAAACGCAACTCTTCTATTGTTTGCACTTCAGTTTTGTAAATTTTGACTTTAAATAACCCCATAAAAAATCTAATGGGGTTAAATCGGCTGATCGGGCAGGCCACTCTAAAAAACCTCTTCGACCAATCCACCGGTTTAGGAAATTATTATCGAGATAGTCTCTTACATTTAAATAATAATGAGCGGGAGCTCCATCCTGTTGAAAGATAATATCCTAAAAAAAATAATGTTGATAGCTAGTTACTCTATGGAATTCTGGATTTTCTTGAGCGATTTCTTGTATTCTTGGAAATATTTGCCTTTCTAATAATTGGAGTTAAATTTCCCCAGTCAAATTTTCTTCCAGAAAATACGGACCAATGATATGTCCTCCCATTATCCCACACCAAACATTCACCTTTTGAGGGTACTGAGTGCTAGTAACCCTAAACTGATGAGGATTAGTGTCCGACCAGTACCTCACATTTTGCCTGTTAACTTCTCCATTTAGAAAAATGTACATTCATCAGAAAACATATGCGGCCCAAATAATCAGGTTCTTCTCTTATGTTATTTATTATCTGTTCGCAAAACTCCATTCGTCTGTCAGGATCATCTTCATTAATTTCATGTACAAATTTAAGTTTGTACGCATGAAACTTGTTTTTTTAAATACTTTTTAACTGTACTCTTACAACTACCTTGCTGCTCCGCAATAAAATTTGTGGTAGCAGTGGGATTTTTAACACTCGCCAAAATATTCAATTGCAATTCTTCGGAAATAGAAGGACGACCTGAACGGTTTTTATGCGAAACGCTACCAGATTCCATGAATTTTGACAATAGTTTCCTGTAATATCTGCGATCGATTTGACGGTCAGGAAACCTAGCATTATACAAAGCGGACTGCCTGATGAAAATTTCGATTTGTTTCTCCGAAGATTATATTGGCTTCAACTTTTTCTATTAATTCTCTTTGCATAGTTAAGAATTATAATAACAAGATACGAATGATACTTGTTTGACGTTTTAAACTACGTTTAAATATGTACTTCTCAAACTAAGCTGTCTTAAATATTGACCGTTCATATGGTTACCAATGTTGCCATGGATATGGAATAGGAGCAAGCCTGCTTATTTAATTTACTAAGCCGAAAACTCTTTAAAGTTTTCTTGTTGTCAGCTAGCGATAAGTTGATTATTTTGCTTTTAAACCCCATAGCTGTATGCAAATTTAAATAAGCTTTCGTTTGAGACCCCACTGACCCCTACTCTAATTTAAGATTTTGAGGTTATAAAACCTACTCAAACAATTTTGAGCTGTCACATTTGTAATGAGTACCATATTGAAGAACTCAATTTTTGTGTACACTGTGTTAATTTGAGCTTTTAAATTCAAATGGACAAAAGTTAAGGGGGCTAACTTTTCGTCTTCACTGTATAATAATTAATGGAAAATGTTCCCCATACTTATACAATAAAATAACTTTTAGAACTGACATTAATAAAAAAATTAATTTACGTTTTAAAGGTGGTATTTCTCCACCACTTTATCGTACAACTAAATATAAGGGGTCATTTTCTTACAGCGTTTATAAGATACCTATACAACTCTATTCCAGACAGTTTTAAGTTATTTACTCGGATAACTTTTAAATACAAATACGTCAATTTTTGTGTAATAGCCAGTAAGTAGATAATACTGACATACATATAAAAAAGGAAAAAAAGGAAACTCATTTTATTAAAAAAAAGAAGAAGAAACTAGAAATCATATTATATTCTATAATTACATTATCTTTAATTCGTTTTATATTCTATATGATTAAAAGAGAAAGAAAAGAAAAAAAATTATTAAGAAATTACAAATTACTTTAAAGTAATTATATTGTCGTAATTGATTTTATTATTTTATTAATTATTTACTCTTTTATTATCCAAGATAGATTTTATTAAAAAAGTTTTACAAGTGTATATAAGATGAGTATTTTCCAAACTTTGCACAAAATGGCTGATTTCCAGTTTAAGTAGAAATGATATCAACTTTATTTTTTTAAATGAATTATGTAGCATTTTTAGGCTAAAGTGATTCTTTGATAAATTCTCTTTAAAAAACTATAACACAAGTATAGCGCTAAAATTAATCTCAAGAGATGCTTTCGATTGGTATAATTAATCTTAAGAGGCTGTGAAAACTAATGTGCACAACGGTGTCACAATTGTCTGGATCGAACAATAACGTTTTGAACAAGTCATTGTTTAGACGTAGCCCATATCCAGCACGTTTGAACATGTCGCGTTCAACGCTGCTTTTTGGAATCGGAAGAAAATATTAGTTTCCGTGTTTGCTTCGTTTGTTTAAATTTGTTCCAGTCAACCATGCACTCGCCTGTTTCTCTTATTTTCTCCCAAGTTTTATTAGGTTGGAAGCGTAATTGTTAACCTGTTGGCATGCTTCGACAGAGATGGCAAGGTCGACAACTTCAATAGTAGCGATGGTAGATTGCGTGTCTGTTTCGACTGGTGTTGTAGGCTTGGATCGCAGTAGATGTTTGACATCCAAATTTTTCGATCATTTCTTGCGATGCGTAGTGGTGTGACATCTGACAGTTCTTTTTTGTTCCTAGACAGTGTTCTATTATAAACAAAAGTGCTACATTGTTTTTATCGTCTATAATACGATTTAGGTAGATGAGAGCATGGCTATCTGTGAGGAGGGTAAAGCGCCTATCCTTTTGTTCTTTAACACGGTATCTATTCCGACCTTGTTTAAGTTTTGGTATTTGCGTAGAAAATAATACGTTTTTTCGCTAGTATGGGTTTTTTGTTTAAATGGTAAAAATGGCTTTTCCACTGACGACGGTCTGAAGATCAAAAAAAGCGAAGAAATCAAAACGTTAGAACTGACAGCAGATTTTCAAAGGTTTTTTGTGCCTCTGTGGTCTGCACAAATCGTTGATTGTTCTTCAACAAATCGTTCAGAAAAGCTCCAATCTGCTCGCAGTTTGAAAGTAGTGGCTTTTCCATTTGCTAAAACCTAACAAACGCTTCAATTGTTTTTGCGTAGCAGAGATTTGGCAACTTGTAGAAATTTGATATCCAGCAGATCGTTCAGAGAAGCTTCAATCTGTTTGCAGTTTGGAACGTAGTGGCTTTTCCAATTGCTGAAGTTGTACAAATTCTTTAGTTGTTTTGGGTAGCAGAGTTTTGGCGGCTTGTACAGATTTGATATGTTCGGGCAAGATTCATTACCGTTAGCGGTATTGATGTGTCCGAGGTACGTAATGTAGGAATCCTCAAATCGAAATTTTCTTTGGTACCAGACTTAACCAATGTTGTTGCATGCGCTCCAACCCTATACATAGCCCCTACCCATAATAGGTGGATAATTGTTTTATCAATCGCTTGAATAGACGACAATGTTGTCTAAGTATACCAACACAAACTTCCTTGAGTAGCCAGGAAAACTTTTTATGCCATTAGTGTCTGGTGCGTTTTTAAATCGGTAGCGCGGTCGGGAGTAGAGAAAACAATAATTTTTTTTAATTTTCTATTTTATTGTCGGGCAATTGTCATTGATTCAACTTCGTGGGCGATGATGAATTATTTTGCAGGTGAGGAAGAATACGGTAGCAGTCGATAAGGAGTATGGGCTTGAGAGGTAATGGTTGGTGTCCGTTGTTAACCCAGATTGTGAGCTGGTGTTGTACATGTGGCAAGAGTTTTTTTGGGAAAGCCATGGGTTACGTTATCTAGTTGGAATAGCTCGTGGAGAATAGGAAGTGCCTTAGCCCAATATAGCGTGTTGCGGTTGCTCTCTCTAAGGGGGGTGCTTTTTAGTTTATCACGGAGATTTGTTGCTTTAGCCATTCTTGTCCCAGAATTACTGATGCTCTCGATGCGGTCAAGAATCTATCTTCGTAGATCTGCCCCCAAATATGGTATCGGATAGTGGTGTGTCTAGTGTTTAATAGTATCGCATTGTTGGCAAGGTGAGCTGTGCTAGCAGCGTATCGACCAAATTGTTTCTGATAAAATCGGAGTCCAGTAAGGCGTTGTAAACCTCGTGCCTAAGTTGGATGGTATTGCGTCAGATCATGGGTCGGTTTGTATTAAAGTGATTTGTAGTTCTAAAGCCAGAATGAGTCTCCCCGGTTTGGTAGCGAGCGTCTAAATCGGGCAGAAGCGTCAGTCGATTGTATTTGTCTATCTATTGTCGCAATTTTGGAGTTTCATTCATACTAAATTAGAAACGGTTTGAGGTGTAAGTGAACCATCTCAATAAACAACGGTAGCCGTCTCTGGATGTCACCTTCAATCGTTTTGCCGTTTGTGTTTTTCATTGCAAAAACATAGCGTTGGCCTTTATGCGTTATTCTTTGTGTACAATTCAGGCGCAGTTTTACTAAGACAGACACTCCATTAATTGTGGTGATAAAGAATCAGTCAATCAAGTAGAGGGTTTTGGTTATAAGTATATCAGTGAAAACTTTGGCTTGTTTCTCCAGTTTGATGCAGGCGGTTGGAAAGTGTTCTTTTAACTGTTCAAAAATTCTTTTGGGTCTTCTAACGAGTCTCCTGAGAAGGTGGAACAAATTTCGCGTTTTGTGTGTGATCTTGAAAAAGCATAGCATGTTGTTTTAGTAGTTTGTTGTATGCAGGCGGTGTGTAATGTTGCGACGTTTTGGATCGGCGTTAGCTCGCGTCGTTGGCTTAGTTGACGTGAATAATGAATATGTAGGTTTGAAAAGGCTTCCTTTTATATGATGCCCCATGTTGGGCGCCAATTGTGTGTTTGTGGGTGTGTGTATGTGTGTGTATGGAAGTGCGTGTGTGCTTGCTAAGTGGTAGTAAATAAAATTACTAGCGTTAATCCTAACCGTTTACTTAGTGATGGATAACAATTTGTGGTCATAAAATTTAACAGACAACAAAAAAATTTACTTAACATTAAAAACAAGGTTGTCACTGACTTTTTTTATATCGTGAAGTCCGTGTTTAATTTTCTTGTAACCCATATTTATAAGGTTGTCAAAAGTCTCTTTGATATTTATGCTTTAGGATTCGGATTTTTGCGAAAATTTCAAGACAAAACACTCTTGATAGAAATTTTTAGAAGCTTCAAAATTTAATTTTAAATGTTGATAAAAAAACTCTTAAAAAAATGTTTCTATGTTCTTTCCCTCTAAGATTTTGGAGATACTCTTAATTGAAGATAATTTTCTGATGTATGATGACGTCCTTAAATTATCTAATCTACCTTTTTTATAAT
Source organism: Abscondita cerata (assembly GCA_030710515.1). NCBI lineage: Eukaryota > Metazoa > Arthropoda > Insecta > Coleoptera > Lampyridae > Abscondita > Abscondita cerata. The sequence goes on from JALBCR010000997.1 coordinate 362,303, forward strand.
TCACAACCCTTTAAAATGCCTATAAAATGTTATCTCATAAATTCGTTTTTAAGTTAAGAAGAAAAATTATTGCACTTCACAAGAAACTTATTTTATTTCTATTGCTTTTTTTTACGTTTACAAATTTAAAATAAATATTTTAGTATTTTTGTTGCAACAGAACACGTTTATTTAATAAAATCTGCCAAAATCCGGTTGTTGACAAGTACGACGACATTCGATTTGTTTACCTTTATTTTAAAATAAAGTTGAAATGCTAAGTCGAATGGAAACGTGTAGAATACACTGCTTTCGCATTACATACTGTTGTATAGTACATGAAATACATTTTCGAAACAAACAAAACAGAGAACAATTTTATACAAAAGCTTTAGGTCCAATAAAAAAAAGCGTAGAAAACATTACGTACTATTTTTTTCATTCCAATGTATTTGAAAGCCTATAAAATTTTATTTCGACTTATTCCGGTGTTTTTAACTTTCTCCTACGGCACACTGTAAAAGTGCAATTTTTTTAAAAACGTGCACGTTAAAAACATTTTTTTATTTAAATTGATCTTGTGAATCACTTACTTGGAACATTTCTAACAATTTATCTTTTTTAAATTCCGTTTCTTATATTTTACAGTCCGGCGCGGACCTATCGGAAGTTAATTTACCGTGAATTTTGCTAAACCCAAGCACGGTAATTGATGACTTGTAAATGTTAGGGATAATTCGAATAAATTGCACGGCTTGCAGAATTAGTTTAATTTTTGTTATACTGTTTCACAAAATGTATCAGTGATTTTACTTATTTTTTTGTTATACTATCGTATTTCTTTTATGCTAACCCAAGCAACTTACAAATCGATTTTGAGGGTTTAATGAAACAGCTCCATTAATTTCAATCATCATATTTTCTTGAACAAAAGCAGTTAACGACTTATTTATTATTTTCTTGTAGGGTAGTGTTTCAAGAATGAATTCATTCTTGTATGAGATTTAATTTATTTCAATACGCTTATGTAACAGACGTTCTTAATAAAAATCAGTAACTCAACAAAGTTATTTCTAAATTACGTACGGAAAAAACGTTCACATCAATTGAAAACACCCTCTTATTCTGAAGTAAATAAATAACAATAATTTAATAAGTAACAAGAAACTGATCTCTTATTCCGTACAAATAGATTTTTTGTTTGCGTCAACTAATTCTGCTGTTAATTGGACGTATTTTTATTACTGCTTTGTACGTATTTCCAATCAAATATTAATTAAAATGGACGTGTTCATATATTGTACAGTCAATATAGTGATCATTTATTAATGCGTAAGTTTATAGATAAGGCACTTTACCAATTTGTAGAATATCAACACTTTACCTTCGATAATTGAAAATCTCTGTTGATATTAAACCACCTTATACAAGTAATCCTATTTTTATTAAAAGATTTAATCAAATAATAACAATATATGATTGGCTTATGGCATACTGCTTTTGAAATCGTAAAAATCAACACGTACCGTATTTGTTACGTACGTCAACTACGTTATTTTGATTAAGTACCAAATAGTAAAGGTTATGTTACTTTTTGAGAACAGTTCAATATTTTGTCAGAAACGTAGCATGGTTTTTGCAAATCAAATGTAGTTTCGATATGCAAGCAATCTGATTCCGTTCGCACAACGCATCAAGGTCAGTCAAATCACCTGCTCGGGTTTCCATAAACTCAACGTCCCTTATTAACACAAGAAACTTTAAGTAAGTGCTTTCATAATATTAACAATTTGAACTTTCCGTGCATTAAAGTTACTTTTGATAAACTAAAATCGGCCTAAATTGTTCGCAATTAAATGCAGTCGTGGTCACTTTTTTTCGCATTAGTTTGTTTGCACTTATTAGCATTTGTTGTTGTACCTTAAAAAAATGTTTACAATTAATTGGTTTCGTTGTTATACCTTAAAAGCTCGGGTTGTACCTTAAATTGTGCAGTAGCGACGACATTATATTTACCTTTTTGAATTGCCGGTTGAGTGGCCAATTTACATTTCACTATCTTTAATAAGTTATTTTAGTTTAATAACGTTTTTAACGCTTGTAAAGGATCCTCGCGTTATACGTTCATAGTTTATAAGGTAATTCATTACTATAGTAAACGAATGTGAATGTGTTTTGTTTATTATTCAATGATTTAATGCTGAATTTGAGTTAATTATTAGATTTATGTTTTTGGTTGAAATTTGTTTTATTCCCTTAAAGGTTTTATTTGTTTTCCCTTAATAAATAAACTGGCGCCTATTTATACGTTATTAATTATGTTTTTAGTTGAGAAGCATCTCAATAAAGATAAGCAACAAAACATAAACGAAAAAGTAAACACACCTATGACCCCTTAGAGTCTACGTAGCATTTATCTGAACTTTAGCCGGTGCATTTTAAAGAAGTTCTTAGATTACAGAGTTTTTGGCCTTACACAAATATGGGATTAGAGGTGTTTCTTTTGATTGGTTTAAAACTTTTTGTTGAATAGACTTCAAACCACGTGTTATGCAGGAAACCGTTCATACTCTCTTAACCTTTTAATGTCTAACGTTGCCAAAATGGGAAAACACACATATTATTTTTTAAATTTTTATTTATATTTGGCCGTTGCCTTTTAAAATTGTACTTTGTGAACCTTTTACTTATATATAGACATTAAACTAAAATAACAATAAGCACGAATATTAAACTAATTAAATGCTTCATTTAGTTGTTTTTGAATTTTACGATTGATTTTCATATTGAACGTCTTGTCGTGACCGTGTTATCAATATGTCTTCTACTCATAAATATAAATTTCTTACACACTGAGTCATCATTTCGTGTAACTTCATATACAATTACTGAAAGCGTGCTCGTCGAATAACAAAATATGCCATTTAGGAACGTTAGATGTCAAGAGTAGGTAGGTACATTTTCTGCAAACTATGCAATAGTGGACTGTTGTTTGACTGCACTTGTAGTTTGTGTACTTTAGGAAGTAGAAGAAGTACTTTGGTCTCTTATTGGTGATTGTGTTACATGTTACTAAGATGCGATGAATATGAAAAGATTTTATGGGTATGATTGTAAAATTATAAATTTATTGATAAATTCTTCTTAGTTCGTCCATTACAAAATACTGGTTTTTAGGTGAAGCCCTAGATGCTGTAGAATCTTTAACATCTACCGGTATTCATGCATTATGTTGTTACCTCCGGAATCAGGAGATAATGATAAAGAAAGCGATGAAGAAGAAATTAATGATAAAAATTTAGAAACTATGAATCCAACTCAAGAGGTGTCTGGACAAATAGAGTTACACGAAGATGAGTCTAGTGACCTGGAGTATGAAGAAACAAATTGTTTACAACCACCCAAGAAAAAAACAACTATTTGGAAAAAAACAGAAAATGTAGCCATTACAACTTTTGTGACTGAACTTCCATGGGTAGGAATAGAACACGCTGAGAAGTCCGAATATTGTTATTTTGGAATAACAAAATTGTTACTTATATTACAAACCAAACAAATCGATATGTAAAACGAGATAAGAATCAACATAATTGGAGGAGAAAATGTTACAATTTTTAGTTTGCTAATTAGTGGATACCATAGTTTGCCTCAAGAAAATGATTATTCGTTTACTGCAGAAAATTTTTCCAGAACAATGATACTTTCAAACAAATAAAACGTTATTTACATGTAGCAGATAATAGAAATCTTACGCAATCAAAGGTTGCAAAAGTATGACCAATATAATATAAAATGCTGAATAACATTTTCCAACAATTTGGAGTGTTTCACAAAAATTTAAGCATTGACGATGCAATGATTTTGTATCATGGACAACATTCGGCAAAGATGTTCATAAAAAATAAACCAGTTTGGTTTGGCTACAAAATATAGATGTTATGTGGCACCGATGGATATCCGTATAATATGTTGTAAATCTGCAAGATAACCAAAAGAACTACTAGGTACATGTTATCTATAATCAAAAATTCATCTCAGCACATAGTGTTCTTTGATAACTTCTTCTCTCGCCATAAACTCTTTTGCCACTTAGCCGAAGAAAATATTTGTGCATGCAGCACATATTGCGAACATACGAGGATGTATTGATATCTACTTAGCCTAGACCAGTTCCTTGCATAAACAAAATATTGCGTTACCATATCAACGATCAATAACTTATTAGAAGTGTCGTGTAAAGTTTGACGTCAAAAAAGTAAACCAGAGTCACGCAATAAATTAAATGAAAAAAGATGTCCACCGAAATTGTGAAAATTGAAAAATTGGACTATCGAGCCAACATCAAGTACCTGTATTTAAAAGGGTTAAAAGGTAAGCAGATTTACAAAGATATGCTTAATACCCTTGGTGGTCAATGTCCTTCGTATGCGACCGTCAAAAATTGGAATGCAAGCTTCAAAAGAGGTAAATTTTCAATTAAAGATGATGACCGATTGGGAAGGCCAGTTTCTGTGTCAGTCCCCGAAAATATCGATGCAGTTCATGACATGATTTTATCAGACCGTCGAATTGGGCTAAAACTGATATCTGAAGCACTGAATATTTCATACGAACGCGTTTATCATATGGTTCACGTCAATTTAGACATGAGAAAAATTGCTGCAAAATGGATCCCCAAATGTTTCAATGTTGACCAAAAGCGTGTAAAGGTAGAAGCATCGCGTTCGATCTGTGCTCGATTTGAAAACGATGTAGACTTCTTAAACCAAATTGTTACTATGGATGCGACTTGGGTACATTTCTACGATCCAGAAACAAAGCAACAATCGATGGAATGGCGACACTCTGGTTCTCCAAGACCTAAGAAGTTTCGTGTCCAAAAATCTGGTGGAAAAGTTCTTGCTTCAGTTTTTTGGGATTGCCATGGAGTAATCCTGATTGAGTTTTTGGATTAGGGTAGAACAATAACTGAAGATTACTATACGACATTACTGACCACTTTACTATCACTCCGTCCGACTATCACCTCTTTCCTCAACTGAAAAAAAGTTTAAAAGGTCGTACATTTTCTTCCAACAAGGAGGTAATAGAAACTGTGGCGGTTTGGTTTGCAGAGCAAGAAGAAAAATTTTTTTTGAAAGGTTTACAGACGTTGCAGGTTCGCTGTAATAAATGTATCTAATTAAGAGGAGAATATGTTGAGTAATAAAATATTTTGACATTGAAATTTTGTTTGGTTCTATAGTAGGCTAAGAATTTTTCAATATATCCTCGTATAGCAAATAAATGTCCTCTTGTTTCATCAAATATACTAAAAAGCAAGATTCGGGTTCCTATGATTATAGATTAGACGGGACAAGTAACTTGGGTCAAATGGAACGACAATTCTATAGTTATTCTTCAAAGTAATCATTTTGGAATTACGGCAATTCTTCTAGACGAAGTAAAAACATGAAATAAGTAACACAGCCTTATCTAATACAAAAATATAATAAACGAATGGGGAGCGTTGATCGACTCTGCGCCAGTTAATGCCCAAAATTACGGTCAAAAGTGGTGGGACTTTTTTCACATTCTTTAAATTAATCTGTTGTTGCTGCATTTTAATTTTACCAACACTTTCATCTTAATGAAAAAAATACTCATTTAGAATTTTGTAGGAACATTGCAATATGTTTGCTAAAGATAAATGCAATTCAAAGAAAAGAAAAGGGAGGCAATACTGCACCAATTCCACAAGATATTAGGTACGATGGAATAAATCATTTTTGCGTGGATATTTACAAGGAAGATGTAGTGTGTCAAAAAAAAAATATAAGGCTGCAGTGTTCAAAGTGTGATAAGAGATTACACAAAAACGTATGTTTTGATTTTACCATAAAAATAATATAATATGTTCATTTGACTTTGTTAAAATTATATTATGTTAAAATAAGCGAATAAATGTTTTTAGTAAAGTAATAAAAGAGTATTTAAGTTTTTGAATCATAATAAGTAGCAAGAGTGTCTAACGTTCCCAGAAAGGGAACATGTCTTTTTTAAAAAGTGGCAAAAATTTTTGTTATTGAAAAGTCATGTATGCTTAAATAGGACCAAAGTAACAAACTGTAAAAAAGTTAAACCGAATCTGTAATTTTTTCTACGGCCCGTCACAAAGAGGTTGAAACAAATATAGGGTTTCCACAGGATTCAATTTTAGGGCCCATGCTCGACCTAACATACAGGGTCATTGATAGTCGATGGTAGGTTAAACGTTTATGGAAAACGGGGCATAGGAATAATCTGAAAATTTGGCTACTGCTATAAATAGACACCTTTCTAAAATGTTTTCATTTTGGCGGTGTTGCTGCTTCTACTCAAAAGTAGTAACAACTTAGTAATTTTTAACGAAACACCCAGTATATTATTCAATTTTTAGAATTACAATTTCTTACCGATAGTTTTTTTTGAATTATTTTATGTTATTTTCTTTTAAAATATGATCCCACCAAAATTTAAATTTAGCTGCCATTTGAACCCTTATAAAGATGAAATTTTAGATGCAGTTTGAAAAAGCCTTGTATTTAACAGCTACCTAAATAAATTTATTTTATCTTATACAGCGCGGTTTAAAATCAATGATTTTGACGTGACATACAAAAAAGGTCAAAACTTTATTTTTAAATAGAACACTCTGTATATTACTTGAAATTCTGATAGACAATTAAAATGCCTTCAAGTTGATATAAGATAGTGGTATAGCTTACTCGTCAACTTTTCGAAATAATCGCAATAATGATTAAAAATCACATTGTCTTCACATAATTTGCATTAGTTAGCCATGGAACACCATGTGATTTGACAATTACTTATTTATTCACTGTGTTTGAGAGTTTCGAAGTTTTGAGATTGTGATTGTAATTTACTACTTAGTACTTATTCAAAAACAAATTACAATGGAGCAGAAATAATTACTCGCATGAAAACCTCAACTCGATACCTTTGCTCATTGCAGAGTTATTTTTAAAAATTAATTATTAACACTGCAATACCAGTTTTTATTTGTACGATATTTATAAATTAAACCAGGTGCCAACTCTTCAGATGCTGCAAAAAAACTGGAAGATGACGAAATGGAATTTCCTTACAAGGATTGAAAAACGCTTTCTAAATAAAAAAGTATAGGTGATAAAGAACATTTACGTATAACGTAAAAGTTAAATTCAGTACTTAAAATCTGAAGAAATATATTTGAATACGTCCCATGAATGACTCATTACTTAAGTTGTACTTAACGAGGGTTCCAAGAAACCACAACCCGAGGCGATCAAATTTCGAACGGACACTACTATACCAGGCGTATATTTGTGTTAACACAGATAGATTGTCCTTCCAATTATCTCGAATTGTTTCTGTGCCATAAAATTATTTTTACAAAGAACATAAATGGTATGACCGAAACAAATGCGGTGATCAGATAGATTTTTACAAAAATATTGCAAGTTGATTATGGTTGTCAGCATATAAAATTATTAAAAAATCAAAAATCCTAACGCGTTAAACTCAGAAAACTATTACACAGACTGTACTACCCCGAGATGCAGAAATGAGCTCCTCAGCACATGTCTCATTTTGGCCACTGCACATACCGATCGATATATCAGTTCAGAAACGGTTGCTAATCTTTAGTTACCAAAAGGGGTTAAAAAATGTCCTTCGTTTATCCTAACACGTATTCCAAATATCAAAGACATTACAATAATATTTTCAAAATCAATTAAACTCGGTACATACATTATGTAAATTTTATTGAGAATGATACGCAATAAATTGTTTGTTATACGTAATAAACGTAAAAACGTTTTCGTTTACTATTTTAAATAATATTCGAAAGTAAGAGATTTTGTGGTGGTTTTGAAATTCCCATTGTTTTTACCCGAGTCCGGATTAAGGTAGCTCTTTAAACAATACAATGTTTGTAAATTTTAACGCCATCTATTAAAAAACGATTGATCTTATTAAGTATTGAACTACATTAAAGTTATTTTCAAACTCTCCTGCTTATGTTTATCCAAAACTGACGAGTCAAAGAACTCGCTGAGCCAGTTAAAACCAGTAACCTGGTGAGTCTTGTATAATACTTTATTTGTTACTAAGTTGTAATAATTCGTAATTCAAATAAAATTAAAAATTATAAAGTTCTATTTCTTTCCAAATTATTTCTCAAAACTCAAAGGTCTTAGAAGTACAATTAGTATGATAGCGCAGCGTTTGTTCAAATTGTTTCTTTTGAGATGATTTCTTTTCAAATGAACGTGCCAGGTGAAATCAAAAGAAAGCCATAAACCTATCTTCTGCTAGCAAAGTCTTTAGCAAGATATGAACGAGAATATGATCTATCTTCACGAACTATCAGAAAATATATTTAAACAAATATATTGCGCTGAAAAAGTTTTATTTTAAATTAAAAACATTAGAAACGAACATTTTACCAATATAAAATTTTATAGTAAATGTTTATTCAAATCATAGGCCAAGTTTTGCTAAAATCAGTTACCCCAGAATAAAAAAATTGCAGCAGATGCTGTGAGATTTGACGAAAATTATTATTTTGCACTCACTGCAAGTAAAACTACCAGATAAGTACGTAAATACGCCTACCGAAACAACAGGATTACGTACTAGTGTTTCAAAAATGTAGCAAAAACACTGGGTTAATAGAGCATTTTGCTACAAAAATATTTGCATAAGCACACAATTTCAATTACGAGAAATCACTTTACATCCTAATATAGCAAAAAGTCTTTCAGATCTGTAATAATGGATAATTGAAATTCGAAATGACGAACGACGGCTTATATATTATTTGTCACTTTTATGTTCACTGTACCTCAAAAAATGGCTGCGTAATTAATTTAAAAAAAAAACAAAAATTGCTCGTTTTTTTGGTTTTTCTCGGAAAATAGAAATCCGATGGAGTCGTGTCTGTGCTCATTTTTTCGTATTTTAATTCTCTGCGATTCTTTTTATTCCATTAACATTGGTTTTTTAGTATTTAGTCAGGAACAAAAAAACTAAAAAAAATGCATTAATTGGTTAATCAAAATTAATTAATGACAATCGCGCGTTGGCTTTATATCCAAATTAATCTACCCATTATCCTTGATATGATGGCACTTGTCTCTTCCTATTAGTATTTTTGTCACGAAAAACCTCTATTGATTGGCCTATCAAACATTAATAAGGTAATAAAATTTAGATAAGAATTTATAAAACTTTTTAATTAACAAAACTAATTATTTTCATTTTTGATGACAAAACCTTTTCATTTAATTAAATTAAGTAGTGAATACAATTTGTTTGTTAGTTGCAAACATTAAATTAAAATTATAAACTGTCTAAATCAAACAACTCTTTATGTGAAACGACCGGTTAAATTGAAGATACTTGTATTAAATCATGGAAATAATTGAAAGAAACCGAGGGCCAAAAATTCTAAGAAAAGAATTAAGTTTGGGTAAAAACGAAATTGTGAAGATCCAAAATGAAAGAGGCGAAACGATAACACTCAGAAGCAAAATAAGAAGAGAAGTGGGAAGATACTATACAGATCTATATAAATCCAAAAAACAACCTACTTGCAAGGAAGTAGAAACAGGATGGAAAAAGAACCAAAATGTAGGATCCGAGGACATACCTGAAATATCAACGGAGAAAATCGCAAACGCCCTAACAGACAAAAAGAAACAAAGCGGCCGGACCAGACGGAATCTTGCCCGAAATGCTGAAAGAAGGTGGATGTGTGCTATTGGAAGCATTGAAAAGATTGTATAATACATGTCTGGAAGAAAAAACGATCCCTAAACCCTGGCAAGAAGTCGATGTTACTCTTATACATAAAAGGGAGGCATCACCAAGCTTGACAACTATAGACCTGTGAGCCTCCCGTATATAAGACCTTCACCAGAATAATCTTGAATAGATTAACAAACAAAATAGACTCCCAACAACCACGCGAACAAGCGGGATTTAGATCAGGTTTTAGCACTTGTGACCATATACAAACTATAAAAACACTCATAGCAAAGTGCAATGAATACAATCTAGAAGTGTATATGGCTTTCATTGACTACCAGAAGGCATTCGACACAGTGGAAACGTGGGCAGTACTAAATTCCCTAGGGAGATACCGCATTGACAGCAGGTACATACACCGGCTTGATCAAGAACATCTATGACAATGCAAAAATTCCGGTGCAACTTTACGATAAGACTCAATACCATTAAAAAGAGGAGTACGCTAGGGCGACACAATCTTTCTCAAGCTGTTTATAGCAGCTCTACAAGAACTAATCAGAAAAATAGAATGGTCCGAAAAAGGCATAAAAGTAGACGGAGAGTATCTCAGCCATCTTCGATTTGCCGACGACATAGTGATACTCAGCACCAGTCCTCAAGAGCTGCAAGAAATTATCACAGAGCTGAACGCCCACTTGCAAAAAATCGGTTTCGAAGTGAATACTACAAAAACCAAAATAATGCGCAAAAACTGAAAGGGATTGCAACATTCTACTAAATGGACAAAGACTCGATACTGTTGATAGTTATATACATATATATATATATATATATATATATATATATATATATATATATATCTGGGACAAAAATTCAACGGACAAAGACAACATGACAGCCGAAGAATATCTTTGGCATGGAGCGCTTTGGAAAGCTCCACTATGTTTTTAGATTGGAAACTCCTAACACATTGAAGAGCAAACTCTACAACCAGTGTATCCTTCCAGTGCTCACATACGGAGCCGAGACTTGGTGCTTCACTAAGAAACACAAAGAATATCTGGATAAGACAGCAAACCAAGGTCACAGATGTCATTGAACGCATTTCCAAGTTGAAATGGAGGTAGGCCGAACATATACCTCGTCGGGATGACAATAGATGGACGAAAAAATTTTGGAGTGGAGACCAAGAGAGGCCCAGAGAAGTAGCGGTAGACCAAATACCAGATGGAAGGATGACATACGGAAAATGGCTGGAGTGTGTTGGATGATAGAAGCGGGAGACAGACAAGGATGGAACAAAATGGAGAAGGCCTTCATCCAGCAGTGGACTGACATAGGCAAATCGTGATCGGGTATTAAGTTACCGAATACAGGCACCGGGAAGTAAAATAACAGCGATAGTTGGAAAACAAACTTAGCGATTTTATGTGTGAATATTTTGAAGGATAATATGAAAACAGGAAAGCAGAGGGTGATGATTGATACGTAAGGGCATTCGGTGTTAAAATGTAGAAGTGTCAAGACGTTAAAATGAAAAAGCGGGAGCATTCGAAAATTACAATGTAAAAATATTAAAATTGGTAATTAACTGACGGTGATTAAAAGTTGAAGTTTAACATTGAAAATTTATTAAAGTTGAACGGAAGTGTTATTAATTCGACAATTAAAATTAAAGACGTTAAGCAATTTTAAATGAAAAGAAGATGAATGGAAGGACTGGAAAGTATGCCGTTAACACCGAGGAATAAGAAAAGCAGTTTATGCGTCAGACGGAAACAATGTGTGGAAGTAATTTGAATTCCGCCAAATGCGAAAGGTTAGTTTTACTAATTTTTGTAGATGAATTATTGTTTCCGTTACATATAAATAAAACTATTTCGTAGATTTATGTTAAATATTTGCAAGTAATTAAAATTTGAATTTGTTTAAAACCGTACCCAAAACACCTGATATGTTAAGATAGAGTTAAAAGTTTAAAGTTAATTGATTTAATTGATTTAAAAAAAATTAGAGTCTCATGCTAAACACAAATTTGTTTAATAAAAGCATATTAACAATCCATGCAATATGTTTGAATTTAATATCAATAACAACTATTCGTAGTTGATTTCGGTCCACGTTTTCCTCACCTTCCTCAGAAGAAGAATTTGATAAATGCTACTAGAACATCCAGGGTTGCGTTCCATTCATATTTCGGCTACATCATTAAATCTCTAGGAAGAGTTACTGTCACAGGCGCGTACAAAAATAAACAAATCTTTACATTTTTCCAGAAAATCATGCCAATATTCTAAGAAGAGTATCGAAGTAAAAGAGTTCGACGATTATCGTAATACACGTGTTTCTCTGGCATTTTCAATAAATAATCTCAATTCAATTGCCCACATTTTAAATAAATTTTGAACATTTTCGATAACGAAGTCGGACGTGTGTCAAATTTTCAAACTTACAGTTATGATGTGATGCTAAATCAACGTTTACTAAAGAACGAGATGTTCCGTATTCTCTTAGAGCTTGCGTTGAGGAAGAATTAAGACTATTAGAAAAATTTGGAATTATTGCTTCAATTTCATACAGTGATTGGGGATCACCTCTAGTTGTTATACGAAAACCAGACAAAGTAGTGAGACTCAGTGTAGACTTTCTTTCGTTCATTGGCTGCAAATCAGGATACATTTCATTGAATTTCCTACATGTTCTTGTCACAATTTTGTCACATTGTTCATAAAGAATAAATAGATTCATACTATTACAGTACAGAGAAAAATGCATTATTGTCAATATTACATGTTACACCAAAACAAAAAAATGCAATAGAAGCTGTGACATTTGATGAAAAGTATCTTAGAGTTTTCCGTAGCGCGGTGTATTACTATTTTCCTCACCTTACCCTCAGAAGAAGAATTCGATAAATGCTACTAGAACATCCAGGGTTGCGTTTCATTCATATTTCGGCTACATTATTAAATCTCTAGGAAGAGTTACTGTCACAGGCGCGTACAAAAATAAACAAATCTTTACATTTTTCCAGAAAATCATGCCAATATTCTAAGAAGAGTATCGAAGTAAAAGAGTTCGACGATTATCGTAATACACGTGTTTCTCTGGCATTTTCAATAAATAATCTCAATTCAATTGCCCACATTTTAAACGAATTTTTGAACATTTTCGATGAAGAAGTCGGACGTGTCAAATTTTCAAGTTAACTTACAATTATGATGTGATGCTAAATCAACGTTTACTAAAGAACGAGATGTTCTGTATTCTCTTAGGGCTTGCGTTGAGGAAGAATTAAGACTATTAGAAATATTTGGAATTATTGCTTCCATTTCATACAGTGATTGGGGATCACCTCTAGTTGTTATACGAAAACCAGACAAAGTAGTGAGACTCAGTGTAGACTTCAAGTGTAGGCCAGTCAATAGAGCTTAAAAAGTTCCTTGTTTGTGACAAAAATACTAATAGAAAGAGACATGAGCCATCATATCAAAAACAATGATTAGATTAATTTATACATAAAGCTAACACGCGATTGTCATTAATTAATTCGTGATTAATAAATTAGTTCAAAAACGTCTTTTTTTTAGTTTTTGCGTTCCTGAGTAAATACTATAAACCAATGTCAATGGAGTAAAAGAATCGTTATTGAGAATTAACATACAAACAAAATGAGCACAGACACAACTCGGTCGGATTTTTATTTTCCGAGAAAAACCGAAAAACGAGCGATTTTTGGTTTTTCTTTTTAAATTAATTAAACCGCCATTTTTTGAGCTATAGTAAACAACTTCCGGGAAGATTTTGAAAATTTAAGTGTATTCCAGTTTTGCGATAAAAGCTTGTGAATTTAAACAAATTGCAGTTAAACATCGCTCCGAACGGCCGCGCGCGGATTTACTCGATTAGAGAGGAGCCGGGCGGAGCATCGCGTGAGGGGAAATAGTAATACACCGCGCTACGGAAAACTCTAAGATACTTTTCATCAAATGTCACAGCTTCTATTGCATTTTTTTTGTTTTGGTGTAACATGTAATATTGACAATAATGCATTTTCTCTGTACTGTAATAGTATGAATCTATTTATTCTTTATGAACAATGTGACAAAATTGTGACAAGAACATGTAGGAAATTCAATGAAATGTATCCTGATTTGCAGCCAATGAACGAAAGAAAGTCTACACTGAGTCTCACTACTTTGTCTGGTTTTCGTATAACAACTAGAGGTGATCCCCAATCACTGTATGAAATTGAAGCAATAATTCCAAATTTTTCTAATAGTCTTAATTCTTCCTCAACGCAAGCTCTAAGAGAATACAGAACATCTCGTTCTTTAGTAAACGTTGATTTAGCATCACATCATAACTGTAAGTTTGAAAATTTGACACACGTCCGACTTCGTTATCGAAAATGTTCAAAATTTATTTAAAATGTGGGCAATTGAATTGAGATTATTTATTGAAAATGCCAGAGCAACACGTGTATTACGATAATCGTCGAACTCTTCTTAGAATATTGGCATGATTTTCTGGAAAAATGTAAAGATTTGTTTATTTTTGTACGCGCCTGTGACAGTAACTCTTTCTAAAGATTTAATAATGTAGCCGAAATATGAATGAAACGCAACCCTGGATGTTCTAGTAGCATTTATCGAATTCTTCTTCTGAGGGTAAGGTGAGGAAAACGTGGACCGAAATCAACTACGAATAGTTGTTATTGATATTAAATTTAAACATATTGCATGGATTGTCAATTAAATCAATTAACTTTAAACTTTTAACTCTATCTTAACATATCAGGTGTTTTGGGTACGGTTTTAAACAAATTCAAATTTTAATTACTTGCAAATATTTACATAAATCTACGAAATAGTTTTATTTATATTTAACGGAAACAACAATTCATCTACAAAAATTAGTAAAACTAACCTTTCGCATTTGGCGGCATACTTTCCAGTCCTTCCATTCATCTTCTTTTTCATTTAAAATTGCTTAACGTCTTTAATTTTTAATTGTCGAATTAATAACACTTCAGTTCAACTTTAATAAATTTTCAATGTTAAACTTCGACTTTTAATCACCGCCAGTTAATTACCAATTTTAATATTTTTACATTTTAATTTTCGAATACTCCCGCTTTTTCATTTTAACGTCTTGACACTTTTACATTTTAACACCGAATGCCCTTACGTATCAATCATTACCCTCTGCCTTCCTGTTTTCATATTATCCTTCAAAATATTCACACATAAAATCGCTAAGTTTGTTTTCCAACTATCGCTGTTATCTTACTTCCCGGTGCCTGTATGTCGGTAACTTAATACACGATCACGATTTGCCTATGTCAGTCGACTTTTTTGGATGAAGGCCTTCCCCATTTTGTTCCATCGTTGTCTGTCTCCCACTTCTGTCATCCAACACACTCCAGCCATTTTCCGTATGTCATCCTTCCATCTGGTATTTGGTCTGCCGATACTTCTCCGGGCCTCTCTTGGTCTCTACTCCAAAATCTTTTTGTCCATCTATTGTTATCCCGACGAGCTATTTGTCCGGCCCACCTCCATTTCAACTTGGAAATGCGTTCGATGACATCTGTGACTTTGGTTTACTGTCTTATCCAGATATTCTTTGTGTTTCTTAGTGAAGCACCAAGTTTCGGCTCCGTATGTGAGCACTGGAAGGATACACTGGTTGTAGAGTTTGCTCTTCAATGTGTTAGAAGTTTTCAATCTAAAAATATAGTGGAGCTTTCCAAAAGTGCTCCATGCCAAAGATATTCTTCGGGAGATTTCGGCGGTCATGTTGTCTTTGTTCGTTGAATTTTTTTGTCCCAGATATATATATGTATGTATATAACTATCAACAGTATCGAGTCTTTGTCCATTTAGTAGAATGTTGCAGTCCCTTTCAGTTTTTGCGCATTATTTTGGTTTTTGTAATATTCACTTCCAAACCGATTTTTTGCGAGTGGGCGTTCAGCTCTGTGATCATTTCTTGCAGCTCTTGAGGACTGGTGCTGAGTATCACTATGTCGTCGGCAAATCGAAGATGGCTGAGATACTCTCCGTCTACTTTTATGCCTTTTTCGGGCCAGTCTATTTTTCTGATTAGTTCTTGTAGAGCTGCTATAAACAGCTTGAGAAAGATTGTGTCGCCCTGGCGTACTCCTCTTTTTAATGGTATTGAGTCTTATCGTAAAGCTGCACCGGAATTTTTGCATTGTCATAGATGTTCTTGATCAAGCCGGTGTACCTGCTGTCAATGCGGTATCTCCCTAGGGAATTTAGTACTGCCCACGTTTCCACTGTGTCGAATGCCTTCTGGTAGTCAATGAAAGCCATATACAGTTCTAGATTGTATTCATTGCACTTTTCTATGAGTGTTTTTATAGTTTGTATATGGTCACAAGTGCTAAAACCTGATCTAAATCCCGCTTGTTCCCGTGGTTGTTGGGAGTCTATTTTGTTTGTTAATCTATTCAAGATTATTCTGGTGAAGGTCTTATATATTTGAGACAGGAAGCTCACAGGTCTATAGTTGTCAAGCTTGGTGATGCCTCCCTTCTTATGTATAAGAATAACATCGGCTTCTTGCCAGGATTTAGGGATCGTTTTTTCTTCCAGACATGTATTATACAACCTTTTCAATGCTTCCAATAGCACACTTCCATCTTTTTTCAGCATTTCGGGCAAGATTCCGTCTGGTCCGGCCGCTTTGTTTCTTTTTGTCTATTTTAGGGCGTTCGCGATTTTCTCCGTTGATATTTCAGGTATGTCCTCGGATCCTACATTTTGGTTCTTTTTCCATCCTGTTTCTACTTCCTTGCAAGTAAGTTGTTTTTGGATTTATATAGATCTGTATAGTATCTTCCCACTTCTCTTGTTATTCTGATTCTGAGTGTTATCGTTTCGCCTCTTTCATTTTGGATCTTCACGATTTCGTTTTTACCCAAACTTAATTCTTTTCTTAGAATTTTTGGCCTTCGGTTTCTTTCAATTTAATCGGTCGTTTCACATAAAGAGTTGTTTGATTTAGACAGTTTATAATTTTAATTTAATGTTTACAACTAACAAACAAATTGTATTCACTACTTAATTTAATTAAATGAAAAGGTTTTGTCAACGAAAATGAAAATAATTCGTTTTCTTAATTAAAATTAAATTGGTTCTATAAATTCTTATCTAAATTTTATTACCTTATTAATGTTTGATAGGCCAATCAATAGAGGTTTTTTCGTGAGAAAAATACTAATAGGAAGAGACATGTGCCATCAAATCAAGGATAATGGGTAGATTAATTTGGATATAAAGTCAACGCGCGATTGTCATTAATTAATTTTGGTTAACCAATTAGTGCATTTTTTTTAGTTTTTTTGTTCCTGACTAAATACTAAAAAACCAATGTTAATGGAATAAAAGAATCGCAGAGAATTAAAATACAAAAAAAATGAGCACAGACACGACTCTATGGGATTTCTATTTTCCGAGAAAAACCAAAAAAACAAGCGATTTTTGTTTTTTTTTAATTAATTACCCAGCCATTTTTTGAGGTACAGTGAACAGCGTCCTTGACATTAAAGATTTTCATAAGTACTTCATTTGCATTATTTTTTCCGAAGCCTGGATACTCGGAACATCGGCCAATTTCAATTTATCAAAAAGATTTTAAGAATTTAAGTAAAATTGCAGTTAAACATCGCTCCAAACGGCCGCGCGCGCAAATTACACGAGTAGTGAGAGAGCCGGGCCGGCGACGCGTCGCGTGATTGGAAATAGTAATTTACGTGACATGTGCGTAAACAGATTCTTTGGGAATGAGTGCCGGGTTGCCAGCCCTGAGTGCGCGTAAGCGCACTAGGGGTGGCATTGGCACGAATTTCCGAATACTGTTTACGCACAAGTTGCGTATACTATTTTTTGCACGATATTTTTCTAAATTTGCACTTTCTTTCTGATATTATAACATTCAAACCACAAAAATTAATTAGTGAGCTGTGGCTACAACGCAAATGCACATAATGCATACATTTGTCATCAAGTCTGAGTTAACCTATTTAATTGTCAAACTTTTATTTCGTTTTTTAATAGATGGCGTTAAAATTGACAAACATTGTATTGCTACCTTAATACGGACTCGGGTAAAAACAATGGGAATTTCAAAACCACCATAAAATCTCTTACTTTCGAATATTATTTAAAAATAGTAAACGAAAACGTTTTTACGTGTATTACGTATAACAAACAATTTATTGCGTATCATTCTCAATGAAATTTACATAATGTATGTGCCGAGTTTAATTGATTTTGAAAATATTATTGTAAATGTCTTTGATATTTGGAATACGTGTTAGGGTAAACGAAGGACATTTTTTAACCCTTTTTGTAACTACAGATTAGCAACCGTTTCAGAACTGATATATCGATTGGTATGTGCAGTGGCCAAAATGAAACATGTGCTGAGGGAGCTCATTTCTGCATCTCAGGGTAGTACAGTCTGTGTAATAGTTTTCTGAGTTTAACGCGTTTTTAATTTTTTAATAATTTTATATGCTGACAACCATAATCAACTTGCAATATTTTTGTAAAAATCCATCTGATGACCGCATTTATTTTGGTCATACCATTTATGTTCTTTGTAAAAATAATATTATGGCACAGGAACAATTCGAGATAATTGAAAGGACAATCTATCTGTGTTAACACAAAAATACGCCTGGTATAGGCGTGTCCGTTCGAAATTTGGATCGCCTCGGGTTGTGGTTTCCTGGAACCCTCGTTGAGTACAACTTAAGTTTCATGGGGCGTATTCAGAAATATTTTTTCAGATTTTAAGTACTGAATTTAACTTTTACGTTATACGTAAATGTTCTTTATCACCTATACTTTTTATTTACATTTTTATTGCCGTAATATGTGTATTGTCAATTCAATTTTGATTGTATTTATTAATTAATTGATTTTATTTAAATTAGTTTAGTTTTGCACTTTTATTTGTTCATTGATTGTTGGTTTATGTATATTGGAAGTATAAAAACTTCTTATAAATAGATGATCGATACATGCTTATTATTGTAATAAAGAAAATATTGAATTGAATGTTTAATTTAATTTAATAACAACAATCAACCTACTAAATTATTGCTTTACAAGTAACTAAAAACATCACACTTAAAAATGTCACAAAACTTAAGAAAACAGTAATATTGTGTTTCTACAAAGTCTGTATCGTCGGTCGTCTTGACCTACAGAAATGTGCACAGGCTTTATTGGTGGTATTACGAAGTACGACTTTTCTATTTCTTTTACATGTTTGACGCAATTTTCCACAAATCTGTGTTTTGAAGTTTTTCCGCAACATGTCTTATAAGCGGAATAACCGATGTATCACAATTTGAATTCTTATTTTCCTTCCTTATTCTGGATTTTAATGTTGCCCACACAAATTCAATCGGATTGAATATACAATAATATGGTGGCAGCTTAAGCACCGTATGACCATGTTGGCGACACAAATCATCAATAACGTAAGTCTTTCAATGTTTCTTTATTTTATTAACTTCAAAAGCACTTCTTTTGTAGGTATTTTTCGGGAATAGAGATGTTTTGTATATTCCATAGACTTCAAAATGTCTTCTTTTTAGTAGATTTACGTGGAATCTTTACTAGCTGACGGAAATGATAACTCGCATTATCCATCACTATAATGGAGTTTTTGGAATAATAGGCAAACGTTGTTTGCTAAACCACTGTTCAAACAAAGATGCGGACATGTCTTCGTGCTAATCTGCTGAAGAATTTGAAATGTTTTTTGCACTGCACACCAAACCATCCTTTATAAATCCATTCTCACTTCCAGCATGCACTATAATAATTCTTTTTCCACGAGACAAAGAGCCATTCAAGGCGCTATTTCGAGTATCATCAGTCCATGCTCTTTTGACAATATCATGTGTATCATACCAAGTTTTGTCTATGTAGATTATGGGTCTTTTTCTTCTCTGAATTGTTTTGTTTTTCTTAAATAAGTTGATCGCAGTGCTACAATCCTTTGCTATTCCATTATTACTAATCGTTTATTTAACTGTTTTAAATCAAAATTCCAACTTGTGCAGTAAAGAAATAAGCGTTTTTCAATCTTTGTAAGGAAATTCCATTTTGTCATCTTCCAGTTTTTTTTTGCAGCATCTGAAGAGTTGTCACCTGGTTTAATTTATAAATATCGTACAAATCAAAAAACTGGTATTGCAGTGTTAATAATTAAGTTTTTTCACAATAACTCTGCAATAAGCAAAGATATCGAGTTGAGGTTTTCAGGTTTTTCCTTGCAAATTTAATCTACTTTCTGATTATAATGTCATAATTATAACGTATGATTTAATTTTTATGAATAAAATCAAAAAACTGGAATGATTACAAATTACGCCCTCTAACAAATTTATTATGAACTATCGCGTACCAATAAATACGACAGTTAAAAGTACTTACCTTTCTCTTCTAAACAAGCCTAGGTTTACTAAAATCGGATAAGTCTTTTTAATAGCTATCCCCACCCTTATTAACGTCGGTACGCCAATTAGTCTTAGACCAAAATGATGCAGCTTTCTAAGGATGTTACCAAAAGTATGCATTAATGTAGAATTTTGGAGAAATTTAGAATTTTATTTCTAAATTTTAAATTGCGCCCTTTGCGATGAATTACGGAACTTAAAAAATAATTTCCAGGATTTTCTTGTGGCCATTTTTGTAATGAATTTTTATGTCCATTAGTTTCTGCAATATGGCCAGTGGCCAGACTTAATGAAACACCCTGTATATTAGTAAGATCACCCAATACCTGCAAGGTAGTTCCACTAATCCCTTGGGACAAAGGATGTAGGCAGGGTTTCTGCCAAGAAAAGGGGTTGTATATGTGAAAGGTGTGTTTAAATATTGTATTTTGATTAATTCCCTTCTAATACCTAAATGCTTATTAATAAAAAATCAAACTTTATTTCATACATGTTTGTTTAGGCTAGTGTGCATAAGGTGTAGGACTCATTATCGCTATAATTCTATAATGTTAATTATTATTTACAGTTTTATTGTATCAAAAATACCCTCATCTAAAATTGCTCTACCATGATACTAAAGAAATAAAGGAAACATACACAGTCTTAAGAATGTGTTACCATATCATATGGGAAAACACCAAGTCTGTACTAGATTCGATTTTGACTGTGAAGCGGGACAAAGTTGATTATTTTTTTACAACGTATGTATTTCTGTTGGTCTGGACTACTTATAACTCATAAATTATTCATTTTAAAAAATATTTTTGTTTAACCTTAAGCAGTAATATTCTCACCGTATCAGAAAACATTAAAATTATAATAAAAATTGAAACATAAATATGTCGTAAATTTAAGATGACTATTCAAAAACATAAATGTGAA
Source organism: Abscondita cerata (assembly GCA_030710515.1). Lineage (NCBI taxonomy): Eukaryota > Metazoa > Arthropoda > Insecta > Coleoptera > Lampyridae > Abscondita > Abscondita cerata. The sequence continues at coordinate 383,490 of JALBCR010000997.1, forward strand.
AAAAGTGGATCATGCTTGTGGTTGTAGTTTTTACAAATAAAAAGTTGAGATCTGAAAGAATGCCAAGTCTCGTAGAAATTAACAACAGAAACTTACAATCTATAACGGTCTACAATTGATTTGAAAGAAAATTTATTAAATTATAAATTTACAACTTGGCGGCACGTTTTGATGATCAATATATTTACTATTAAATTTTAGTTCTTATTTGTTCTATTTCATACCACAATCAGTTTAGTTAGATATAAAACTTTACAAGTTATGAATTAAACAAGAAACAACGAAAAAAAGTTATTTTAAATCAGTTGAAGATAGTTCCTGTTCCTGTTGTGAGTATAGAATTTGGCACCGTCAACTCTTTTATCAGCCAAACGACAACCCCAAACTAGAAAAACACTCACGTGCATGTTTTCATGGAGACTTTATTCTTACTTTGCTACCAAATTTCTCTAAAGCCGCCAAGTAAAATAACAATTTGATTTTGTTTTTACACTTTTCTTAAAGTATAGGACATAAATTACATAATTATAAGACGTTTCTTGCTGGAATTGCTATTTTTAGTTTCGTAATATCTTTAAATCGTTTCGTTGCTTTCACAATTTTTCTTGCAATTATTCTTTCGAGATTAAAAATATTGGATACTTTTCTTGTTATAAGCTAATATTTAGTTTGTTAATTAACTTTTATTTTGCTGCCGTTTTTTGAATTGATCTACTTTATACTACTATTTTTTGTTGCAGTTTTATATATATTTTTTTTATTTCACTTTAGTTTTAATTTATGATTTTTCTATTTTATTTAATTAATAAAAACAAAACGTGGCGCAGATAATGAATATTTGCCGGAGACGTAAGCGTCGAATCCCAAACCGAAAAGACTAGTCATACAAACTTTGGTCGGAGAAAAGTAAAAATCGTCATCAGATGGATCATGCAGAAAATCTTCCTAACGATGTCCAGGATAACCTAAACAAACAAGCTCATCCAACTACAAAAATATCTCAAATTAAATGGCAAAACGGTCACCCAGCTCCAATAATGGTATTTGAAATTAAAGTCTGTATACTATTGGCGCGGAGTAATAAATCATAATTACTTGAAATAATTCTTTATTTTCTTGTGAAAGCGGTACTTCTACGGTTAAGTAAAAACCAATAAATTCTAACCAAAATACGATCATTGTGCCGCTCTTGCAGCATATCGACCCATCTAGGGTCTGAGAACAATAGATTAATCTGTGTAAACACGTTGCCATCAGCCCAGGTACTGACGAAACGAGAATCATAGCCGTAGATGTGGGTATTATACCAAGATACAAAAATAATGGTATATAATACGTAAGAAGTAAAATTTGTAGATTCCACAATGTAAGGATTGAAACAATAAAAGAAACTACATAATAATTCATATCAAGGTAGATTTTACTATTATAATATATTTACCTACTAAAAATATGATTTTCCAAACGTATCAGGTACCCACGCCACTGCAATACGGGATTCGGTAATTCTGACAGGTTTATTACTCCGCGCCAATAGTATGCTGAGTATAGTGAACAATTCAGCGGACTGACAGTTATTGTAGAATCCTTAACCCTTGAGCGGTCGCGTGGATGACTATTGTCATCCGTCGGTATTGTATTGCTTGTAACATTTTTTCTAAGGAAAGAGGGGGTTCAAGTATTTAGAATTCTTTGTTTATGGTTTTAAGAACATAGTAGTCATATTTTAACCTTCAACATTGTAAGTGGTGTTATAATAAGACAATTAATTTAAGTGTGTGACGATTGTCATCCACGCGACTATTACTGTAAGTATATACGCTTTCATTGAAAATGTTTATTTACGGTACTATATTTTGTTGTTTCCCTTTTTTTTTGTTTATAAAAGCGAACTGTAAGACATTTTTAGTTTGAAATTAAACTTAAAATTCTGCCACCTACCTCTGAATAATTATTTTTTGTATTGTAAGCACTTTATTTGCCCTTTTCAGTAATAATTTTATAATGGAGACTTCGAAAGACCCTGCAGTTTGGCTGAAATGGTATGAGAAACTATGCAATGAAGAAGGTGAAGATGAAATAAATGATTCGGACAATGGTTTAAGTGGAAAGAGAGAGTGAAGTGGCCGAAGTTGACACTTCTACGCCAGAAAACGAGACATCTGAATCTGACGAAGAGGAAACAGAGAATACTTCAGCAAGCAAGAATAATGGGCAATACTATTATGGCAAAGACAATACACAGTCGATGAAAAATCCTGTAGTCAAGTTTTCAAAAACTCGTTCTTGCAACATTATTACCCAACGATCAAGCCCTTTACATGATGCTAGTTCAAAGTTCAATAGATTGTCTAAACTTATTTTTGGAAGACATAATCAACTTGCTGGTTGATAATACTAATATTTACATAGAAAAAGTGCGCAGCAATTTCTGTCGTGAAAGAGATGCAGCTTCTACAGACGCTATTGAAATGAGAGCTTTTGTAGACCTCTTATATTTGATTGGATCACGCAAAAGTAATCGACTTAATTTGATTCAACTCTGGGACAATTCTAAAGGATGTGGCTTAGAAGCTTTCTATTTAGCAATGAGTTTACGAAGGTTCCATTTTTATTACGATGCCTTCGATTCGACAACATACATGACAGAAATGAACGGAAAAAAATTGGCAAACTAGCTCCTATAAGAAATTTATTGTTACTTTGTTTGCAAAATTTTCAAATATATTATTCTCCAAGTGAACTCATGACAATTGATGAGCAGTTATTGGCATTTCGAGGTACGGGATAAAGGTTTTTGCTCTGGTTGATTGGAAAACATTTTATATATGTAATTTAGAGGTGTATTGTGGAAAACAGCCAGATGGACCATTTTCGTGTAGTAATTAAGGTAAAGATGTTGTTTAAAGATTATCACAGTCAATCTACGGAAGTGGAAGAAATATTACTGCCGATAATTGGTTTAGTAGTATATTATTGGCTGAAGAACTATTAACGAAAAAACTTACATACGTCGGTACCTTGAAAAAATAAGTCACAAATTCCGAAAGAATTTCTTCCAAATAAACAAAGAGACATTAACTCTTCAATCTTTGGGTTTCAAAAATCGATAACATTAGTGTCATATTCACAACGAAAAAACAAAACAACATTGGTAATATCGACAATGCACAACAGGAATAAAATTGACGAAGATACAGGCGAAAAAAGAAGCCGGAAATGGTCACATTTTATAACCATACAAAAATTGGTGTAGACGTTCTAGACCAAATGTGTGGCAACTACAATGTTGCTAGAAATACTCGGAGGTGGCCAACAGTTGTTTTTTACAACCTCATAAACATATGCGCGATCAATGCTTTTGTCATATACACTAGTAAAGGTCCACAAAAAATTAAAAGACGTAACTTTTAGAAGAAATTTCATGGGAATTGATAAGGCCTCAAATCTACAGAAGATCGCAGATTATTCAACTCCCTCTGACATACGAAAAAGAGCTAACTCTCTTCTTGGTATAAGCCTAACTCCGCATCAAGATCTAGAAGCAAATACCTCTGAAGGACGTGGGCGTTGCAAATTATGTAGCCGTTCCCGCAACAAAACAACAAGAAAATCTTGTACGATGTGTGGCAATTGGGTTTGTCCAAGCCACTCACACACCGTATGCAATGATTGCCCAGAGGATAAGTATTAGTTTGATAAGGAACTGACATTTATTGTACTTTTAGCGGCTATAAGTATTTTATCTTTTACATAATATAATATATATATATATATATATATATATATATATCACCATTTTTTAAGTTTAAAATAAATTTTCGTGTTTGTCTACCATTTAGTAAATTTATATAATTCCTTAAATTACATCTTGTAATAGAAATAAAATTGATAAACTCAAAATGATTGCTGGATGACGATTGTCATCCACGCGACCAATGGTGTTATAACTACCCACGCGACTGCTCAAGGGTTAAAACAAAATCTGTTATTGCACAATCTTACATATGCCAGATGTTCGGTCACGTAAATAAGATGTGCCATGGTGACTTCAAATGTATGAAATGCGACGATAATCACCCTTCTCAAGATTGTTATAAACTAGTGACAGCAGGGCCAAATAATCCTAAAGTTAATGAAATACTAGGTCAAATGTTTGCCCACTTTGCTAACATTAAAGGTAATGAAGTATAAAGGAGAAGGTTATTCGACAAAACGATAAGCATCTTAAGAGTCATCAAATTAAAAAACGAAAAATAAAGTAGTCAAACTCGCGAAAAAGTTTGCAAACCAATACAAAACCAAAAGATAAGCATGAAGATGAAACAGAAAGAAATTTCAAACCTCATCAAAGCAAATGATTACAGACACGAGTCAGTAAATCAGTAATCAGTTGATTAGGGAATGTGACTCGTTTGAGTTTCCGTGAACTTCCTGGATGTAGATACGTTTGCAAATCGGTGTCTGTGGCCAGTGCTATTGTGAGTTCCTCAAAGTCTGTTGTAATGGATTAGATGAAAGAAAGCGCATCCGCAACGTTTCATGTGCCTGAAATGTGGCAGATGTCTATAGTAAATTTCACAATGTAATCGAGATGACGGGATTGGCGCGGAAAACATTTCTCCGGCTTTTGGCGGAAAGCGTATGTTATCGGTTTGTGTGCTTTAGAGATACAGAATTCTATACTTAGTAAGTAATTTCTCCTTTATTTATATTTATAGTATAAAGTCTTCTATAACAAAAATAGGCCTTCAGTAGAGCTAGAACAAAAACAACATATTCTTTTTTGCCAACGTTTTCTTATTTTTAGTTGGGCTTCATCAGGGCATTTAAGGTAACATGTATTTTTTGTTATGTTGGAACTTAAATACATCATATTTATGAACCATCAGTAATCACGATAAGTAAAGTTTGTTGTTACATTTACATGTTACGCGTATTGTTTTTGTTATAACAATTTTGTAATAACATTTTGTGATTACTAATGGTTTATAAATATGATATATTTAAATTCCAACATAACTAAAAAACACACGTTATCTTAAATGCCCTGATGAAGCCCAACCAAAATTAGGCAAAACGTTGGCAAAAAAAAGAATCTGTTGTTTTTGTTCTTGCTCCTACTGAAGGCCTCGTTTTGTTATAGAAGACTTTTATCTTCAAGAATTCTATACCTTCAACCATGTGTTTGAAGTGTTTGATTGCTTCGTAGATAGCTAACAATTCTCTGTTGTACGTCCCGTTTTTTTTTCTCAGCGTTTGATAATTTTCTGAACAAACAAGCAAGTGGCTCCCAGTCGCCGTCGATACCTTGTTGTAGTGCTACTCCGATTGCGTTTTTTGATGAGTCGGTGACTATTGCGAGGGGTGTTCTTAGTTTAGGTTGTGCGAGTAATGTAGCTTGTGTTAGTTCGTCTTAGCAGGCATCAAATTCTATGTTAGTTTCAATATGCTAATTAATCAATTTTGTGCCTTTGAGTTTCTTTTTGAGATGTTCGTTTAGCGGTGCTGCAGTTCAGCAGCTTGTTCTTGCTTAGCCGTGGATGGTTTAGGAAATTTTCTGATTGCGTCTACTTTTTCCGCCAGTGGTATGGTGCCATTCCAGAGAACGTGCAGTTGTGACGCCTCAGTGTCATTTGGACGGATTGATAAGTATCCCGTAACTCTGCAGGCCTGTTAACAGTGTCGATTAAAAATCCTTGGCGTGTACCTTGAAAAGAGGACGCGGGTTATATGAAGGCTGTCGTTGGCCTAGTTTAACGACTGCCTTGGACGTTTCCCGATGGGTAATCGCATAGTTTGTGGTACTTTCTGACTTTACCTTGGAAAACTTGGTGGTACCAGCATGTGCTAGTAATGTTGGAATTGTATTTGTTGTGCCGGTGTCTTGAAGACCTACTTCAAAAAGTCAATCGTAGGAGCCAAAAAGAAGGTCGCTTGTTTCACCGATATGCGGAGTTCGCGGTGGAATTTGTTGTGTCGCGTGTGTGGACGCTTCTGTACGTTGGCGGCGTCATCCAGTGCGGCTACGTTGTCAAGCTTGTCGTTTGCTTGCGTTACCAGGATTAGCGAGATGCTGTCGGCAATCGACCCAACTATATGGTTCGTAGAAAATCATTGGACACGATGGTTTGCGCCGAAGTTCCTCAGGTGCCTCAAGAATTGGGACAAATCCTTCGCCTTCGAGTAATAGCTGTATCTTCCGTGTTTGTGATACACTCCAGGCAGTGGATCAATTTTTTCTTGAGTATTTGCCTTGGGTTTGAAGTATTCTAGGATGTTGTAAACTTCTGCCTTGTGCTACCTGGATTTTGTTTTTCCTCTTGTAGAAAACGCAGAGGTGTTCTGCAACTAAGCAGAAAATTATAATGATCAGAAATATGACGGTTACTGTATGGAGTGTTTTGGTGGTGATCAAGTTGGCTGTTGCGTTGCAATTGCGTTTTGCAAGATGATCTCCTCTTTTGATTCAAAACCACCCATACTTTGTTTGTGGCCTATTACTCACATTCCAGGGTTTATCAATGTTTTGTTGTGACGAATCATAGTACTAGCCTGGAAAACACAATGAGTATCATCAACTTTAGAGGCTGCGCTGCTGCTAGTGTATAGAAGAATGATTTCTTCAAATGCTTTCTCTTTCTCTGATCGTAAGCTTCACGTCAGGGGTCACCACTGTTGTGTTGTCGATAATGTCGGTTGTAGTCTCAGAATGAATATCAAGGTCAATCTACGTGCGGTTATTACATTGTTGGTAGCAGAAGCTGTCGAAAAACCTGCTAATTAGTTCAACAAACCGAGTTGTTTAAACTTATTTAACAAACCACGATTTTTAAACCGGCTTAACAAACCACGGTTTAAACCGTTTGAAAAACCATGGTTTATAAACCGGTTTAACAAACCACGCAACCAGTTTTAACTTGATTAAGAATTGCATTACATGAGTATTCATTAAACTTCTTTTTGAGAGACAGTGTTGTTTTTGGAAATGTTATCTCTTTTTAAAAAATGTTTTTTATTTCAATTAATACCAACATCATAGACAAGTGTTGATTAAGTCGGATAAAAAAAAAGATATGTTAGAATTAGCACGCATTTTTTCTAATCAACACGGTTCAACAAACCCCGGTTTTTAAAGCGGTTCAATCATACGATTTTTATTAAATGGCGTAACAAACCGATTTTATACACCGGTTCAACAAACCAATTTTGTACAACGGTTCCATAAACTGATTTTTAAACCGGTTTAACAAACCTATTGTTTAAACCGGTTCAACAACCGATTTTCAAACAGGTTCAAAAAAACGATTTTTTAAACTGGTTCAACGAATCGATTTATAAACCGGTTTAACAAACCGAGTTTTAAAACGGTCCAACAAACCGATTTTATAAACTGGTTTGCCGATTAATCCGGTAAACCGGTATTCGATTTTGTAAAAACCTCGATTAATCGTAAACCGGTTTCCCAATTAATCGGTAAACCGGATTTTATTGACTCCACTAATATTTACATGATAACCCGATTTCTGACACAGATATGACCGCGTTCTACGTTACTACGTGTGTACACTACGTTTTTTTTGTGGATATGATGGGGTTAAAATTGGCATCCCATACCACTACATTGAACGCCACAGTGGTGACCCCAAAGTAAAAAACTGGGCGCAGCTAATGGGAGAAACTGATCATCCTTCAAAACACTAACGTCGACGTAACAACAAACTTGACTACCGCTTCACACGGTAACATCTTGCAAATAGTCGTCATCCTACGATTTGCTGCAAAAGACTACATGGGAAAGGTAGTACTGGCAATAAATAAACCTAGGCGGTGTAACAACAAAATGATACATTTTTTTAAAACATACCTACAAAATTAACAATACAATTGCCACTGTGGCATCCATGTAGATTTAGTTTTATGGTGGACGCCTATTACAGCCTCACAGTTGAAATGGAAAGTTACATTAACAGCCCTTTACGAGTGTTTATTATCTTACACGTACCTTGATGCTTTGTGAACTCAACTCAACTTGACTGATTTGCTGACTGATTTATTCCTTCTAATTTATTTATGTACAACGAGTAGGTCATGTTGACGCGACAAGGTTGTCGTAATTGTGCTTTTTCTTTGCCAGCACTTTGTGGTAATGGAATACTGAGGTTAAAGTTCCGCGTTATGCATTCTTTATGTATAAAAAGATTAGAATCGCCCAAGAAAGTGTGAGGACATAGACGTACTTTTTTAAAATGTAAATAAAATATACTCTTTTAATTAATAATTGTAGATATTTCCAAATAGTAGGATCTTATTTGTCTAGTTTTTTACCGATGTTTCAACTAGCGTTGACAGTTTAAAATGTTAAAAATCTGTGCTTTTGGTCTAAATTGGCGTATAAATATATAATATTATTAATATAAGAACAACAAAATAATCACACACAATACAAAACTCTGAAAATGAACTTTATCTTTATTTTTATGTATAACTAACCTAATCACCACTTTAATTCATAAATAATTGTGCGTAAAAGTAAGATTGTGTGTGTAAAATCACAACGTAATTTAAGGGGGGCTTTCATTACTAAATAATTTTTGTTGACTACGATGTTGAACTACAAGCGATATACAACATTTGAACGACCTTGTGCTCCTTCTGTTGTAGTAACTGTTTTATTTGCAATAAATAAATAAAATATAGTATGAGGCACGTGCATGAAGCGTGTATATTATTGCTTGTTTTCATTTGTAAAATAAAACGTACACTAAAAACTAGAACGTAAAATACAATTGCAGTTTACTGAAACATTCATTTTTTGATTTTTATTAATTGTTAGCGTAGAAAAAGTATTCTACATAATTCGAATAGTAAATTTTAATCTCGCACTCTTTTTTCGCAGTTTGGCATAAACCTCGTACTCAAACGAGTAATTCCGTTTACCGCTCTTAATATGAAAAATACTATAAAATTGCAGAAATGCCAATCTTAATTTATGGATCTTGCTGAACTAGAAATTACTTCATTACAATTTCAGATTTTCATAACGCGTTTGCGACATCTCGTATAGAATTTCAGAGTAGTTTTCGAATCAATAACTGCATTAAAAGACTCAATGTAAATATCTCTTGTACAGCTGAGGAATTAAACATAGTAGTTTTTGTATATCATTAAATTTTTTGCGTAGTATTGTGACTTATAGCCTAACTTAATTAAAATCTTTTATTACCAATACATCGAAAAAGTTTGATGATGTTTATGTGAGTTGGTAACTACGCAAAATATTTAGAAACCGTAATAAAAAGATATCGTTGCTCGTATGTACAGACGGCAGCAGATGTGAATTTGAAAAGTAAATATATAGATTTCTCGTATTTCGAAATAAAATTCGACAAAACTTTAAAGACTACTATGCAGTTTTGCATAACATTGCAAAAAATAGCTAATACGCCAATGCTCTTATAATTTCTAGGAATTATCCACTTGATAGAATTATATAAAAAAATTTCTTCTACTTTTTAATTTTTTTTTCTTTAATTATAAAGCAAACTTTAGGTCAGACTTGTATTTTTGTTGATTATACGTCAATTGGACGCGGTCAACTGAATGCTCATCAATTGGACGAGATCAATTGGACGCCTGAAAATTGAGGCGTGCAACAATTAGACGTGTGACAATTGGACGCGTGATAATTGGACGATACAGACAATAATACAATTGCAACAATAGGTTCCTGTCTTATAACTGTTTCAGGCAATTAACGTGCTAAATATTTTTTACTGCAGCGTATAAGCATCGCCATGAAACAAGGAAATACCACCAGCATTCTAGAAACAGTAGCTAATAACAGCAAGATGACGTTTTTTACATTAATTTTTTGTTTGCAGATGTACAAACTTGTATGTAGGTATGCGTGAAAACAAAATAAGTTTCTTTTACATTCATAACAGTCATTGTAAATAATGGTTGCATACATTGTTTAGTAATTAAAATTTTGATAGTTTTCTTCCATAATTTTATTTTGCATACCAAAAAAAGAAACAATAAAAAAAAATTTGATAGGATGGTAAACCGATCACACCTACCAATCAACAACGTTTACCCCAAATTACATGAAAACATGTAATTTTTTAAAAACGAAAATTGTAGTAATTGTAACATACCTACCAACACCGTTCACCCTTGAGCACACCTACCAACTAACAACATTTACTCCAAATCACATGAAAACATGTAATTTTTAAGGAGAAAATTGTAATAACTGTAACCTACCTGCCAACACCGTTCACCGACGATCATACCTACCAACCAACACCGTTTACCCCAAATCACATTTTTGTCATTTTTTAAAAAAGAAAATGTAATAACTTTAACCTACCAACTAACACCGTTCACCTCCGATCACATCTACCATCCAACACCGTTTACAATAGTTTCTTATCATAATTACATAAAAGTCTAAATGTCGCGCGGGCCCAATTATTTCACGCGTCCGATTATTGTGCGTCCAATTGACAACGTCCAATTGCCGCGGGTCCTATTGATCACATCTAATTGACCCGTCACCATTATTGTCTACGTTTCGGGTTTTTTGAAATTTCATAAGTGATTTTCAATTGATTTCAAAATTAACATTATCAATGGAATGATCTAATGAATCTTTCTGAAACGTTTTAACAATTCAAAGTTTAGAAAAAAAGGATCAAGATATTAGAAGTAGTAGCAATGTTTTAAAATTATTTATTTAAGTCAATAAATAAATATGTAAGATTTTAGTGGGAATAGTAATTAACTTGGTGATAGTAAATTTATTATGCACCTTGTGGAATAGGGAAGTAGACATGTTAGAAGTTGACATAAGTAATATAGCTGACACTTGTGTTGTAACTAAAACACCGTCCTTTCCGTCATTTACAAAATTTTTTATCTCATTGAATAAAAGCCAATTTGTGGTCCAAAGATTCCAAATGTAAAGATGATCAATACATTATTAGACTACCGTGAACTAATTTCAAACTATTCTATTGCTGAAAGAAGGTTTATGATCACCATTTCGAAAAAAAGAACACATGTAACAATAAAAAAAACACCAAAAAACTGCACCAAAAACATTCTCGAATACGTGTTTCGATAGCTAAGCTATCAATAACGAACTGACAGTGTAGTACAGTTTTTGGTGCAGTTTTTTGGTGTTTTCTTTTTGTTACAGATAGACGCTGCAGTTAGGGTTCCATTCATTTGAAAGAGCACATGTTAGCAGACTATGATCTAGCCTTATACAATGGTTAGCTGAGGATTCATCAAACAAATGAAAACTGAAAAAATGTAGGTTGCTTATTTCCACACCATTCTATATTCAAGGGAAGCATCATATCTTCAGTAAGACTTGTTTTGATGCATCATGTAAAGTCAAATCCATCGTCGAACCAAAGGTTTAAATCTGATTGAACTTATTCCCGTGCTACTTCTTTAATCCCCGTCACCAAATTAACCATGTTTATTAGAAGATCTCAATAAAGATGCGGTCAACGATTTTTGAACTTACTACTTAGACGTGAATTGTGCCAAAGTTATTGCTGTTTTTGATGGTACATTAAGTTTGTTAATCAAACAAGGAAACAAAACATTTTCTATAGAGAATTCTGCCAAAAACCGAATTAGGTTTTAAATTATGCTATTGAATTAAAATCAGTGAACTGTGGCCATTTCCAAAATTTTTATTTTCTTACGAAAAAATGTTTCCAAAGTTTTCGTAGAAAAAGCTACCGTTAACATATTACAGTTTGATGGTGCATTAGGTTTGTTGATTGAACAAAAAAATTAAGCACCAAAAAATTAACGTACCTTAGTAAGAAGAATGAAGAAGAGCAGAGAACAAGACAATTTGTAGAAAACTCTAACAAGGATTCGACATGTATCCGTGTTTGTAAGGAATGACAAATTACTTCGTGCCAAGGGAAAGTTAACAGATGGAAGCAAAGAAGACTTTGTAAATTCTATTATTCTTCCAAAGAAATATCTCGTAGTTAATATACTGATCTTTGATTGTTGCCACCGAATGTGATTCCATGCGATTTCTTTTTTAAGTAGGAGCTGTCCCAATACCGCCAAAAAGCTATAACCTGCTTTTGCCTTTGTTGTTATTTTGATTTCGTCTATTGACTTTTGATGACAATTTAGGCAGGTTCGTAAGGGACAAGCTAGAGTAAGAAAGATCCAAAAGCATGTAAAAGAAACGTATTCTTTCACACGTGAAGAGAACCGCGGAAAGGAAAGAAGCTTGTGAAAAATTCAGAAGGAAAAATAGAGAGAATATATTGTCGTTGCAGACAGCACTGATGGACAAACACAATACTTAAAACTAACGACAAAGTAGGGTAAATATTCCAAAATAGGTAAATTGTCAATTACAACTCGTTAACGTCCCGACCAACCAACCAATGAAAACGAGAGGGGAGAATTGTGGTTCGACAACGTCACTTAAGAGTCTCAAGTAACAAGAGGGCGATCAACACGTCACGAGATCGATGAATCACGTTATCCCACAGGCAACCTTAAAGAAACTCAAGACCGTCACCTAGCCAACAAATCACTGTATCTTTGTTTGCTCGCCTTCTACGAGAGGTAGTGGACTTCTACCATAGAGCAATTCTTAGGCCGACTCTATGCGGCGCAAAAATAAAAATGAAAATAAAAATTAACTTATTTCAAACTAAGAAAAAGCAGGTATTGATGCTCAAAATGAGTTAGAAAGTTACACAAAAAATATGTTCAGAGGTTAACTCAAAATAATAATCGTCTCAGACAGTTGTTTGTAGACAACCAAAAATCCTAAAACAGAAGACGAGTTCCAGAGCTAATCGCTCAAAATCGGCAATATGGATGCGAATAACACATCAAAAATAAACGTAGTAGCTGCTGCTACTGCAAATAAAAATAAAGTTTATATACCGGTGTATGTTGAAAATCTTCAACACAAATAAAAACACAATAAACGTTGTGTTTGAAGCAAAAATAATCGAGCATCAATAAAAACCTTTGAAAAAAAAAGGTAAAAATCCTTAATCATAGTTTGAGTTAAAGAAAATACGCATAAAATCTAATGAGGCTTCAAGTCTTTGACATGGGAAATCCCTAACGACTTATTATCCAAAGTAGATAACTTATAAGTAGTCGGGCCCATAACTTCAACAACTTTTGCTTCAATGAATTTAGGAGCCAGTTTAGCACTAAACTGTTTGGACTTATCCGAGAGAACAAAATTTTTCTTCCAAATCAAATCTCCAACTTTAAGTGACAAAGGCCTACGCCGCAAATTATAAAAATGAGCATTGCGCTCATAAGCAGAATGAAGATTTCGTTTAACATCCTTAAAGATAGGTGAAAGATCATTTATATCTTGAACTAATTGTTCACGAGTACCTAAAGTTAACTCCTCCTCCTTAAAGTCTTTGAACTTGCCATAAAAATCTCCCGAAATAGGAACAGTTCGACCAAAAGCCAAAAAAGAAGGCGTAAACTTAGTAGAATCGTGCACAGCATTACGCAAAGCATGAGCAATCTTATGAATTTCAACATCCCAATCTTTATGACTCTCTGAAATGTAACTACGAATTGCAGTACCAATAACTTTATTAACTCTTTCAACAAAATTGACTTGAGGATGATAACTCGCGTTAAACCAAACTGAAGAAATTTTATAAGATTGCATCAACTTGCTAAATAAAACACTTTTAAACTGAGGACCGTTGTCCACCATACAAATCTAAGGGACACCATAAACCAAAAATACATAATTTTCTATATATTCACAAATACGAGTCGCAGAAGCATTGCGCATCGGATGAATCAAAGTAAATTTAGTGAACCAATCACAAATAACTAAAGAACAGTATTACCTTTCTTTGATCGAGGAAATGGACCAACTAAATCAATCGAAAGACATTGAAAAGGGAATGAAATTTGTTTTTCTTTACCCATAAAACCAAAATGATTAAATTGAGAACTTTACTCTTACAACAAACAGTGCAACGACGAATATATTTAGCTACGTTTGACTTTAATTTAGGCCAGTAATACAATTCTTTAATCTTAGTATAGGTTTTGGTAACCCCTAAATGAGATGAACAAGGGTCATCATGACATTGAGCTAAAATAGTCGTCCTTAATGATTTCGGAACCACTAGCTTCCATTCGACCAAATTAGAATTAATATCTAAATTATTAGAAACAAATTTGTAGAGTTTACCTTCGTCTACTCTCCAATCAGGAAATAATTCAGGCTTATTAAGAACATTATTAATCATTTTCGAATACCACTGGTCAACATCAGTGGAAGAAAATTGTAAAGAATTAATTTCAAGAGAAGCACGAGAAAGTGCGTCAGGAACAACATTAAGTTTTCCTTTGCGATGTACTACTTCAAAATCGAATTGTTGAAGCTTAACACTCCAACGTGCAAGTCGACCAGAAGGATTTTTAAATTATTTAACCAAATTAAAGAATGATGATCAGTAATGACTTTAAAATGAGTGCCTTCAATGTAAGGACGAAATTTATGAATAGCAAAAATAACAGCTAGGAGTTCACGTTCGGTAATGGAATAATTACGTTCGGCTTTATTAAGGGTCCAAGACGCATAAGCAATAACTTGCTCGTTAGTATCATCCCCTTGGGTAAGAACACAGCCAACACCAAAATTTGATGCATCGCATTGTAAACATTCCAAACAATTGAATCTTTCTTTTTCTTGCCTTTTAATAAATCAGTAATGGGAGCCAACACAGAGGAGAAATCAGAAATAAATCTACGGTACCAACTGCACATGCCAGTGAAACGTTTAATTTCAGTAGCGGTTTTAGGTAATGGAAAATTAACAATAGCAGAAATTTTGGAAGGGTCGGTTTGAAGACCATTCTTGTTGACCAGGTAGCCAAGATAAGACAACTCGGGTTTACAAAATTCACATTTAGCCAAATTAATAGTAAAGTTAGCGTCTTTCAAAGATTGATAAACTCTCTCTAAAACTTCAATATGTTCCTTGAAGGTACTTGAACAAATGATTATATCATCAAGATAAACAAAAACGGATTGAGATAAAGATTCATCAAAAAGTGAGTCCATCAAACGTTGAAGCGTAGCAGGAGCATTTGTGAGGCCCATAGCCATGACATTATACTCGAATAAACCACGACGAGGTACTGTGAAAGCAGTTTTTTCTTTGCTAGCATCATCAAGAGGAATCTGCCAAAAGCTTTCTTTAAATCAATGGAAGTTAAATAACGGGCATCCCTAAATCTATCCAAAATGTCATTCAAATACGGAAGAGGATAAGCGTCTTTCTTGGTTACAGAATTTAGTTTCTTGGCATCAAAACAAACACGAAAGCCACCAGATTTCTTTTTGACTAAAACCATAGGCGAACTCCAAGCGCTCGAGCTGGGTTGAATAATGCCTTGCTCTAACATTTCATTAATTTCACGGTTGGCATGCTCTAACATAGCCGGAGATAAAGGATAATAACGCTGCTTAAGTGGTACAGCCTCACCTGTGTCAATAGAATGAACAACTTTATTAGTCAAACCAAGCTTAGGTTTGTCTAAAGATTCAAACAATTTAATAATTTTACATAAATCAGATTTCTGTTCTACAGATAAATCGTCTAAGGACTTAATCATTTGAAAATTAGAAGTTTCAGCAGAATGAGCGAAGAATTCGTTCTTAATAAAATCTACAGTTAAACCAAAAGTTTGACAGAAATCTACCCCTAAAGTTAAAGGAATTTCAATAGTATCAGAAACAATTACATTTAAAGAACGAGTAAGGCCATTAACATTGAAAGGTAAATCAACTGTTCCCAATATTCTTTGGTAGGAACCATCAGCAGTAGTCAATGAAGGAAATTCATGATTTCTATTTAATTTTAAATCATATTTATCAATTAAGTAAAGTCCGGATTTACCAAGAATAGAAACATTAGCTCCAGAATCCAAAAGTGAAAGAAAAATTTCATCAAAAATACCAACATTTAAATAAGGTCTAGTATCTGTAGCCTTTTGAAAAAAATTAGAAGAAACACTAGACACTTTGTAAAATTTATTAACTCAATTAACCAATATTTCCACTCCTGTTTGTCAGTATAATAAATAGAATGGGAAGAACGATGACTGACAACATGCTTCCCGAAATTTAGTTTTTTGAAATACAATTAGGACAATTCCTAACTGTAACATCAGGGTGTCCACAAAATAACAAAACCTCTTCCTTGTTTGAGGACAGGTGTGAAAAGAATGTCCGGCAGTACTACAATTATAACAAACAGTAGTAGCCTTAGCGGTATTGATCATAACAGGTTTCGAATTAAGAGTGTTATTTTTAGAAGTAGAATTTTTAATAACCGAGGTTGTGTTGACCTTGGGTTTCTGAGGAAAATTCGATTTTGGTTTTATTCCAGAATCTTTATAATTTAAATTTGTATTAGAATTAACAATCACATTTTGGTTGGAAGAGGCTTCAACAGGTTGAACAGCCTCTAAAGTTTTACATAAAGAAATAAGTTGAGGAATAGACGTAACTGGTTGCAAAGCTAGTTGTGTTGCATAAAAAGATTGTAAATTTTTTTTAATAATTTTAACCTGTTCTGGTTCAGGAATAGAAATGTCAAGTTGTTCAAATTGATTAACCATTTGAGAAATAAAAATAGTAGAAGATTCTTTAGCTGATTGTTTGCAGGCTTTAATTTCACATAATAAATTTTCATTGTAATCTTCAGGAAGAAAATCTAGTTTTAATTTAGTAATTAATTCAAACCACGAGTCAACAGTGGGACGTACTGCACGATACCAAGATAAACCTGCATCTGAAAATAAATCAATTGCACCGTCAAATAATTCTTGAAAACTAATTTTGCGAGCAATGCGTAGCTCGTTGCATCGTTGAATGAAAGATAAAACGGAAATATCCTTTGGATTGCCAGAAAATTTCAACTGCCATTTATAAATAGGTAGATGATTACTTGAAGAAGATTGGAAAGTGCGTAATGAATTCGAAAAATCATCACTTGAAAACGTAACTGAAGGACTAGAAGTAGTGTTTGAATTAGAAGTAGTTGGTACTGAAGTCGAAGGCATGTTAACCTCAGCAGGGGTAGAGATTACTGTTGAAGATGGAATAAAACGATTACGATCACTGGACAACTCTTGAGTCTCATCAATGCTATCTAATAAAGCCAGTGAATCAGTCACAGAAGAAATTAAATTTTCAGAAATATCAAACAATTGGTCAGTGAAGGTGGTGTAATTCAATCTGCGTAGAATATGGTGGAAGCGGGTGGTTAAACGCAAATATTCGCTTTTGAATGGATTAAGTTGATACTTATTCAATAATAAATTTAAATCATTAATTTTACTTGTTAAAATATTCAATTCATCCTGTTGGTCAAAAGTAACCTTGGGATAAGTTGAAAAAAGAAAAGGATCAACTTTTTCTAAAGATAATTTAACACGAAGCAATTTTCGTTTCGCATCAACAGTTTCATCGGAAGCATGCACCTTACGTACAAGCAATTCAAAATTTAATTCGTCTGACCGAAGGGCTTCGACCATCAACATAATGAAAATCTTATATACACACACAAAATCACAAAAACAAAAATGGTACAAGTACAATACAAAAACATGCACAATACAAAATACAAAAATGCAATAAAATATAGAAATGTTTACATAAACAAAATTTGAAATTCAAAATAAATGTTACTGTATCTGTTCCTTCAAAAACAAAGCCCCACTTGGGTACGACAGTGTAATTCATCCGGGGTTTACAATAAAAATCGGGTTGCCGTTAGCTCAGCGTACTTACATTATTGACCTCAGGTGACGGGTTTGAAAGAACTAAATACAATTAGGGTAACATTTTATTAATAACTAAATCTAAAACACAGAGTGCCAAAAAGGCCCAAAATAATCAAACTAAACAATTTGGACGCCACTCAAAAGAAACTTTGAGAATAAACCTTAACTAAATATCATCGTTGTTAATAATTTTTGTGTCGTAGCCACAAATCCATATTTCATTAAATTACAGAATTTCCATAACGAACTTGATTATCATCATAATTAATAGGATTGTCGTTGCGAAACCCCAAATGCACAAGTAAAAACGTGGGTGTTTAACGACCCCTCTACCGAAAGACCCTCCTACCGAAAGACCGTTCTACCGAAGGACCGATTTGTTTAATAATCGGTCTTGCGTAAAATAAACAAAGAAAATGCGAAATGAATTAAATTTCATCGCATAATTAAGAAATAAAATGACACGACCTTTTGTCTACGAAGTCGTCAAAGGAAGTCAAGGTTTTCTTTGCCACACCTAATTAAAAGCTACCCGACACTTCCTGGTGGAATATAAAAGTAACGAAAAATAATTTTGAACGCTCTACAAAGAGACATTGAAGATAGGATATTTGCCTAACCTGTAGGAATTTTACAGTCCATAAAATGCATTAAATATAAATTAAGTAAAAATAGTAAACTAATCTGCTTTTTGAAAAACGGAACGTTACAGGTTTTGATGAAGAGCACCCTGTATGTCGTAGAATAGAAAATTTTCCCCTTGCTTTTTTGAAGGCGTGGCGACAAGAAGAATATAAAAAAACGCAATTCAACACAAGTATTGGTAATAGTCAGGGCTTCGACATAATCTGCTGGTTTTATTAAATACAGGAAAAATGCGTACCGAAGTATAGCATTGGTTTCACGTGGACACAATTAGATGTTCCAATGGAAATTAGTGGAAATCTCACTTAATGCAAATTCCTTTGGTGTCTTCGTCAAATTTATGCAGAATCGGCTTTGGTGAAGTTTCTGTGCCATCAGAAACTTACCCTATTGAAGCTCGTCTTTGAACGTTGAGCTTGTACCTGATCGATTAGTTTACAATCTTGAAAAAGAATAATTTTTCTTTCTTCTTCGGGTGTCGTCTAACGAGCTGACGAAATATTGAGTACATTCTTGTAAAAAAATCTAAAATATGCACGTTCTGTGTCGTAATTATACAGGGTCATTGATAGTCGAGTAGGTTTGACGTTTATAGAAAAGGGGGGCATAGGAATAATCTGAAAATTTGGCTACTGCCATGAATGAACACGATCTATCTTTTTAAAATAATTTCATTTTGGCGGTGTTGCCGCTTCTAATCAAAAGTAGTAAGAACTTTTTTAATGTAATTTTTTATTTAATTTTTAGAACTACAATTTCTTTGATAATTTTTCCTGAATAGTTCCTATACCTATCTACATCAGTTTTCGAGATAATAATTATTTTAGGTTATCTTCTTTCGAAATATGATCCCACGAAAATTTAAATTTAGCTGCTATTTGACCCATATAAGGCTGGTTTTTATACTATTTTAAATGGCGGACCATTTTTTTTGTTTTAAGTGTGTAGTCAGTCAATATACCGGGTGATTCGGCTAACCCGTTCATTAGAAGTTTATAAACTTCCCGTTGAAATATTTGTTTAAAAATTTGGAATAGGGGATTGCTCAAAAGTTCTATTTAATTAAAATATTTCAGCTCAATGATTGAAAAAGATTGAAAAAGAAAGTTATAGTAACAAAATTTGGGCTATACTAGGAAGACTGTTAAGTTTTTAAATGATGTGTAATTTGACATGTTATTATTTACAAGGTGTTCAAAATGTTTGGCTAAATCTGACTAACTTCAACTGCCCAAAAGTCATTTTTTTTAAATAGAACACCTTGTATCTTGTTGCTCTATGTGATGCAGAATTAAGTAGTCTTTCAATCTTCATAAGGGTTCTCTATACCTATCTGTTACCATTTTCCTGCTATCGATGTATTTTCATTCGACACACAATATTTCTCTATTTTATTAAATCATTTCTGACTAGTGGCCTGTTACACATTATACACGACATGGAAATCCACCAAGAATATTCGAATGAAGACATACTAAATTTAATTTTTAATTCATGGAGAATGTTACAAGATTATTGAAAGAACTTGTCGTTTGCTTAACGAGAGATATCTACATTTATGGCCTCTAAATAAAATTACATTGCAAAAATAGAAGCAAATTAATTTAATTATTAATTTAGCAACTGTTCGATATGCCGTCCGTGGTTTTTTAAGCACTTCTGTTAAATTCAGATATTGTGTATTTTTTGAACCATTTGCATATCTATTTCAGCGAAGGCAGTTGTAACCCGATGTAATAAGTCATCACTGTTATGGACTGGTCTTGAATAGATATTAGTCTTAACATACCTCCATAAAAAATCCAGGGGTGTTAGGTCAGGTGATCTGGGAGGCCATAGAGATAGACCATTGCGTCCAAACCAACGATCTTCAAACATATGGGATAATTCTTGATAAACTTCATGGGTTGAATGGGCTGGAGCACCATCCATTTGGTACCAACATGAATTTAGAAGATTTAGGGGTAAATTTTCTAAAAAATTTAAAACCACTCCTTTAAGCATTTCTAAATATTTGCGGAAATTCAAATTTTCGTCATACACTTCAAAACAAACACGATTATCCATAATTAAACAAAAAACATTAAAACTAAATGTGTCTTGAAAGTTATCTTCGCGCAGCATTCAAAGTTTTGTTCTTCCCAATGATGCCAATTTTTCCTATTAATGATTCCTTCTCTACTAAATTTTGACTCATCGGTCCAAATAATTTTTTTCAAAAAATTAGGATCTTCCTGCGTTTTTAATAAAATGCTTTCACAAAATGCTACACGACGTATTTTGTCACCTAGGCAGAAAAGCTTGTAGTTTTATAATAGAAAAAGGATGCATTTTACGTTGTTTTAAAATTCTCTGTATCGACGAATAGGACAGTCCCAAATCTTCAGACGCAGCTCTGATCGATGCATGTGGATTTGCATTAAAACATGCCAATACATTTATTTCGTTGTCTTCATCACTGGTGACTACCTTGGGGCGTGATCTAGTACATTAAATTCAAATTGTATAAAAATTTGTTTCTATTCTCTAAACGTAGTTTTATTTAAAGGTCACAAGTGTGGATATATCTTCTTTCACTAATTTTGTTAACATTCTCCATGAATCAAAATAAATTTAATGTCTTCATTTGGATATTTTGGTGGATTTCAAATCGTGTATAATGTGTCACGTAGACGTTTACAAGTTTGATAAACTAGGCACATTGTTTTAATTTCCACAGGCCATTAATCAGAAATTATTTAATCAAATGAGAAATATTGTGTGTTGAGTGAAAAATACATCGATAGCAGGAAAATGGTAACAGATAGGTATAGAAAACCCTTATGAAGATTGAAAGATCACTTAATTCTCCATCACATAGAGCAACAAGATACACGTGTTCCATTAAAAAAAAAACTTTTTGGGCAGTTGAAGTTAGTCAGATTTAGCCAAACACCCTGTAAATAATAAGATGTCAAATTACACATCATTTAAAACTTAACAGTCCTCTAAGTATAGCCCAAATTTTGTTACTATAACTTTCTTTTCAATCATTGACAAGCGTTTGAAAACAATACTACAAAACAATTTGTCTCAAAAAATGAGAATATCTCAAAAACTATTGATTTCTCATATAGGTTGTGCTAGATAAAAATAACTCAGATTTTAGCGTATAATCCAAATATACAACAAAAAAATATACCATTCTATTTAAAATAAGAAAGTTGGTTGCCACTTCCGGTGTAACCGGAAGTGCTAAACTGAAATATTTTAATTAAATAGAACTTTTCGAGCAATCCCTATTCTAAATTTTAAACAAATATTTTAACGGAAGTCCATAAACTTCTAATGAATGGGTTAGCTGAATCACCCTGTATATAGGGTGCCCCATTAGTGCGAGGAAGGTAGATATCTCAGAAAATACTAGAATTATAAAAAACTTTCGCAATGAAAGTTGTGTCAAATCAATAAGCTGCATATTTAAAAGTATTTTTGTTTATACAGGGTGTTTCATAAAAAGTGCGACACACCAAGCACCTATATCCAAAAGTGCTTCGTTTAGCCAGTATTCTGATTCAAAGTTCAAAAGAAATTTTTATTTTGCTTATAACAATAGAACAGTTTTGTCGATTTTGATGATACTTGGTATTGTACTCGCCTTACAGATGTAGGTCATCTTTTAAAATGATGTTAGTTATTATCAGTGGACCAATTAGTGTACGAAACACGAGTAACCCGGCAAAAACCACTCAAAAACTTTTTTAATGTTAAGACCAATAACTTTTCAAAAAATAGTTTCAGAAAGAGACGTTCAATAGTAAACTTTTTGTTACTTGTTAATTGATGAGATCTTTTAAAGGTTTAGACACAAAAATAAAATCTGAGGGACGGCGCACAACATTTCCCAAAATAGATATTATCTAGCAGATCTGGTATTCTAAAAATAAATGATAATACCTATTGGTTATCAGATTGTGAAGCGACTCAAATTGCAGTTGGTGTACAGTGATCTTTAGCAGTGAATATTGCTATGTTATTTACGTAGTGATGGCTGTAAACTTCGTGCCTTATGCGAGCAAAGCTGATAGTTGCTGGTTTTAGGATACTTGCGAAGGAAATTGTCGGAGAAGTGTTAGAGTGTACAACGAAAAATTTCCAAATCGTCGCGTGCCCAATCGTCAAACTTTTGCAAACATCGAAAGACGCCTTCGCGAAACAGAAAACCTTGCATCGATCACAGCTGATCGTGGACGTGCTCGTACAATTCGCACACCCAGGTTAGAAGAACAAATTCTGGAAATAGTAGAAGAAAATCCAGCGGTAAGTGCTCGATGCTTAGCATTGCAAGCAGGAGTTTCAAAGAACGTTGCTCATAGAGATTCACTAAAGAACAATTGCTATATCCTTATCAGTACAGCCCGTCCGGGAGCTTTTGCGAGCTGATACTCATCGCGCGTCTTGCCAGTTTTGTAGGTTCATCAAGAAAGGAGAGTTGAAGATATCTGTTTAATAGCAAAATTCTGTTTCCCCACTGATGAGGCATGTTTCACGAGGAGGGGTATGACAAATTTGCACAACAAAGATGTGTACGCAGATGAAAATCCACATGTCATCAAGCAACGCCACTTTGCAACATGAGTTTCGAATTAATGTATGGGTAAGGATAATCGGCAGTTTTATCATAGGCTCTGTCATTTTATCAAATCGTTTAAATTGAGAGAATTATTTACCTTACCCAATTTATTAGAACACTTGCCGTTAAATCTTTGACGCGACATGTGGTTTCTACATGATGGAGCACCACCACATTTTACATTGAACATTTGGAATCATCTTCATGTACAGTTTCGTAACAAATGGACAAGCAGAGAAGCTGATGCTCCTGCAAAATGGGCACCTCGTTTACCAGATTTAAATATTTCCTATTTTTGTGTGGAGAGCTCTCTAAAGAGTAAAGTGTATTCTCGTCCTATAAACACATAGGACGAACTTTTGAGCCATAGTACAGAACACTATACAGTCCATTAAGAATGATGCAGAAATGTTACAACGAGTACAGTTCAATTTTTGCCTCGAATCAACCTTTGCCACCAGAAGGTGGTAGTCACGATGAGCATTTACTGTAGATCTAGTAAAGTACATACCTACTTGTCACTAATAAATATCCATAACAAAATGCCTTATCGTCATTTATTTTTAGAATACCAGACTGCTAGATAACATCTGTTTTAAGAAATGCAGTGCTCTCAGATTTTATTTTTTTGTGTCTAAACCTCAAAAGATCACATCAATTAACAAGTAACAAAAAAGTTTACTATTGAACGTCTCTTTCTGAAACTATTTTTGAAAAGTTATTGGCCTTAACATTAAAAAGTTTTTAGTGGTTTTGCCGGATTACCGTGTTTCGTACACTAATGGTCCACTGATAATAACTAACATCACCTTAAAAGATGACCTACATCTGTAAGAGTGCAATACCAAATATCATCAAATTCGACAAAACCGTTCTTTTGTTATAAGCAAAAATTTCTTTTAAACTTTGAATCAGAATACTGGCTAAACAAAGCATTTTTGGATATAGGTAAGTTGGATTAAATTATTTTATTTTGAGCCCAGGAATATGTGGTTAAGTGATGTCACATTTAGGGACACCAGTATAGATTAATGTATTAAGAATATGATGTATATGTGTATAACTTACCTTTAAATGTATTCCTTTTAATAAACAGAGAAAGTGCACATTTGTTGCACAAAACGTTGCCTGAAAAAAACCACTTACTGGTTTTTTGGTGCCCCTCCTCAACGAAGAACAAATCATTTTTTCATACTCTCCCTTTGGTATTCCCTTTGTTAGCACTATGCCTCGGAATTAAATGTGCATGCGGTGTGCACAGAAGAGCCAGCGCTGTGCTGCAAGCAACTGAACATGCGCAGATGCACGAAGCGGCGGTATGTTCTCCACCCTTTCTACCCACGCATTGTTGAGTGAAGGAGAACGTATATCGCGAGGCGCGTTTCGCAAAGTGTTGCATATGTGAAGAAAATGTTTTCAGTACGTCCACAATATGTGAAGTGCCAAACACTAACATTTTAACAAGACAAAAAGATATCATGTGTAATATACGAGTGCTCGACGCTTTTAGTCTCAACTTTAAGTTTTTATTCCTTTATTTCGTAATTCTTTATAAGGTTAGAGGTCACAAGACTGTCTGCGCAATTTTTGGTAGCACTTTTTTCTGACCTAATTTACATTCTGTCTTTTTTTATTGGACAACGTTTCTAAGAGTAGTTTTTCGTTTCGGTGCGCAGGCTTGATTATGGCTCGTACGTCATTCAAAATAGTAAATCTAAATTATTCTTTTAACTCATCCATCGTCAAAGAGACCGAAAATAGTAGATTGAACAAAATGCATTTTATGTCAAGAGGTAAAAAGTACAGAGATTTTAGAAATCTGCGCTGTGAGGTAGACAAACCGATTTGACGGGCTCAGAAATCAACCACACATCATTGTCAAAAATGTAAAAAACATAAATCAACATGAAAAATTTCAGTTCGAGACGAATAGCGATTTCTTGGAATATGCTTGTTAGAGGTGGAAAATGATAATGAAATGGGTCCCCTACCGCTTATACTTATGCACACAACATGTTTAACGATGTATAATGCCAAAGCCGGTCTATATGCAAAATTTTGTACTACTCCCATGGTAAAAATCGACGGAACGGATATTTTCAGGAATCTGGCCCTGGGAGATAGGCAACCTCATTTGACTGATCCCAAACACACCTGTACATCGTGATCAACGATTCACAATGTAAAAATATGTCAGATAGGACAGCAAATACCGACGTAAAGCACTTTTTCGGAATCTGGTTAGACCAGGATTTGTCGCTTACAGCTCCGACTATCTCCCTTGTCTCAAGAAATAACAAACCGGAATTTTGATTTCATTTAATTTAAATACTGAATTATTAAACTAATATAATTAATTACTAACTTATCCAGATTGCAAAATGGTCTCAAGTATAATAAATTGTACTTATTGACAGTGGCGGACTTTCCATAAGGCCCAGTAGGGCAGGACCTAGGGCGGCCAGATATAAGGCGCGGCCAAGAGTGGGAAATATACATCTATTCTAGGCTAAAAACGCTGGTTGGTTGGCTGTAGGTACTGGCGGCGGCGACGGCATACTCGCGGTAGCGCCGGGCGGGGACGTATTGTTCGTGCGTTTTCGTAAATACCACCTACATGCCCGCACCGCTACCCGACAGTGTGCGCCACTCAGCAATGAGCAATTAATAATATAATAGTGTGCGCGTAGCAACTGCAGTGACTTAAACGTTTTTCACGCGACGCGACGACGTTTATTGTTTTAAAATCTATACTTAGTGCGTGTGTTCGCGACAAAACTATTTTAATACAGATTTGCGACCAGTCTAGGTCCTGCACAGTGCAAATATTTCAGAGCAGTGTTTCTCGTGAAGTGTATAGAAATATGGATGGAAAGAAAAGGTTGAGCGGGGCAGAGTATTGCAAACGGGCAAAAAAAAAGAAGAAAAGCGATAAGATATAATTAAAAAAGTGAGAAATTAGACGATTTCTTTAAAAACCTTCTACAGACGCTAAAGACGAAGATAATTAGAATATTATATATAGTGGTACTATGCCAACTGATGTTTCTTCAGTATCTTCAAGCGCAGGTACATTGGTAGTTTTGGCAAGTGGGTCAAACGATAAAGCCAAAGAAGTTCCATTAGTACCAAGAGTGCAACCCAATCCAAACCAGGGGCTGTGTAAAATTAGCGACGATCCAACCAAATAGACAATCGACGATTTCACATGTCATTATATTTGTAAGAACGGAGCCAGGAAGGTTTCAATGACTGGAAAAATTCTACTTGTCGAATATGAGAATTTGCCTACTCACAAACTGTCTGTCCTGCGCATAAAGGATAGAAGCAACTCCTTAGGCCGCATTGACCACGCGTTAACTATACAATTGGATGAAGAAATAAATTATTGGAGAAACATTTTGAAAAGGGTAGTTGCATGTGTGAAAGCGTTTGCATCACGTGGTTTGCCGTTCAGAGGACACGACAAGAAAATAGGTTCATTACACAATGGGAATTATTTGATGTCCTTAGAGCTTATCGCTAACTTTGATCCATTCTTGGCCAAGCACATATCACGCTATGGGAATCCAGGCTCAGGACATACGAGTTATTTTTCTTCAACGACATGTGAAAAATTTATTCGGCTTATGGGAGAAAAAGTATTGAAGACAATTTCAATGGAAATATTAACAGCTAAATATTTTTCTCTGATCATAGACTCGACACCCGGTATATCCACGTCGACTAGTTCACTTTTGTAATCAGATATGTCCTACCTGATGGATCACCTGTAGAACGATTTCTCAAGTTTATCCCAAACACAGGCCATAAATCACAACAAATAACAAATGCTGTCACTTCAACTTTAACTGAATTTGGAATTGATATTTCAAACTGCCGAGGGTAATCTTACGACAATGCAGCTAACATGGCAGGCGTATACAACGGCCTACAAGCTAAAATAAAAGAAATTTCTCCTCTAGCCGAATATGTTCCCTGCTCAGCACACTCGCTTAATTTGGTCGGTGAATGTGCAGTTGAAAGTAGCCAAGAAGCTTGCTCGTTCTTTTCTCTACTGCAAGAGTTATACAATTTCTTCGCGGCATCAACTCAGCGTTGGGAACTTCTTTAAGCCCATTTTACCGTTAAGACTTTATCAACGACTCGTTGGTCGGCTCGTGCAGATGCGTGCAAAAGTTTACGCGAATCGTGGAATGAAATCCATGGTGCGTTAGTCTCCATTGAAAATGACACACAACAGAAGAGAACCGTTATATGCAAAGCGAAAGGTATTCGTATGAAAATGGAACGTCTTGAAACGGCCTTCATGACTGTTTTTGGGGATTTTTACTGGATCACATGAACTCTACAAGTAAGAAACTTCAGAGTGTGGAAATTGACATTACCATTGTCATTGAACTGTATGACGTACTAATACATTTTATTGGCGAAAGTGATAATTTTGAAGATTTTGAAAACAAGACCAAAACCTGTGTTTTGTACAGGAGTATGAAAAAGATTTTCGACGCAAACGAAACCATAAGCTACTTTCTGGTGAGACTAATACAGGTGAAGTGTCGCAACTAATGAATGGCCGAGAAACCCTCAAAATTGCCAGTTTTTGGTGATCATTGATACATTTCCAAATGAACTCCAATAACGACGGACGCTTATATGAAACTTTATAATAAATTTTATTTTATTACTAAACTGACGAAACTAAACACCTCAGAAGTTGAAGAAATAGCCAAAGCATTACAAATGGCATATTCTTCGGACATACAAGATAATTTTTCAGAGGAATGTCTGAATTTTCGTACTCACTGCAGTTTAATAAATGAGAATCGGAAGAGCGCTGTCAGTTTGTTGGAATGGCTACGAGCTGAAGGTTTTGAAACTATCTACCCAAATGTGGATATCGCTCTCCGTATGTGAGTGTGTACTCCCGCCAGTAACTGTGCAGGAGAAAAATCATTTTCTTGTCAACTATTTACGCACAACAATGACAGAGCAAAGGTTAAACGATCTTGCTTCAACATAGAAGCGGATAATTTAAGGAAATTGGATTGCGAAGATTTAATTAATGATTTTGCTGCGCTTAAGTCAAGACGCGTTTTGTAACACGTTTTGTAACACGTTTTACACCTATATACCTACATCATTTTTATAAGAATAAATCTAAACTTAATTAAAACATAGTTATTTATTTGAAACTTATTTATTTACAGTGCTTTATGCAATACCGGTTATTGGTAATTGTATTGATATTTGTCTATTCAGACAAACCCTTATGAAATAAGGGCGGCTGATACTACACGGCCTAGGGCGGCTAATACAATATTGACAATAATTTCAATAATATCCTAGATTTTTACCAACATGTTACGGTTCTAATTTCTCGTATTGAAGACGTAGGTCGTAAGCCGCTTTAAAACGTATGTCGCAAGTAGAACGGTGCGACAAAAATTCGTAATTGGCGCGCACGCTCCTAATTTGCGATTGGTGAAAATTTAATTCGGTCAACTGTCCGAGACGAACTGCTGACATTTTCTCTTTTTTGTTCGTGCACATGGTTGTTTTAGCGTCTTCTGGAGTAAAATTCTTACCAAAAAAATTATTTAAAATTTTAATGTGGGTTTCACAATTTCCAATATAAATTGGCGTTTACATTAATCTGGTTACATTCATCCACGTTGTGTTCGGGATTTTATACTCGTTATATACGTTACTGGAATAACGGGTGCTGGAGTAGCTACCTAAGAACCTTCCTTATTAATGCACGGCAACACAACGGCTCCGCAGTAATTAAACCGCAGACCAGCGGAGAGTACCACGTCGTCAGAGGTTGGTTATGTCGTATATGTCCAGCGAGGGAGTCACTGGTGTGCTGTTTTTCTCCGTACGTCACCCATAGAGGAATCTTTGAGTCTAGTTACTTTCCCTGAACTGTCGATACCGTCGCTAGCAAAATACTTTTATTCCCGGAACTACACTCGACGTATTACAACTAAGTTTTAGTATTTAAATCTCTTACTCATAAATAATTAAGGCGCATGAAGCTCGGATACAGATGACATAAACGGCTCGATAGTTAAAATTTAAGTAACTCAATAAGGGCTGGGGTGCATAATTTTAGGGCGGTTGTTGCGGACACAAAAAGCTTTTTAAGTTTGCGGGAGGTACTTACCATTTCTTTTGTTGTTTAGAGTTAGTGTAACCAGCCGTGTGTAAATGATATGTGTGACAAATTAGTTGGTTTCTCATATACTCTTATTGAAAAATGTTTTGGTGGATTATCTGTCTATTAGAATTTAATGAATTTTTTTTTATTTTGTGTAATGTTTATCTTAAACCTTCTCTTAACATTAATGAGGTACCTAACATTTTTCAACTATCTTTGTCACATGTATCCTGATCATATTTTTATTATAATGGGTGACTGCAATTGCAGAACCGGCAATGAAGGTACTATTTCAGATGAAGCTCTTGTGGATACTAATCTATATTGTGATATAGTTAGTTTAGATTGCACGGTTAATGCAAGAAGGCGTAGCCTTCTCAATTTTATGGACTACAATTCGTTTTGTCTACTCAATGGTAGAACGGTTAATAACAAACCCGGTAACTTCACTTTTGCAACAATAATGGTAGGAGTGTTATTGATCTTGCTTTTGTTGGTAATTCTTCATTAGGCATTGTAAAATCGTTCTTTGTCAAAAATGATAATTTTATCTCCGATCATTTTCCAATCTGTTTAACTTTAGATTACAATATTGCTTTAAAGCACAAAAACACTTTTCTCCTCATCACACGCTTTATTTAAAGTGGAATGATTCACTTCTTTACAACTATAAGCAAAACATGCAATGGTCTACTAATGTATCAGCATTGCATTTAAATAATCCTGAACTAGCAAACCATAACCTGCATAAAATGATTTACGATTGTACCAAAAATCTTAACATGCTAATTCCTCAAAAATCCGATGTAACTTTCTTACGTCACAATAAACCTTGGTTCGATACTGAGTGCCAAAGTCTTAAAATAAATCTCCAAATCAAGCTGAAAAATTGCAAAATGAGTAATTTTTCCAATGAAGCCACTAATGAAATGTTACTAGTAAAAAAATATTACAACAAAATGGTTAAATCAAAAAAGATGCTCACTCTAAATCTGAACTGAATCGATTTAGCAATGTCAGATATTCGCAGGAACTCTAGCAAGCCGTAAAAAAATACAAAGTTTCTAGGCTGTCTTCTTCGCTCACAGTTAGAGAATGGGAAGCATTTTATGACACTATTTTTCCAGCTAGAATTCTTGATAACACCTTATTTTTGATGCAAAAAGTGACGTCCTGGATGGTGAAATTTTAATAAATGAACTTGAAAGGACTTTAGATCTATGCCGTAACGGAAAAGCTCCGGGTGCTGATGGTATCTGTTTTGAGTTTCTTAAATACTTACCTTCTAACTGGCTCTTATATCTCTGTTCATTTTTAATAGTATTCTGGAGACTAGCTCAATTCCCTCTGCCTGGGGCGACATCATTCTGACAATGATCCACAAAAAAGGGCCAAAAACCGATCCTTATAAATTACCGCGGTATAGCCCTGGTTAACTGTACGGTAAAACTCTTCATCTCAATCTTACTCAACAGACATAACAACTGGGCCGAGGATCAATCTATCATACACGAGTGTCAAACTGGATTTCGCTGCTTTCATAGACTTCAAGCGCGCCTTTGACTTTATCAATCATGCGTTACTGTGAAAAAGCTCTACGAAGTTGGTGTTAGCTCTGCCTTCATTACAATTATAAGAAACCTATATAACGGTGCCTCCATAAAAATTAAAACAAACCAAAAATTTACCAAAAATACGATGTAGCATGTGGTGTTCTCCAAGGTGAATCCCTTAGTCCTTCTCTCTTTTCTCTATATTTAGCGGACATCAAGCAATACTTTAGACTCAAAGAATTACATGGTGTCTCTGCAGGTGCAACAACAGACATACTTATGCTATTATACGCCGATGATCTGGTCATTCTGGCTGAATCTAAAGTTGATCTGGCTCACAAACTCGGTGTCCTTGAAAGTTACTATTCTGTTAACAAGTTAGAGGTTAACATTGATAAGTCTAAGATTTTGAGAATTTCTAAGGGTGGACTCCATAGGAAAAAAAATTTTCGGTTTCTTTACAATTCTCAAACAATAGAAACTGTCTCGGAACACTTGGGTGTACCGTTCTCTTCATCTGGCTTATTTTGGAAAATGGCGCAAACATCAGCATCCAAGGCAAAGCAAGCTACGAGATCGGTCATGGGCCTTCTTACAAATGCACGTGTTAACTCCTGCAATGTAGACTGCAACTCTATCAGTCCATCGTAGTAAGCACACTTTCTATGTGTCTCCCAGTTTGGGGAATTCGGTACTGCGATATGATTGAGCGGATTCAGGTCGGATTTTTTAAACGTTTGCTATAGGACGATTGAAATGTAAAGAACCTGTCACGTGAATCAATCTTCAACGCAAATCATAAAAATATACCTTACTATAAATGTATTTATTAAACTAGGGTATAATTTGAATAACACCACAAACGAAATTACGAAATACACTTCGTTGTTGCCCTTAATGTGAACAGTAGACTCGTCCGTTTCATTTTCGTTCAAGGCGCAGGCCACGTGACAGGTTCTTTACATTTCAATCTGCCTCTACTACTACCAATGAACGCCCCCGATTCACTTGTGAGGCTGGAAGTTGGATGTCTTAAACTATACTTTACTGTTTTAAGGTAACGTTGAACTGGCTCATCAAACTTTATTCTATATAATCCGAAAGGTACCCGAAATTTTGTTTTCTAAATCAAGTGCGCTCCGGCTTAAGTGATATAGGGTTCAATTGGGTCAAGCAAGTTCAATCAATGTTTAATTTTATTAACTCATTCGGATCATAGAGTGAGCTCAATTACCTAGTACTACTAAAGAACAAACACGTACTGTTGCAAAAATTCTAGGAAAAATGTTGTCAAGAAGATATTAATAAATTAAGTCAATCTTTATACGGCCTGTTTTCACAATACTTACGTATAACAGACTGGTACAAAATTACTTAACTTTTCCCTTTCCTATTCATATCTACCTCATTGCCCAGGTTAGACTAGACTTAAACAGTGTTTAAGAATTTGCTATAAGAACAAGCTGTACAAAATAGATTTTAGAGAAACTTGTCAAGTTTGTAATTCTAATCAATTGCAAACTTTCCATCATATTTTTATTGATTGCCCCATTTCGTCTGTTGTTAGGCCAAAGAATGTCCATTTCTTACAGTCCTTTCCTGGAATTGCAAACAAGCTTAATAACACTTCCTTGCTTGACGCCCAACAATTTTGTAACACTCTTCTGCAAATTTTAATGCTACGCTCTTTTGCCTTGAACGAATGATCTCTGCATATACATTTTTATATTTAAAATATATTAGAATAAGATTTTTTTTTATCGCTCCTATGTTATGTTTAATATAATTTGCAATTATTATCACACAATTTATTTCTTATTTTTAATTTATTTTTCACAATTTTTAGTCTCGAATTTCTTGGTATGAAAATGTTTTTTGTTTTCTATAAGCAATAAAGAATTATTATTAAATGATATGTGTACGCAAAGCCTTAATAACAGCAACTTTATCGGGTTAATTTGAATGAGAACTCTTAACTTAAGCGTCTCACTAAAGCTTACCTGCAACGCAACATCTTAACTAGAAGCCGGATTTATTGCAAGCGAAGCTGCTGCTAACGCACGTAACTATATACGACAGTCTCTCTATTTCTGTCACACCATCCTACTATTTTTGTTTATTTTTAAGATTTGTTTGTGATACTTTACTGTATGTCTCTCTCTCTCTCTCTTTCTCTGATTTGTGTTCGATCTAGCATATTAGTTTTAAGTAAAACCTGTTGATCTCCTGTTGGTTGGTTTTATTTCTTTTTATACTGAGCAGGTGGCGCCTTGTTAGACCAGCAGTCAGAATTATTATAGCTATTCAGGAATCCACGCAACTCTTCGACGAATCCATACGCTGCTGTTCTAACTGCTATAAATATTTTGTTTATCCTCCACTAATTTAGTGCGCTGCATCGAGCCAAATTTCCAAAATTTTTTCTTTCTAGGTTGTACCGCTAGAGCCGTCGCTCCTTTTGATATTTTGTAAACTACAACCGTTATATACGCTATTATCATTGATTATAACTATTATAAAAAATGCCAAAGAGCAAGAGCACAGTTAAACACGCCAAGCACACACGATAGACAGCTGAAAGAAGAACATGAAGCCAAACTTTTTGATAATAATGCAAGGTTGGAGAGAGAAGTGTTGTTTGCTTGTACCTTTTTTTTTCTTCTACGATTACATCATAAAGTTGCCATTTAGTTGTAGAAAATGTCCAGCAAAATTAGTATACGATATAGAAAAATAATGTGTATTTTCACTTCCGATATAAATAAATTTAATTAAAAAAAAAGTATAAATGGAATCACAGCAAACCCATGATTCGTTATTAGCAGGAATCATATCGATACGAAATACTGTATATTAAAATTCTAAGAATTAATTTAACAGAAGCCTTAGGGCTTCGTGCAAAAAATTAAAATTATAAACTTAAAACTTATTCGGGCGTTTTTGCCTCTAGATAAGTTAACTTTATTGTGAACAATTTCAAAGTTGTTACACGCATCAAAGAAATATGAATATGTAGTTTAAAACTACTGCATAATCATAAAAGCTTCTGTATAAAAACTAACTTTAATAAAGTGATAAAGATTTTTAAATCTCGAGATTTAATAATGTCACCTTCAACAACGTCGTAAAGGATATAAAAAAAATTTAAAGGGCTTTATAGATAATTTAAAAAAAGGATACTGCAGTTATAGAACGGATTTAAGGAATAAAATGTGTTCCCTTTCGTCCGTTTTTAAACAACTTAATTACATAAAATGTCTGTGCAATAAATCTGTTTCGAAAACATTCTTAATATTTGCATAATCTTCTTCTATTAACGCAATTTCGAAATTTACGTCCTTCAAAATAAGTAACAATTTCTGTATAGGATGAAGAGTTTTGCGTGTAAAATTATTGTACAGAACTTGATGTAGTGATACTTAAAAGACAACACTAATATAAAGCACAATTTGGTATTATCTTTTTTTATGTCTTCTTTCAACAATGGTCACGGAATTCTACCACCACAGTAGAGATACGTTCAGGATCAGGTCCATAATTACGACGCCCTCCTTTTATAAGTCCTGAATTGTTCTTTTGTGCCTGTGAAATTCATCTAACCTAATTTACTAAATTTATATGAAATCTTAAAATGTGGTCGAGTTTTGATACCTCATATCATTATCGTAATTGTGATAAACAGAAATTAAAGTAGACATAAGAGACTATGTGTTCTAATTGCTTAGACTACAAACAATCGGTAGAAAAGGCAGCATAATTATGTACAAAGAATTTCAATAATGATGTTACAAGGTTGTCATGTTCGCATATAACTTTACTTCTTTACTACCTCCATTTCTAAGTATATTGCAACATTCTAAAAAGTCTATTTACGTTAAGAATAGGTTGACGTCAATCTTAGTAGTTTATTGCAGCCAATACAAAATGAAAATTTTGTTAATGTAAATTAATGTTACTTTACTTATGTTAAGTTGGCAAAACTTTAGTGGAGGTAGTAGAAAACCAAAGTTATATGCAAACATGACAACTTAGTAACAAACTGCTGTGTTACGTCATCCTATTGCTATCGTGGACGAACTTTACTTAATTTTACTTTTGAATACAAACAGCTGACAACAATTTTGCATTTTCTATTACTATAAGAAAACTGTTTCGAATTTAAAAGTTCAAATAACTTACTTAGTTAATAGTTGAGACCGAGTAATTTACCCCAGAGATGAGAAAAGAATATTTTTCGAACTTTCAGAAATGTTGTCGCTATAAAATATGTACGAAATTAAATTGTATTTCTCTTTTTTGAGTTACTTTTTTATGTATACAACAAAAACCGAAACAATTCAAACACCTTATTTTTTATAATTAAACACAAAATGAAAAATTTGAAAACAAAATAAAGTTACAGAAATATTTTTTTATATATTTTATTTTAAATAGACTTGACCTTTTTATAAAAAGCTGCACATTACATTCATGACAGTTTTTCTAAATATTTGATAATCTAACGTTTTCATAGTTACCCCAATAATTTATGCATTCAAAACCTTCCCCAAATTTATATCATTACATACTCCCTTCAAATTACGTAAAAATTGAATTAATTTTTTTACGTTATTAAGTAATTTCACAACTAACTTTTCAATTTTATCTAAACCTTATCCTATCCTCATTATTAATTATAATCATTCACACTACTCTAACCTTATTTACTTTCTAAGGCTTCATTAATACTTCATATTTCTTCTGATCTCTTTTCCATTTTTATTTTACTTCTTTTTTTATTGCTTATCATATATTTTTCCTTTAAGTATCATTTCTTAAACTTCATAATAACTTCAATTCCATTGTATTAATCTTTGAAGAATAATTTTAATTCTACTCAAATAAGTTTGTGGACTGTACCGGGTGGCCCAATAAGACTGTTCTCGGCCACATCTCGGGAACCGTTCGTCGTATGACTTTACAAAATTACCAATGTCATTTTATAATGCATCGTGTTTCATTTGTTTAATTTTCCAAGACTTAAAGTGTAGGGTGCTTTTACTTTACTTTAAAACCAAGCCAAGACTACCTTGTTTTCATTATTGTGATTAAAAGTTATACCTTTATACTTTTAATTTTCAAATATATTATATTTTTTTGGCAAAGATGAATTAAACTACCTACCTATCTTTCTTTTTTCCAAGACCACACACCATATTGCAAAAAACAACTTAAAACTTTACGCAAAGTACTAGATTTGGGGAATCAAATTTTACAAAGAATCTTTGTAAATGGTTCCAAAATATTTGGTCTAACATATTCAAATTCGGATATAGTATACCTATTTAGGTTTTTAGGCTTACTTTTTAAATTAAAGATTAGAATTACGAGAGTAATATTAAAGTGACAATAAGTTCAAAATGGGTTTAGTCCCACTGGAGCAACATGAATGTTCTGATGATATATATTTTTTTAAATAATACCCAAATGAATTCTATTTAGACTTACAATTGTCTCTTTAACATCTTATTAATTTTGTACTAAATTTTTAATAGTTTTAGAAAATTTACCGCGCGGTCCTCGATCTTCAAACATCCATTATTCTCACTTTCCCAATATTTGAGGTTTGGAACGAGATTTTGAAAAATGGTTTTCACTGGCGTATTTGGATGTTATTTAGCTACTTTATCATAAAGAAAAAGTTATATCATTCCATTTGATTTTTTGATTTTTTTATTTGTGTCATTGTGTCAAAACTAGCCCCCTGACGGAGAAGGATTTAACTAAATTAACTATATTTTGATTCTTATTGCTTAAAGAATGCCCTTTTAACGATATCAAATTTGTTAAAATCGGTCAAACCGTTAAGAAGTTAAAGCAGGTTATTGCAAAAACAATTGAACACCCCCCGCCATCTTTGTTTTTGAAATAACTGAACTTTTGTTTTTACGAAAATGATAGATAAATTGGGTCTCTTTACAAATGTGAAAAATTGTTTTTGTTTATTATGCGAAATTTATAGAAAATGCCATTAAAAAATTTAAGATGACAGTTACGCTCTCTAGTGGTCATTTTTAAAACTTGAAAATATTTTCCTGCGATTCTTCATGGCCGATTTACCTAATATTTTTTACACCAAAGTCATACGACGAACGGTTCCCGAGATATGGCCGAGGAACAGTCTTATTGGGTCACCCGGTACATCAATAATTAATTTTTGATTGATGCCGAATCAACAGAGCAATAATATAACTTTGTTTTAAATGATTAAAGCATGAATACTTTTTATATATTTTTTACGAGGATATATTGAAAAATTCTTAGCCTACTATAGAACCAAACAAAATTTCAATGTCAAAATATTTTATTACTCAACATATTCTCCTCTTAATTGGATACATTTATTACAGCGAACCTGCAACGTCTCTAGACCTTTCAAAAAAATGTTTCTTCTTGCTCTGCAAACCAGACCTCCACAGCTTCTATTACCTCCTTGTTGGAAGAAAATGTACGACCTTTTAAACTTTTTTTCAGTTGAGGAAAGAGGTGATAGTCGGACGGAGCCAAATCGGGTGAATAAGGAGGGTGTTCTAGTAATTCAAACCCTAAATCACGAATTTTTTGCATGGCAACATGAGATTTGTGTGCAGGGGCGTTGTCCTGCAAAAACAAAACACCTTTGGATAGCTTTCCGCGTCTTTTCTCTTTAATATTTTTCCGTAGAGTGGTCAGTAATGTCGAGTTATTGTTCTACCTTTATCCAAAAAATCAATCATGATTACTCCATGGCAATCCCAAAAAACTGAAGCAAGAACTTTTCCAGCAGATTTTTGGACACGAAACTTCTTAGGTCTTGGAGAACCAGAGTGTCGCCATTCCATCGATTGTTGCTTTGTTTCTGGATCGTAGAAATGTACCCAAGTCTCATCCATAGTAACAATTCGGTTTAAGAAGTCTACATCGTTTTCAAATCGAGCACAGATCGAACGCGATGCTTCTACCCTTGCACGCTTTTGGTCAACATTCAAACATTTGGGGATCCATTTTGCAGCAATTTTCTCATGTCCAAATTGACGTGAACCATATGATGAACGCGTTCGTATGAAATATTCAGTGCTTCAGATATCCGTTTTAGCCCAATTCGACGGTCTGATAAAATCATGTCATGAACTGCATCGATATTTTCGGGGACTGACAGAAACTGGCCTTCCCAATCGGTCATCATCTTCAATGGAAAATTTACCTCTTTTGAAGCTTGCATTCCAATTTTGACGGTCGCATACGAAGGACATTGATCACCAAGGGTATTAAGCATATCTTCGTAAATCTGCTTACCTCTTAACCCTTTTAAATACAGGTACTTGATGGCTCGATACTCCAATTTTTGATTTTCACAATTTCGGTGGACATCTTTTTCATTTAATTTATTGCGTGACTCTGGTTTACTTTTTTGACGTCAAACTTTACACTGACACTTCTAATAAGTTATTGTTTGTTGCTATGGTAACGCAATATTTTGTTTATGCAAGGAACTGGTCTAGGCTAACTAGATATCAATACATCCTCGTATTTCAACATAATATTTACAGATTTACAATAACCACTTTCTTTTGCTTTAACACAACGAATGGCGAAAAAGCCGCACGCACCCTTGTTCTAACAAAGAAAAGATTAAGTATGCATTTGTTGAAATTGGTATCCCTATCATAGGCAACACGCAATGCTATTTAAATATGTTGGACGTGTTTCCAACATGTTTATTTGAAAACCTTCCACGTAAATAATGCAAGTTTCTATAACAGCAATTACAGCTAAATTAACATTTCCTACTTAACAATATTATCGGTTGTCTTTAAAGGTTCTTAACACTAATTCTAAACTACTACATTATTCGGATATGGAGTACTATCCAGTTTGTGTACGAACATGAACCGCTCGCACTTTACCGTCAAAACCAGGCATGACTCTTATACTTCTGCTTATTGGCCAATTTTGGCAAGGAAGTTTGTTTTCTTTTAATAAGACTGATATGTTTTCTTTTATATTGGGTAGGTTGCAATACTATTTTGGTTGGTTGTTTAGCAAGGCTAAGTAATCTCGCTGCCAACGTTGCCAAAAGTGTTGTTTCTTTTGTGTAACTAATTTCCATATCCTTTATCGATTTTCTGCAATGTTTGTAACCTCACCTTCAGCGTAACTAGTTAAAGGGGCACCTATCAAGAAATGATCGGGTGACAGATATCTTATATCTGTCGGATCCTGCGACATACTTGTGATTGGCCTGGAATTCAATATTCCCTCAACCTGAATAATTAATGTATTAAATTCTTTGTAAGTAAATTGGGCATTGCCCATTACACGTTTTATGTGATATTTTGAGTTCTTTGCCCTTGCTTTCCATGACCCTCCAAATACTGGTGAACGGCTAGGAATAAATTTAAATTCTATTTTTTGATCCGTACTAAAGTCAAAAGTAGTTTGATGTTTATCGAAATTATTTAATTTATAAAGTTCGCGAAGTTTATTGTTGGCACCTTTAAATGTAGATGCATTGTCACAATAAGCCTGCGTTGGCTTACCTCGTCTGAATATAAATCTCTTAAAACTAGCTAGAAAGTTTTCCATACTCATGTCAGAGATTAATTTCATGTGTATTGCTTTTTATTGCAAAACACACGAACAATACAATGTATGATTTAGTAATAATTGATTTTTTGATGCGCGATTGCTTAATGAAGAATGGACCGCAAAAATCAATCCCTACGACTAAAATGGTCTAACCAAAGTTATCCGTGTTTGTGGCAAAGATTCCATCAATTGTTCCGTACACTTTCCCTTTAATTAGAAGCATGTAACGCATTTGCGCACAATTTTTTTTATGTCTCTGATTCCGTGTATGATCCAAACTCAAGAACTTAAACTGCTTAGGATCAATTTTTGACGAGTATGTAATAAATTTGAGTGTTCTTTCATAATGATCAAATGATTGTTTTTGGGCAAAATTATTAGATGCTTTTGATCAAATGGAATATTCGCTCTTTGTATTCGGCTTCCTACACGTAAAATATCTTGTTCATTAATGAAAGGGGAAAGGTATTTTGTCATTATATTTGTTCCCATCTTTAAACATTTAATTTCTGCTTTCAAATTGTTGCCTTAATCAAATTTTATAATGACTTTTAGTACATTATCTAAATCGGATATAGTAAGATTTCCCAATTGCTTAGTTTTTTTTATTTTTTAGATTAAATATAAATCACCAAAGACTGTTTTCATTCATGCACTGAGGATTTGCGCCTCGAGATAAACAGTCAGCTGGATTTTCTTTTGTATTTATAAACAACCAGAAAAAAATTGTAGTTAAACAATTGAATAAGTAGTCTATTCAATGGTTAAACCTTAAATTTTTAATATTCTATTGCCGACGTATGGTTTTAATTTCATTGATTCAGTCTTTATCCATCCAAGTACTACGTTGCATAGCTATACAGGGTGATTCAGCTAACCCGTTCGTTGAAGTTTATGGACTTCCCGTTGAAATATTTGTTTAAAAATATGGAATAGGGGATTGCTTAAAAGTTCTAATTAATTAAAATATTTCAGCTCTACTACTACTTTCGGTTACACTGGAAGTGGCTACCAACTTTCTTATTTTAAATTGAATAATATATTTTTTTGTATATTTGGATTCTACGCTAAAATCTGAGTTACTTTCATGTAGCACAACCTATATGAAAAATCAATTGTTTTGAGATATTCTCATTTTTTGAAAAAATTGGTTTTGTAGTATTGTTTTCATACGCTTGTCATGATTGAAAAAGTATGTTGTAGTAACAAAATTTGGGCTATACTTAGGAGGACTGTTAAGTTTTTAAATGATGTGTAATTTGACATTTCATTATTTACAGAGTGTTTAAAATGTTTGGCTAAATCTGACTAACTTCAACTGCTCAAAAGTAATTTTTTTTAAATGGAACACCTACTCTATGTGATAGAGAATTAAGTGGTCTTTCAATCTTCATAAGGGTTTCGTATACCTATCTGTTACCATTTTCCTGCTATCGATGTATTTACATTCGACACACAATATTTCTCTATTTTATTAAATAATTTCTGACTGGTGGCCTGTGGAAATTAAAACAATGTGCCTTATTTATCAAACTTGTAAACGTAGACGTGACACAATATACACAATATGGAAATCCACCAAGAATATTCGAATGAAGACATACTAAATTTATTTTTTATTCATGGAGAATGTTACAAGATTATTGAAAGAACTTGCCGTTTGCTTAACGAGAGATATCTACATCTATGGCCTTTGAGATTGCAAAAAATAGAAGCAAATTAATTTAATTATTAATTTAGCAACTATTCGATATGCCGTCCGTGGTTTTCTAAGCACAATAAAACTCTTCTGTTAACTTCAGCTATTGTGAATTTTTGAACCATTTGCGCGTCTACTTCAGCGAAGGCAGTTCGAACTCGATGTAATAAGTCATCTCTGTTATGGACTAGCCTTGAATAGACTTTAGTCTTGACATACCCCAATAAAAAAATCCTGGGGTGTTAGGTCAGGTGATCTGGGAGGCCACAGAGATAGACCATTGCGTCCAAACCAACAATCTTCGAACATATGGGATAATTCTTGATAAACCTCATGGGTTGAATGGGCTGGAGCACCATCCATTTGGTATCAACATGAATTTAGAAGATTTAGGGGTAAATTTTCCAAAAAATTTGGAACCACTCCTCTAAGCATTTCTAAATATTTGCGAGAATTTAAATTTTCGTCATACACTTCAAAAAAACACGATTATCCATAATTAAACAAAAAACGTTAAAACTAAATGTGTCTTGAAAATTACCTTTGCGCACCATCCGAGGATTTTGTTCTGCTCAATAATGCCAATTTTTCCAATTAATGATTCCGTCTCTACTACATTTTGACTCATCGGCCCAAATAATTTTTTCAAAAATTTGGATCTTCCTGCGTTTTCAATAAAATGCTTTCACAAAATGCTACACGACGTATTTCGTCACCTGGGCGAAAAGTTTGTAGTTTTATAATAGAAAAAGCATGCATTTTACATTGCACCAAATTCTCTGTATCGACGAGTAGGACAGTCCCAAATCTTCAGACGCAGCTCTGAATGATGCATGTGGATTTGCATTAAAATATGCCAATACATTTATTTCGTTGTCTTCATCACCGGTGACTACCTTGGGGCGTGTTCTAGTACATTGAATTCCAAATTGTTTAAAATTTGCTTCTATTCTCTTAAACGTAGTTTTATTTAGAGGTCGCAAGTGTGGATATCTCTCGTTAAACAAACGGCAAGTTCTTTCAATAATTTTGTAACATTCTCCATGAATAAAAAATTAATTTAGTATGTCTTTATTCGAATATTCTTGGTGGATTTCCATATCGTGTATAATGTGTCACGTCGACGTTTACAAGTTTGATAAATAAGGCACATTGTTTTAATTTCCACAGGCCACTAGTCAGAAATTATTTAATAAAATAGAGAAATATTGTGTGTCGAATGTAAATACATCGATAGCAGGAAAATGGTAACAGATAGGTATAGGGAACCCTTATGAAGTTTGAAAGACCACTTAATTCTCCATCACATAAAGTAACAGTTGAAGTTAGTCAAATTTAGCCAAACATTTTGAACACCCTGTAAATAATGAGATGTCAAATTACACATCATTTAAAAACTTAACAGTCCTCCTAAGTATAGCCCAAATTTTGCTACTATAACTTTCTTTTTCAATCATTGACAAGCGTTTGAAAACAATACTACAAAACCAATTTTTCTCAAAAAAATCTCAAAAACTATTGATTTTTCATATAGGTTGTGCTACATAAAAGTAACTCAGATTTTAGCGTAGAATCCAAATATACAAAAAAAATATATCATTCTATTTAAAATAAGAAAGTTGGTAGCCACTTCCGGTGTAACCGGAAGTGCTAGAAAACTGAAATATTTTAATTAAATAGAACTTTTGAGCAATCCCTATTCCAAATTTTTAAACAAATATTTCAACGGAAAGTCCATAAACTTCTAATGAACGGGTTAGCTGAATCACCCGGTATGAAAAGAGTTTATTAATTTGTGATTTTAAAAGTTGATAATTTTTGTTTGTTAATATTGCAAGTAATAATGCGCTATTCAGTTCTAACTTAGAAACTGTTACATTGGAATTGATTGGAGCAATTCTAGCTTTGGAACACAGTAAATTCATATGAACTCGGTCTGGGAATGTACTTCTTATGTAAAGGGCTGCAGGGATACCTGTGAATAGTAACAAACTAAGCAATGCCAACAGATAACTGTAACGACGGATAAATGTTTCAAATGCACATCGTTATTTAAGCGATAATTTTAATGCAATAAACACTCGAGTCGATAAAGCCAAATATTTCTGTACAGAAGCGTGCGTGTATGCTACTATTCATCATTGTGATGTAGAAACATCCTCTTGTCGTTACAGTCTCTTCATCTTCTCTTAATGTTTTTGAAACAAACCCTATTAGTATCCTCCCTTCATTTTCTTCTTCTTTTCTTTTTCTTTTCCTTTCCTCTAACATTTTTGTAAATAATTTGTTCCTTAATTTCCAGTGTATCTCCCATTTAACTTTGAACGTCTTTGCTAATTTCATACGTCATTTGCCTCATCAGAAGTTTCACTATTTCTGACTGTACTTTTTAAACCTGTCCTAAAATCAAAATTTATTTCATATTACACTTCTCATTCTTTTTCATATTTAGCCGTTGTTTTTCATGTTTAACATTATTTTCTATGTCTTTTCTTTATTTTTTTCCTTGTTTTCAAATAATTTCTGCCTATGTTCTTTCAAATTCTTTCCATTTTTTAATGTCTTCTTTTCAGGTTATTTCCATGTATTTAATTTTTCAAATAATTGTTGAAATAATTCTTCTTGTGAACTTGGTCTACCTGTGGCCTGGTCTTGTCTTCCTGCTTCCTGTTCTTCAACTTC
Organism: Abscondita cerata; assembly: GCA_030710515.1. NCBI lineage: Eukaryota > Metazoa > Arthropoda > Insecta > Coleoptera > Lampyridae > Abscondita > Abscondita cerata. The sequence continues at coordinate 427,300 of JALBCR010000997.1, forward strand.
GGATAAACCTGTGAACGTCCTATCCTCTTCTCCTGATTCTTGCTCTACATCCATGTGTTTATTTTTCTATTCTTCTATTCTATTCTATTCTTCTAGTGAACATTTTTAATTAAGGACGTTAATTTATATGTATTTATACACAATTGTGCACAACGTTGCTGACGCCAAATTTATGTAATGTACAAAATTGTTTAACCTAAATATATATATTAGTTTAAATAGAGACCTTCTACGTTTTTACCCTCAATAATTTATGCATTCAATAACCGTCCACAAATTTGTGTCATTACATTATATAAATATTTCCTTATTGTTTCTGTTTAATCATGTTATTCCATTATTTTCTTCCTAATGTGTAATTCCGAAATTTCTTTTAACATCTTGCACATCTTCCCAACATATTTTCTAGATTTTCGTCTTCGTTTCCTTTGTCTTTGGTTTCCTGGTCTAGTACTTTTCTTACACTATCATTTGTATTCATTCTTTTAATGTGCCTAATCATCTCAATGCGTTTTGTCAGATGATGATTGTACCTTGGTTTTTTGTAGATATTTTATTTAGCTTCTAGTTTCTTTTCCTTCTCCATTTTCCGTTTTCTTCAGTTCCTCTTAGCATTTCACTACGTACACTAGATAAATGGGACAAGACGTTTTCTTTAAAATAAAGTTTTTATATTGTAAATCGGGCTTACAAGTATTGCTAATATTTATTAGCAGGTGATTTGTAAATACCTTCCAGCAGGGATTACCTTTGTGAATAAGTTAGGCGTCACATAACATCTATACTTATACTTTTTTGAAAAACGTAGCCCAAACTACCCTACTAGTACTAAAGTAACGACTTATTGAACAAATTATAAATTACGAGTGAGTTATTTAGACAATAAATTAATAATTTATCTAATTTTATAAACTGACATTTTAATGTTACTAATTCTGTCTCTTTTAAGACCAATGACTATAATTTGTAAAAAAACTTTTGAAACCAAATTCTTCAGATGCCTTGATAGAGACGAGACCCTTCTTGTCGAAACGTAGGCCTTGATGAATTACGTGGGTTTTTATTCAGTCATCATCACACCAATCTCAATCGAAGGCTCCTACACTAAGAACCAATAAATGATGCATTAGGAATTCAATACTTCTAAGGAATAAAATTATTTTTCAGACCATTGTCTTAGAATGTTCTTAATTTTTTTTTAGTTGTAGTCATGTAATAAATTATGAGTAAAAATAAGACAACTTACTTGTTGAAAAATATGGTTTTCATCAGGATACAATACTTCAACTGAAGGCTTCATAACATTTTCTAAAATGTTCAAATCTTCAGAACTAATACGATCGACTATAACCCAGCAAACTCCCTGTCTGAGCGCGATGACCCAACCTCACACGTTAACTGAGAAATAACCACTACGCTTTTTTGGAGTTATAGGTATGGTTATGCTGCTAACGCGTCATTCCGTTGGGAATACTTTTGCGCGTCCATCGTTGCTACTATTAAATGTTTCCTGAAGTATTCCAAAAGTCTAGTGGTTTAGCATCTGCCTAATGTTGTCTTGACTTATACCTGCTTACTGACGGCGTTATACTTTCAAATTCCCACATCCTTTAACCTCTTTTGGGCAGTAATACGGCATCCAGGAAACTCTGTATGAGCTATCGCAGTGGTCACTGTAGAAAATGATTGTTCTCTTACATAATTTAGTAATGCAATATCTTGTGCAGGTGTAGATATTCTGGGTTTTACCACTACTATACGAATACTACTGTATAAAATATATAAATAATTGAGGGGCTCTTTGTCTCACCAAAAATCCGTTAATCTCTCTCCAACATCAGATACGACAGCGAAAGATTCGCAAATAAAATTACAATTACTCATTTGATAAACAAAGAACAATTTTATACGCACCGGGGGACTCCACTCCCTATCATTGTCATCATTTGGTTAACTAGGTCAATTAATTACATTAATTATATAAATTAATTTGCCCTTCGACAACTAGCTAGTGTTACTTGAAATAAGTGGAGGCTTCCCCGGACGCTCAAACTAGTTAGCATCCCAATGACCGGATCGGGGGCACGTAACAAGGCTACCCTCTTCAATTGCTTCATATCATTTAGGTAGCCAGTAACGCCCCCTTTGCAAAGTAATCCCAAGTGAAGAAATCACGACATTGTGTAACTCCTTTTTGTCTTTCCACACTTCTAATTTCATCATTCTTTGTTCTTCTTTATTCCTGTTTTTATTCTGCAGCTTTGTTTTCTACCGTTTTCTTATTCTCTTTTCTAACATTTTAAATGTATTCTCTACTTTTTCTGTGTCTTGTACTACTTCCATCTTTGTTCTGTATCTTTACGTCGCGTTGCTTTCTTCCTCAAATTCAATCACCTAAAAAAATTTAAGATTAAATATTTTTTCCACAATATTTTGTGCTGCAAAAAAACTTGTATAAATAATAATTTATCAGTTAATGTTTGCGATAAATAATGAAGTTGTACTATTTTTATGGAATAGGTTCGGATGTGGTATTCAGAGATGGAAAACTAACTAATTGTTTTCGGAGGAATTTTAAACGTAAATATAAATTTGAAACTGTTGGTATTGTTATTTTTGTGTGCCACACAACTAAGATTGACACAAAATTGAGAAATAAAATAATTTTTTTTTATGTAAAATAATTTAATGCGAGAAGTAAGTTTTGAATTTAATTCGCACTAACAAATATTTTTATTTTTTAATTTCTATATTTTAGCCAGCGATACCAAATTAAGTTGCAAATTAACAAATATCAATTGTTTACGTACAATACGAGTTCGGTTTATTAACTAGTGAAGACCTCGTCACGTTTGAAACAATATGCCCTTCATCATCAAACCCAGAATTAATGTAAATTTTATTACAAATTTTGGTTGAATTTGAGTTTTATTATGAATGTATATAAAAATTATTATATAAATTAATTTTTTTCAATCCTTTTTACTTCTAATTTGGGTTAATTAACATTATTAATTTTTTGCTGTTTGCTAAATTTGCATAAAGAATAAAACAATTCATTAAGTTCGTGCTAAAATATAATCAGATAGCAAATATTTGCAATTCAATTGCTTGTTTTATTTTATATTAAATTTTAAAGAATGGATTCACCTGAAATATTAAATTTCGAAATTCATTAACTAAAAATGCAGGTTTTGTTAAAATGGATGAGTATCCGAAAACAGATTGTTTATGCGAAGTTAAATAAAAAAATAATAAAATTATTCTAATAATAAAAAGAAAGTGCAGTTTTGCTTATTTCACTTTTCATTATTCTGATAAAGTGCGATGATACGGCACGTATATTTTTATGCTACCATTTCTATTACGTTTACAAGCCAATTTCGTACTGATTAAATGTTTTTTTTAACTTTTGTTTGCCATTTGTCGAGCAAATTACGTTTCTGTACGCTATTCATTTTTTTTAACATCGAACATTTTTGCGGATTTATAAAAGTATAGCACTAGAGATTTTCAACGTTTACTGTTTGAACAAATAAATCAAATTGACAGGTTTCGAAAGGCACTTTCCCTAAATTGTGTCAGTTTTAAGATTTATGATTATATTGGTATAAAATATTAGAAGTTTCAGAATAATAGAATTTGTAACAGCATTTGCGTAACTGCACTTTAGCAATTCTTTCGCTAAATTTGATTTTTAATTTATACAGGGTGCGGAACCAGTGGCACCAAAAATTTAAAGTTTTTTCATATTAAATTGTGATCTTTTTCGAACGCTCTATCAATAAATTTAATTATTTTATTCACAGGCTATTACAGTATACCGTCTTCTACGAAAAAAAATTTAAAGCAAATAATTATGTGTTGTATATGAAAAAAAGTACCATTATTTTCTGGTCCGAAAACTTAATTTTGACATAAAGTGCAAATATTTGAAGAACTGTTGGATATAATTGTAAAATGTTGTCACCTCTTTTTGGTGAAAAATTATTTTTTGTAGCACAGATTATTTTGGTCCGTTTATGCTCTTTTGATTTGAATTATATAGTTATAACGTATTTCATTTACATTGCAATGCACGTGTGTTCAGGGTTAAATTTGGTGGAATATTGTTTTTAGTTATTGGATACTTTTCTTAATTCAGAGATATAAAAGATGTTATCGTCACGTTCAAGCAATTAGGTTGTTGTGGAAAATGCCGATTTCAAAGTTCTCATCAGTCGATTTCTTTGAATTCTACTGCACCTTTCGCGTGTAGTTTTGCTGGATCAATAGTTTCTTTGTTTTATTCTACGAATTACGGTCGGTATGGCCGGCGTTATCAGATAAATTAAGATATGTTTGTTTGAAAGAGAAATAACACACGGCTTTGCGACCACGGTCAAAAATTCTACATAAGCGGTTTCGTTTGTTAATTCTAAGAAAATTGTAACGCAGTAAATTTTTTGTAAAGATGGTGGTGTGGAAAAAAACCAATGAGAGGGGTGACGCTTTCTTAACAGATGTTAGTTTTTAGTTAGTTGATGTAACCAAATTGTGCGGATTTATGTTGTTGTTTAATTAAAATTAAAACAACCGCCTAAGTATCGTTAAACGCCGAATAATGCAAGTTTAGACAAAAAAACATTTCGAGGGCGCGAGTGAAAAATTTCGTGTATCCACAAAAGGACCTCTCGTTCGTGGCCGTGAAAAAGAATAACGTTTGATTAATGTTGAAATCAAGTAATCGCTTTTCGGATGGTGAGCAATCTCTAGTGCACACGAACTTTTAATTAAGGAACATGCGAGTTATGGGCATGTTAGACGAGACTTCGGAATAAAACCTATGGTTCCTGGTGGATGACTTTGGAAATAAATGGATCAACTTCCGCATTTTGGATTAGAAGAAAGAAGACAATTACAGTAAGTACTTTTCGTTTCTTCAGTGGCGGTCGCGTTGAACAAATTCGTGTGCGCGAATATAAATTAGGGTCGGTCGCGTAAGTAAGTTAGATTGTGAAACATATTGTAATAATTTATCGGCGGATCCATTTGGGATGGACCCCAATCTGTAATGCATGATCGTTTTGAATTAGGCGCGACGTATGCAATTAGATTTAGGACTCCGGGCATTACCCCATGTACTTATTTGTATTTGGTTTTAACGTTAATAGAGAGAACCGTTAGTGTAAATTTTCTCTTTTACTTTTGCAAGTGTTTGCTATTCTCTCTTGTCTTGAGTGAGCATTTGTCTAAACAAAGAAAAAGATTAGGGTGGAGCCTGGCAGCACCGATCGTGACTTAAAGGATGGACTTTTAGCCTTCAATAGGTGAGTGAGAGACAAATTTCTAACCCGCCTATGCCGCTAGCTAGCCGGCATATTCGTTTGCCACAAATCTGATCTATCAAATTTCGTTGCGTAACAGATTGGCACCCAACGTGTCGGCCCGATTTTCTGTCTCACTGAAGTTCAAGGTATTACCCGATTTTTCAATTTTTTGTTGCCAAAAGAAAAACCTCTTCTTCAGGTAGTACAGTTCAGGAAAATATTAAAGTAACCTCCGTTTCTAGCGTGGCCCTTCGCCGCGCGTCGTTAGAAAAGCGCCGTCGTTAGTACACAAGGGGGCTTCCAAACTTATTTCAAGACAAAATTTAAACCCCGTATTAATTTAAGTGGAAAAAGATATTAAAGCATTTTATTACAAAATTTAGTCACTCTTATTTTTACGTATGAAGTTAGACAAGTAGTTAATATTAAACCTTCTTCGTATAAATTAGGAATATTAAAGTAACCTCCGTTTCTAGCGTAGCCCCTTCGCCAGCGCCGTCGTTAGTACCTAGGGCTAATTATTTCCAAATATTCCAAATATCAAATTTCGCGTTGTGTCAGCAGACGTTCAACTTTTTGCCGAATGTTTAGATTTATTTAAGGGTCACGCTCTTATTTACGTTAGATCAGTTAAAAATGATGTTAGCTCTTGGCAGAAATTAGTTAAACTTTTGAAATTACAGTTTCAACCGATTGATTTTGACAGTAAATTATTAGAACAAATTAAGAAAAGAACTCCAAGACAAAAAGAACAAATTGGTATTTTTGTAGCTATCATAAAAGGATTGTTTAATAGATTAGAAGTAAAGATAACGGAGGCCAAACAATTAAAAATCTTGCGTAAAAATATTAGCCCAATTTATCAGTCACAATTAAGTTTAATGGAAATAAATTCAATTAATGAATTATTAAGATTGTGTCGTTTTATTGAGAGTAATATGGAATAAATCGAAAATTTTGCCTCACCCTATTTGACGAAAATATGATTTAGAAAATAATATTTCTAGTTTAGGTATTCCGGAAGTTAGTGAAATTAAAGGAAAAGAAATTGTTAAAAAAGATAGTGTTAGGGAAACTTCAGCGAGACCCGCTCCTCGTGCGTTCGTGATTAGATCTTGTTGGAACATGACCCATTTATCTAGAAATTGTAATCGTCCTAAAACCAAGCAATATTGTTACCGTTGTGGAAATCAAAATTTTACGGTGAAAACTTGCCCTAAATGTTCTTTAAATGCTACAGGAACGAACTAAAGGTTAAGCGGTTAGTTCGTTCCTCCGAGAAAATAAATTCCGCAATTGTTTTTAAATTTAACTCTAAATAAACGTGAATCAAATTTTAAGAAAACCAAAATTATTTTAGATTATGTGTTCGATTCTTCTGAGGAAGATCAACGTCCTTTTATTAAAGTTCAAATTTTAGGTAATGAAGTTTTAGGCCTTCTAGATAGTGGAGCATCTTGTACAGTTATTGGTGGAGATTTGTGACGTCGTTTTACTAAATTAGGCGTCGTATTAAGATGCAAAGATAAAGTTAAGTGCTCAGTAGCCAATGGTGAAGTAGTGTATTCTATTGGTTCGGTTGATTTACCTATCATGTTAAAGGTAAAATGACAATTATTAATGTTCTGAGTGGTCCCCGAAATTTTGAGTTCTTTGATTTTAGAAATAGATTTTGGAAACGTACCGTTTTCGTCCCTGATTTGCGTAAAGGCGAATGCGCTGTCTACACCGGATACAAACAATCAACGTACTGCTATAGTTTTACGTGCAGATTTATCTCGTGAGCAGGCGTTTCGTCTACACTCAGTCGTTGACCCCTATTTTTCTGATACTACCCCAACCTTAGAGTTTACGAATTTAATTGAACATGAAATAATAACTTCTTCCGCTCCCATTAAACAAAGATATTATCGTGTGTCTCCTTTTATGCAAAAACAAATTGATGCAGAATTAGATAAGATGTTAGAAATGGATGTTGTTGAAAAATCTAATAGTGCGTGGTCTAGCCCAATTTTATTAGTGAAAAAGAAAGATGGAACTCATAGATTTTGCGTGGAATTGCGAAAAATAAATAAAGTAACTGAAAGGGATACCAACCTTTTACCTTATGTGTCAACAATTTTAGATCAACTCCGTGGTGCTAAATTTATTTCGTCATTGGACATTAAGTCTGCTTATTGTAAATTCCACTTAGTGAAAATTCTAAACAATATACCGCTTTTACCGTACCTAATAGAGGTTATTTCAATTTAAGCGGTTACCTTTCGGGTTGGGTAATGATCCCGCTTCCTGGTAACGTTTGATAGATAAAATTTTAGGTCCCGAATTAGAACATTATGTTTTTGTTTATCTTGATGACACAATTATTTGTACACCAACTTTGCAAAAACACCTTGAAGTTTTGGCTGAGGTTTTAAAAAGATTTAAGGAGGCAAATTTAACTTTGAGTTATGAGGAAATGTAAACTTTGCCAATCGGAACTGAGAAATATTTAGGTTACGTTGTAGACTCTAACGGATTATCGGTCGACCCTGAAAAGGTCGAAGCCATTAATAAGACCACCGACTTCCACCACCGTTTCTGAGGTCCAGAAGACTCATTAATTGCGCTAGGTCTCTTGGTACCGTCGTTTTATTCCAAAATTTTCGTCTATTAAGGCTCCTTTATTAAAAATCAGCAAAAATTTGATTGGTCTCTTGAATGTGTAGAGGCCTTCAAAATTATAAAGAAATGTTTAGTATCTGCACCCATATTATCTTGCCTAAATTTACATAACTTACCGTTTACTGATCAGCTTCTGATTTGGTATCGCACCCGTGTTAACGCAAAATATTGATAATGAGGAAAAAGTCATTTGTTATATTAATAGGTCCTTGACACGTAACCAGAGGAAGTTTTTGACTACAGAAAAAGAGTGTTTAGGGGTGCTATTCGCGGTCCGAGAAGCTCCGCCCCTATTTAGAGGGTACCCATTTTACCGTTATTATTACCGATCACGCCTCGCTTGTGTGGCTTCATAACAAAAGACCCAACCGGTCGCCTGGCTAAATGGGCTGTTAACGCTGCAGCTTAGTACAGTTTTGATATAGTTTACAGAAAATGTAAAAACCATGTCGATTTCCCGCACTCTGTTTTGAGCTGTTCCCGTTCTAGATGTTTTGGCCGTTGAAGGCAACCTCACCAATGATGATGTCCTTGTGAAACCGATAAATCGTGTGATAAACTTAAGTCTTCTGTGGAACGTAACCCCCAATCGTACTCTAATTGGCGACTGTCGCTGGGTAAATTATTTTAACATGTTTCTGTAGACTACCCTGATTTACGTACCGATATTGACAATTGGAGAGAAGTAGTTCCTATGACATCACGAGAGGATTTGATGAGAAAGTTTTATGATGAACCCACTTCCGGCTATTTAGGAATTTTTAAGACTTATAAACCTTTGGCTCAAACATATTATGGCCAAAAATGAAAGCTGATGTGGGACGTTATATCTGTAAGTGTAGTGTTTGTATTGCCCAGAAACCCAAACAGCAACGCCCTGCTGGTTTAATGTCTTGTCACCCAGTCGTAGAGAAACCCTGGCAAATGATTGCCACGGATATTGAACCTTTACCGCACTCAAAGAGTGGTTATTCTTATAATACCTATTGTTTTTGAAAATTTGTTTTGTTCTTCCCGTTACGTGAGTGCGACTGCTTCGGCAGTAGCCATAAAGACTTGAAGAGGATGTCTTCTAATGTTCGGATCTCCTCAATATATTTTATGTGATAATGGAACTCAGCTCCGTAGTAAGAGAGTTCACCCACATGGTAACTCAGTACAAATTCCGCATAATCTTTAACGCTCACTACCACCCTCAGGCGAATCCCTACTGAAGGGGTGAACCGTGTAATGAAAACAATGTTAGCTTCTTACGTTGTTGATAATCACCGTGATTGGGATAAATATTTAGATAAAGTGGCTTGGGCCATCATTACTGCAGTCCATGAAGTCACTGGCCTGACGCGCATACTTCATTAATTTTCGGCGGAAAATTTCGGCCGGAAAATATGTCTCGATGGGTCTCGTTTTGGTCAAACGACCAGCAATTCGAACTCTGACGATCTTTCGCTTTAGCGATCAAGGCCGTTTGGCTCCTAAGGCCTATTGTCTTTAACGACGTTTACCGGGATATTAAAAACGCGTTAGAAGCAGCTTATATCCGTTCTAAGAAATAATATGACTTACGTAGTTGACCAGCTCTTTTTGAAGTTGGAGAAGGAATTATGTCCTCTCAGATGCGTCCCATTATTTTTCCGCTAAGTTTGCGTCTAAGTTTGTGGGCCCATTTCTTATTAAAAGTAAGGTGTCATTATCAAACCTATGAGTTATCTGATGAATCCGGTTTCCCTAAAGGTATTTGGAATGCTAAAAATTTAAAATTGGATCATTCCGTGGACTAATCATGGTCATGAATATTTTTGTTAGTACTTGTATTTTAGATTTAAGTTTTGTTCCCTCCAAGTAGTGTACGGAGTAAGAATGGTCACTACTGCGGACACCACCGCGTGATTCGTAAGTCGGCTAAACAGTGGGGTTCTTTATTTTTCATTTTCTTTCTTCAGTTTTGCATCTTTTTCTATCTTTGTTTCTGTAGTGATTGTTGGCGATGTGCTGGCGGATTTGTTAAGCGTTGGGTCTGGTTTGCTTCGTGCGGTTTTGCGCCACTCAATGTCTTTTCGACGCCCGGGTTGTGTCGGACCACAATCCTCTACCCTTCTTTTGGTAGTTTACGAATTTTATATTTTTCGTTGGTTTTTGGAACCATTTTGTTACGTATGTATCGTTCATATACCGTAGATTTTTAGTGTGTTGTTGGTTTTAGAAACCGTTAGAATGTATGAGTTTCTCGTTTGAGTAGATTTCGTAAGATTTATGCCATTATCGTTCGTGACGACCTTTGAAGCCTTTCTAAGATTGCGCTGTGGGATAACGTGATTCACTGATCTCGTGACGTGAAGATCGCCCTCTCATAATTTAAGACTCTGAAGTGTCGGTGTCCAACCACCGCTCTCTCTCGTTTTCATTGGTAGGTTGGTCGAAACGTTAACGTGTTGTTTGATGAATGAGTGTAGGTCCGTTGTGGGAGGGAACCACAATGGTTGGGATTATAGACCATAGTTTTTGGGTTGGGTTTCCGATTTGGGTTTGAAGTCTTTTCTGTCTTTTCTTCATAGTTTGTAAGTTGGATACGTAAGGTTGAGATCGTTAGTAGTATTTGGAGAAATTACTCTTTAGTAAGGGGGGTCACCTCTTTGGTGAAAAATTATTTTTGTAAGCGCAGATTATTTTAGTCCGTTTATGCTCTTTTTTTGAATTAGACTATAGTTATAACGTATTTCATTTACATTGCAATGCACGTGTGCTCAGGGTCAAATTTGGTGGAATATTGTTTTTAGTCATTTGGATACTTTTCTTAATTCAGAGTTATAAAGGATGTTATCGTCACGTTCAAGCAATTAGGTTGTTGTGGAAAATGCCGATTTTAAAGTTCTCATCCAGTCGATTTCTTTGAATTCTACTGCACCTTTTGCGTGTAGTTTTGCTGGATCAATAGTTTCTTTGCTTTATTTCTTTGCGCCCACGGTCAAAAATTCTAGGTAAGCGGTTTCGTTTGTTAATTCTAAGAAAATTGTAACGCAGTAAATTTTTGTAACGATGGTGGTGTGGAAAAACCAATGAGAGGGGTGACGCTTTGTTAACAGATGTTAGTTTTAGTTAGTTGATAGGTAGACTCACGACGAGCAAGATGTAACCAAATTGTGCGGATTTATGTTGTTTAATTAAAATTAAAACAACCGCCTAAGTATCGTTAAACGCCGAATAATGCAAGTTTAGACGAAAACATTTCGAGGGCGCGAGTGAAAATTTCGTTTAACGTGTATCCACAAGAAGGACCTCTCGTTCGTGGCCGTAAAGAGAATAACGTTTGATTAATGTTGATAATCAAGTAATTGCTTTGCGGATGGTGAGCAATCTCTGGTGCACACGAACTTTTAATTAAGGAAAATGCGAGTTATGGGCATGTTAGACGAGACTTCGGAATAAAACCTATGGTTCCTGGTGGATGACTTTGGAAATAAATGGATCAACTTCCGCATTTTGGATTAGAAGAAAGACAGTTACAGTAAGTACTTTTCGTTTCTTTAGTGGCGGTCGCGTTGAACAAATTCGTGTGCGCAAATATAAATTAGGGTAGGTCGCGTAAGTAGGTTAGATTGTAAAACATATTGTAATAATTTATCGGCGGATCCATTTGGGATGGACCCCAATCTGTAATGCATGATCGTTTAGAATTAGGGGCGACGTATGCAATTAGATTTAGGACTCCGGGAATTACCCCGTGTGCTTATTTGTATTTGGTTTTAACGTTAATAGAGAGAACCGTTAATGTGAATTTTCTCTTTTATTTTTGCAAGTGTTTGCTTTTCTCCCTTGTCTTGAGTGAGCATTTGTCTAAACAAAGGAAAGATTAGGGTGGCGCCTGGCAACACCGATCGTGACTTACGGGATGGACTTTTAGCCTTCGAAAGGTGAGTGAGAGACAAATTTCTAACCCGTCCCATGCCGCTAGCTAGCCGGCATATTTGTTTGCCACAAATCTGGTCTATCAAATTTCGTGGCGTAACAATGTTATTTACAAAAATGTATTAATAATTTTATAGAGAATCTGAAAATGTAATAATATACAGGGTTTCCCATTTGAAATAAGGAAGTTGACACCTACTTTCGGTATAACCGAAAGTGTCGCTATCTTGAAAATATTCTAGCCAAGTTTCCACTAATCTTGAAAAAACAGCACCAAATTTTCTAATTTTTGGTGTCACGAGTTCTTGAGATATTTGTAATTGACGGTTTATCTGACGCAACCTGTACATTATAAAATAAAAAAAATCTAAAAATCACTAACTAGATTAATTATTTGACGTATTTTCCAGTGGTGACATTTTAATTGGAAAAAAACTGGGTTGTTTAAACCATCTGTTGTAATTATTGTCAACTAAATTTTTTTAAATTTGAAAAAAAAACTGAAATAATTTTAAGTTTATACCATCTGTTGGTAATTAATTGAATTACTTCAATGCATATAAAACTTTTCAACTTCTACAGAATGATGATGAATTCTACTCTTACACGGCAGTTTGCAAATCCGGACAAAAACTGGGATCGATAAGCATAACCTTATGTAAACCAAGTCGGTCAATTTTAAATAACATATTCCTGCAAAAAATTAACTAAAGATAAAGATTAAACCAAAACAGGTAAGTAAATTTTTAATTATTTTAGTTGTTGTTATATTAAATGCAGTATATTTAAATTTATAAATAATTCTTTTACACCATACTTGACACGACACTGTACAGAATAAGAGCGCATTTAAATTTTTTATTGATGATGTTATAACAGTTAAACAAATGAACTGATACATACTATGTGGTGTATGTCAAAATGGTTATACAGCCAGGCCTACTTAAAATCAGTAGAAATAATTTTGTTTTCTTTTTACATTTTGATGATGATCGTCGGCCATAAAAAATATATTATACTCTATATTGTAAATAACTACCTATTAAACTTTTCTCTTAACAAACTGGTTTGAAATATTTGTAACAGATTACTACTTAACAAAGCAATTAACAATTTTCTTACTAAGCTTCTTTCTTGCCTTCTCATCAATTATTTTTCTCTATTCAAATACTGCCTCTATCCACTTTACTTTTTCTTAGTCTGTTAATAGTTATCTTTTTCTTTTACCTCTTCCTTTAATTTCAAAGCATGTCAGTTTTATTTTCTGTTAGTATTTCTATTTCCCCTCTCTAATTGTTTACCATTTCTTCTTGCTTTTGCGTGTCCTTATTTCTTTTTATATCTGCCGGTTTTTTCCCACTTCTTCTGTCACATATCCCACGCTTTTGTAGTACAATTTACTACACGGTCTATGTTCTATTTTCTTTTTCTACTTATTTTTAACATTCATGTGCGTTGACTATTTAGGTGTCAAACCTGCTCGTTAAGCTTTTGTCTACCGTGTTTCCAAACGACAAAGGTTTTATTTACCAACCGGAATCATGTCGGTAACTAGTATTCCGTGGTCCCGATAGCTTTTCAAAATTATCCATGAAAGGTTGGTAATTACTAGACATCTATTTGTTCGAAACACTTTCCTTTCTAAACGAAGTCAACCTAGAGACCCCTGGAAAAGATCCAACACAAAAACAACATTTCGACTCACCAACCGACTCATCAAGGTACTGCACAATGAATTTTGAGAACATAAACTGTTCCTCCAAAGGCTGTAAAAGCTACCCAAAATCCAAAAAGCCGATGTCCCTCTGAGACCAATAGTGACCGCTTCCGGATCACCAACATACTATTTAGCCAAGCACATGGCATTGCTGTTTACCAAAGTGCCAGTAAAGAATGTTTTTCGATGTCGCGACTAAAATCTTTTCTATCAACAAGCTTTTTGAAGTGTGTCTCATCGGAAGTTACGTTGTTTGGAAAGAAGAGTTATCGGGACTCACAGACGCATAAAAAGAATTCTAAAGACACAACTTCAAAACTATATCTAAATCCAACTAAGAAAATTGAGCAGACCATCAGATCAGCAGCCGGAGTTTACCGTATACCTTGTTATTGTGGCCAGGTTGCATAGAAATTTCTAATAGCCAGTTCCACCAACACGACTTAAACTTAAGCTATATTTAAAACAATCGTTGCTATGGCTTTAACAATTGTATCAAAGTTTTTAAGCATTGCTTAAGCTTAAGTCGTGTTGGTGGAACCGGCCGTAAGATACCTTTGGTAACAAGGCTCAAAGAACATCTAGCGATCTGCCATTTGCGACAAACCGAGAAAAAGTCAGAGGTAGAAGATTCGCTTAGCGATAGAGATCACTAGATAATTTTCGAGAGCTCCAAGTTGCTATAAACGGATGACCGTTATCACAACAGATTGAGCCATTGAGATCCACAAACATCCAGATCTGAAATCCGATCCTCAGAAACACCCAAACGATACCTTACGCAAATTCGCTTTTGGCTGGTGCAAACCCTCCAGAATCAACATAAATATGGCCTACATCCAATATCGGAAATGGGCAAATCTCTTTGAAGAAGCTAACCTACTCGTGTTAGCAAAACGTTAGAAAAAATTCGATGCAACAACGGTCTTTAGACCCTATTTTAGGCGACGGTAGTTTACTAATAGTACAAAGGCCCCTAAAAAAACAAATTAGTATACCAACCTCTGTAAAAAAAATAAATAGACGCCACTGCACTGCTAAGAAAGGATTAAGTATTCTATTCAACACACTAAAAGCTCTTATTGGTTATTGTTTTCCCAAACAAGTACTTACAGAGACAGGTACCAGCCCACAAGCAATAATGTTGACGGTCAAACTGAACTTTTATATCATATTTTTAATAACATTTATCATATTAAATAATTTTATGTTCACCGTTGCATACAAGAATTTCATGTAGAATCTAAAAAGTCCAGTCAACTAGTATAGTGCCATTTGAAAATCAGAAGTTGATATCAATTACTCGTAATTGGAGCATCGTATCAAAAAAATTTATAAAGAATAAAAAATGTCCGGAAGTATGTCATACATAATCTTCCAAAGTTTCATACCGCTAATCCTTGCGGTTTTCAAGATATAAGCAGGTTTCCATACTTTTGAATAACCCTGTATACAATATAGTAATTAATTTTAACAGGACATGGTGTTCATCAAGTGCAATCTATTTTCACGTTGGAAGGCAACAAAGTTACAATGTTACGTGCTAGTGTTAACGTTCTGGTACAAATTGTTAATATAATGAGACTTGCCGAGATGAGGTGTAAAATAAACGGGCAAATTTCTTACCTTATTTTTGGTCGGCACTCATCCTTGAATTGATGTTAATAAAGGAATGCCATTACATTTTAATTTCTTTGGCCAAAATGTAAAAAAAATCCAAAATATAAAGATAATATTTCGGAAACACACACAAATATAGAACAACATTTATTACATAATAAAAATGAAGTAAATGGTTTATATAAGAGATAGGTAAATACATTTTGTATAGTAAGTACGTGAATCAATATGAAAATAACAGTATGTTTTAAACATTGATTAAATTAGTTAAATTTCCGACCCGGATTTTTTACTATAGGTATCAAACATTATTTAAATTTTAAATGATAATTAATAAAAAAAATTACGTGCATTCATGTTATTTAAAAAATTTAAGCAATGAAAATCATTAAAGTAAAAGGTATTAAATTTTAAACGCAAAATAAACAGAATTTAATATTTAAGCAAATATGACACAAAAATGGCGTCCTGGCGTGGCCCTTTTTTTGCGACATTACTGATCAGAGTTGTTTTGAAATTCCAGAGAATTTGATTCCATGGAAAGATCAGTTCCTTGTGTTAAAGATACATTTTAATTATGTTTTCTATTTGTTAATTTCTTCATTATTATTCACTTTAATTAATTATTTGTTATATATTATTGTTCTTATTTAATTCACGTGTGGTTTATAATAAATGCCTTCATGTAAAAAATGTAATGGGATGAAGCCATAGAGAGGGGTAGGTTTTGTCCAGAGTGACTAACAGATAGAATAAGATTTATTTTAATAAGAGGAAATATGATATTATATTTTATTATAAATTTGCAAAATGTTGAGATTTGAGTAAACCAATAGTGGAGACGCAAGTAAGTAGTAAACCGGCAACGAAAGAGGTTGCTTGGTGTGTTTCATAACCATTCACCCCGGTGCACAGTTATCCGACACAATGTCGCGGTTCCTTCAGATGAAGTTACTCGCAAAAAGAGTATTGAGGGCTACCTAAATGACATGATGCAGGTGAAAAGGGTAGCCTTATTAGGTGCCCTTTATCCGGTCATTGAAATGCCAACTAGGTTGAGCGTCCAGGAAAACCTCCACTTATTTCAGGTGACACTAGCTAGTGGAATTCGATTGGTAAATCGTCCTTACCGTTCTTAATACCTAATATACTATTATTATTTTATGCATAGATTTCAGATGTTTTTAAGAAAATACTGCCCTATTATGGCTATTTTTGAGATAAATTGTTCTTTCAAAATATTATTGGTATAATAGATTACTAGACAAAATTTCTAATATAATAAGATGTATTGTTTGTTTCGGTTCTTTTATAAAGATTAGATCTTTTTGATAAGCAGTAATTAGTAATAGGTACGAACATTTTATTACAGTAATTTTAACATTTTTAATTTTACATTTCAATCATTATATATAAATACAGTTACAGTTTGATAAGGAGAAAGAATAACTCTAGAATCAGAAAGACATTTAAAACGCAGTTTGTCTTTTATTTTGATATTTTGCATATTCTTGTGATGAGGAGAAAAATGCTCTTTCTTTTTCTCTATATCGGAAAGACACTTCTACCATTGATTATTTATTATTATGTCCAAACGATCCGAATGTATTGTATTATTATGTCTAGAATTTAAATCAATAATCAGTATAAAACTAAACGATGCTCATTTCAATTTTATAGGTGCCAAATTATAAAAGTAAAACATTTTAACAACAGCAATTTGATAAAGAAAATATTTTGTCCGCATTTTTGCAATTACTTTGAAGAAAAATAAGTAAAAAATTAATTATATATATATAAATTATTTACGCTGTAAGCAATCCAATATTAGTATTTATTTATTATTGATTACTAGTTTCAACTCAAAATTATTGTGAGGTCATCTTCAGAATTAAAAATATTTTTCTACAAACGTTAAATATGACATTTGGTTTCCATGGAAATTTAGAAAAACATAAATTGGTTTGTAATAAAAGTTTTTTTTAAATATATATAAACTAGGTATGTAAAATGTTTGAATCTGGAGTTTAATTTAAATTAATATTAAGGACATAAAAATTCTGTTTGATAATTTAATGTAAGATCGTCAAAATTTGTTTGATCATTGATTATTAAATTTGAGTTTGTTGTTTTAGACATAATATTCTAGATTTATCTAAAAAATTTGTCTATTATAATTAGTTATTTTACAAAAGGATGTATGATGTAGATTAGATTTAAATGTTTATGTTTGTTTTGGATAATGTGTTTAGCAAAAGTTGATCTTAATTCATATAAATTATAAGAATATTTCTTCTGGTTGTTTAAGATATCTTAGATGTTCTTTTAATCAAATGTAAAAATTTCTTAATATTTACCAATATATATTACATGTTACAAGAGCATAGTAGTTGGTATATGCCGCTTGATTCAAGATTATTACTTTATATTTAACTTTTGAAAAAATGTTAGCTAAATTGGTAGAACTTTGAAATTTTACGATCTTACTTTAAATTATCAAACAGAATTTCCTATGTCTTAATATTAATTTAGTTAACTCCAGATTCCAAACATTTACATACCTAGTTTATATTTTTAAAAAAAATCTTTTTATTACAAACCAATTTATGTTTTTCTAAATTTTTATGGAAACCAACTGTCTTATTTACGTTTGTAGAAAAATATTTTTAATTTGAAGAATGACTACACAATGTAATTTTTGAATTGAAACTAGTAATAAAATAATAAATAATGTACTAATATTGGGAGTTTACTTCTACAAGCAAAAAAAATTAAAAGTCAAACTGATCACCTAGTTTAAGTGTTAAATTCAAATCATTTACTGTATTCAAATTCATAAGAAGGCGTAAAAATGTCTAAATATACACAAAACAAAAAATAAAACATTGAATGCAATTTGATCTGTATTCGCAATGCATATGTTAATAACCACATACCAAATTACAACTGTGATATTATCTTTATGCAGCACGAGGAAATTCTAATGTATCCGCTCTCCATTTATATTTCTATTTCAGCGTGAATGAAAGTACATTTCACCAACAACGAAACGAACGTCAAAGATTAAACTGATTCAGCTGGAAAATCATACATTTCAACCGATTCGCAAAGTTTAGGTTTAGGATTTTATCGATTTATAATTTTTCTAAATAATTTGCATGTTAAAATAATAATTTCATTTGTTTACGTAATGTTAAATTCTTTCTGTTTTACATCATTTTTATAATGAAATGCTAAAATAACACAAAAAACCTTTAACTCAATTTTACACATATCAAAATCGAACATTTTTGAAAACTGAAAACGAGACAGCTTTTGGTTTATGTGAATTTTTTAGGTCACCTTAATAAAACTACTTAGTAATTTAAAGTGACCAAAGTTTTTCTGGCCGTTATCATTATTGACCGCTCTAGGATGACGCCATCTATGGATATTTTGTCAGGATTACATAACAATATCTACATTACCGCCAATGTTATATTTTTCTTTTAATAGTTACCATTAGGTTACCTACATTGATCCGTAAATCTTTGATATTATTTTTTAATGAACTTTATTTGTCATAAAAATTGTCAAAGTAAAAACATTTTGTGTGCATCTCTGCCAAAAAGAATTATTCTGTCTTCGTTTCATTTTTTGTGTCTAATGTATGCTGTAACGGTTAGTTGTTTTTTAAAAGAACTTAGACTGCTGGTCTAACAAGGTGCCACCTGCTGGATAAAGAAAGAAATAAAAGCAACCATCAGGAGATCAACAGGTTTTATTTAAAATCAAATATGCTAAATCGAAAACAAACCAGAGAGAGAGAGAGAGAGACAAACAATTCAGTATAACAAATCTTCAGCACCCTCAAAAGTTATCCAAGTAGAATACGCAATGCGCACATAATGTCGGACACAACGTGGGTGAATCTAGCCAGATTCAACTAAAACGCCAATTTGTATTGAAAATCCTGAAACCCACATTAAATAATTTCTGGTGAAAATTTTACTTTGAAAATATGCTAAAGACACCCGCGTGCATCAAACGAAAAGGAAAATGTCCGCTGTACGTATCCAAAATCTAGTCGGTATTTTCCGCGCCAAATACGACTTTCGTCGCAAGCATACTACTTGCGACATAAGTTTTAAGGTGGCTCACGACATACATCCTAAATTCGGAGAAATAAAACCGTAACAAATTCCTCTCTAGCAAGAGGATAAGTTCGAAGCAAACTAATAGTGACGAAGCCAAATTTTGTATTTGCGAAAAAGAGGAAAAAAAAGAAACCAAAGACTAGGGTTCGTAGTTCAGGATAGTCACCGACAAGGTCAGAATATCCAAAAGTCACTAAATAGCGGAATGATAATACCTCAAGACAAGCTATAAGTCGAGAAAGGAGCAGAACCATCAACAGATAGGATTCTAGTGAGGTAGTCGCCCAAGTTGCGGAATGCCTGGTACAAGGCAGAAAGCCACCAAATTCATCGGATATAACCAGTCGAGAATCCGAACCAAAACTACAGAGAAAGAAAAGAATTTAACAAAGACACAGGAAACAAAATTTAGGCCAAAGCCAAAGATCAAAATGATTCTAAAAACCCAAATAAAAAGTAACCCCAAAAGCTTACCACTCCGAATATAAACCCCAGTTAAAGAAAAAAAAAACAAACGAGAACCAGCACAAACAAAAGACAAATAAAACAACACACAACACAAAGGTTGACTTGATGTCCTAGCCAACGGAGAAAGTGACCATTCCTATGTCAAAATGCCCAAGAAACCTCCCTAAACAAAAATATTAAGGGTGTAATTGTCCAAACCACCGAGTCAAGTGAACAAACCGGAAATGTGCAGTATAAGTCAACCAGAAAAAAAACTAAATAATAAATTGTCTCAACAGGACACAAACAAATTGGTCGGAATGATACCCTCCAAAAATATTTTCCAAAACCCAAACCAAAAAAATGTACCAACAGAGAAAATCACATTCCAGTCACAAGACTACCAAGTGTAGACTCTACCGAAAAATAAAAATCAATTAAAAGCATGTGGAAGTGTATCAAGCGCACATAATGTCGATCATAACGTGGTTGAATCTAGCCAGATCCAACTTAAACGCCAATGTGTATTGGAAATTGTGAAACCCACATTAAATAATTTCTGGTGAAAATTTCACTTCAGGAAATATACTAAAAACATCCGCGTGCATCAAACGAAAAGGAAAATGTCCGCTGTACGTCTCCAAAATCTAGCCGGTATTTTCCTCTCCGCCTAACAGAAAATTAGCAACATGCGCGCCAAATACGACTTTCGTCGCAGCATACTACTCGCGACACACGTTTTAAAGCGGATCACAACATACGTCCTAAATTCGGAGAAATAAAACTGTAACAATGCCTCGGCCATTAATCTCAAACTTGACCAAAAAAGATTCATTTTTGACCTTCATACACAAATAGTGTTTTCGTCCTAGATGTAATAGTTCTTGATATACCTAGAAACTTATGAGTACCATAACAGCCGCAAGTGTCAGTTTGAAATCCTAGCTTGTAAAGACATTTAATTATTACTCATAACATCCGTCAGTATCAATGCTAGGTGTTTAACTCGATGCAACGCTTTTGCATAGATTAGTAAAGAGTCTCGAAATCAGTACATTCTTTGATTAATACGAAACATTTTATTTAGATAATCGCCTAAATTTGTCTCGAACTACGTAACCAGTTTTCAAAGAAGCGAAGTTATTTATCTATAGAAGGAAGTAAAAAGGAAAAATAAATTAAGTCGCTAACTTAGTGTAATTGTTTAAGCATACCAACCAAATACTGATTTCGGTTAAATATACGCGTTTTAAGTGGATACTACCACGCTTACAGGAACATAACTGAAGTTGCATAAACTACGGTGCAAAATGCAGAGCAAAACCGTCACAAAATTATCAAAACTAGAGTTATAGCAGGAAAGGTC
This sequence comes from Abscondita cerata, assembly GCA_030710515.1. Classification (NCBI taxonomy): domain Eukaryota; kingdom Metazoa; phylum Arthropoda; class Insecta; order Coleoptera; family Lampyridae; genus Abscondita; species Abscondita cerata. The sequence goes on from JALBCR010000997.1 coordinate 448,465, forward strand.
GCTAAAGGGCGTGGAAAACCACTGAACCCTATCAGGTTTATAAACAAGTCATGACCAACACTACCACAGAACTAGACAAGGCTCAGAATCAGTTTTGAAGCCGAAACCAAGGATCAAAACGATCCCAAAAACCAAAATGATTCCCAACCCCAAAGCACACCCACTCTGACTAAAACACCCACATTAGTCCAGTCAACGAATACATTTGACCCAGACAAAATTAGAGAGACTTTGATTTTTTCATGAATCGCTTTACTTCACCATTCTATTTAACATACTAAAAGACTCAAATGATCTATTTTCCGCTAATCTTTCTACAGGGTCAAAAGGTCACGAAAATAAAAAGAATCGGAAATAACTCAAAAGGGCTCATCCTACGGCAAAGATACTCCTTAGGTCGTTTAGCATCCCATGGTGTTGCGGCTGTTGGGGTTGATACTTTTCAAAAACCAAAAGTGTAAATGGTAAAAAAGCGCACTCTATCTATTATCACTGATATCTCCTTCCCATTTTTTTTTATTTAATTGTTTTAATGATTTGATTTAAAGAGTAGACGACCATCTGCTCCAGAAGCACTCCTGAACACAATATTCTTCAATTGTTTGAAATGCTGCTTTTTAAACTGAGGATCCCAAAAGGTTGGACTGTCAAGCTTGTCAGATGGTACCTAAATGCAGCACTAGACACATAGGGTGTTTTGGAGGACTCAACTGAAAATGAAAGACCTGACTTCCCCAATCGCAGACAATACAAGACGATGGTGTACGTATTGCCGATTATGACAAAATATATGATGCTGAAACAGATGAAGAACTAATTGCTGACATGGAAGTAATTAAAAACAAAAAAAAAATTAAATGGATTAGGCCTCTATGGGACAACTACGGTAAAAAATAGACTCTACCTCCAGGTGTGTAGCTTAATGAAGTTTCAACCACCTAATAACAAAACCCCCCTGCGGTTTGAATTTTTAGATATATTTTAAGAGTAGTTACAAAAAGGTAGCCCAATAGGAAAATTGCCACCCTCAATCATTATACGGTGAACCATAATGAGTCAAAGTGTACAACAGAATTTAACATTCATGCTCTAATTTCATGTTAGTAATAAAAAAAATTAAAAATTCTGAAATTGGCCGCTAGGGATCTCAAAACAGAGACAAAACGCGCTTTCCATCTTTACACCCTCGGTTCTCGAAAGTATCAACTCTAGAAAAAAGCCGCAAACACCATGGAATGACAGTATTTTTGCTGTAATGAGCTCTTTCGATTTTTTTTTTCGTGTCCTTTTGATCGCTGTAAAAAATTAACGGAGTGGATCATATGGGACTTTAGCATATTGAATAGAATGATAAAATAAGCAATTTATAAAAAAATCAATCAAAGTGTTTTTAATTTTGTCTAGGTTTGGGCAATTTTATGTAATTGTTGACTGGAGTATATATGAGAAGCCCTAGAAAGATTTAAGGAACAACAGGGCAAAGGGTTAGGCTGAGCGCAAAGATAGAAGCTAAGATACACCCTAAGCAGATTATCGAGGTCGGAAGACTCGTCTGCAGTGTGAATGTCAAGAGAGTGGCGCCAGAGAACTTTTTTTAGAAAGTGCGGTAAAATTTATCCAGTCGCCTACCGATCGCATACATGTTCAATAGGCAACAAACCAGGCTATTGAGCAGGCAATGGAAGAACGGCAATGCAAGTTTCTTCCATAAAACGTCTTGTAGCCCCTGCCGTATGAGAGCGCGCGTTATCCTGTTGAAAAATGAAATTTTCCAGCTTTTGAAAGTATGGAAGTGCAAGGGCCAATGTAAGGAGATGCTTTTAAATTGGCGTCGAGGAAGACTTTTTTTTCAATCATTGACAAGCGTTTGAAAACAATAATACAAAACCAATTTTTCTCAAAAAAAATGAGAACAGTTCTGCTACATGAAAGTAACTCAGATTTTAGCATAGAATCCAAATATACCAAAAAAATATATCATTCTATTTAAAATAAGAAAGTTGGTAGCCACTTCCGGTGTAACCGGAAGTGCTAGAAGAGCTGAAATATTTTAATTAAATAGAACTTTTCGAGCAATCCCCTATTCCAAATTTTTAAACAAATATTTTAACGGAAAGTCCATAAACTTCTAATGAACGGGTTAGCTGAATCACCCTGTATATGTTATAAATTTACAAAATGAAATAGTCTTTTTTCATTTATCTAATACAATATTATTTATTTGTTAGTTATATTCAAAGTAATATTTGAACAATTTGTCAAATTAATTGAAGGAATGGAACCGAGATCAATGTTCATGTTTTGATTACTTATAGAAACACTGTTATTGGATTCATAAGTTTCGACAGTATTATTTGAACAACTTAACAAACTAACCGCGGAAAAAGAATTAACACTTCTGGATTGGACTCACAAATATTGGCAGTATCTGTTTTGTCTCAAATAGAGTTGTCTATGTAGCCTTCTGCTACTGCAGTCGACTTCCATCCTCCGTGTCGTTTCAATGCTGTTATGTCCCCACCGGCGTCAACTAGCAGTGTTGCAGAAGACCTGCAAAAACTGTGTCCAGAATATTTTTCTGGGTTTGGTAATTGCAAAAAGATAGCAATGCCTTTTCCCATCTTAGTGAATTTATTGATTCCAATTCTCTGGGAGGTGCATTTACCGTTTTGATAATTTAAAAAAATATGTTTGTTAAGATTTGTGATGGTCGACAGTTGATGTACTTTTTGCATATTGTATAAAAATTGTCGGTGACTGTAAATTTTCGAGTAATTTTTGTCTTGATGTTGGGTACATTTACTAAAAAAAGCTGATCCAAGATCCTGCAAATTATTAATTTTCATGCAGTACATCTCATTAGCTCGACAGGCATCCATAATTCCCATTATTAATGCAACCTTAAAAATGGGAACATTATTTGGTTAAAGAAACAGTTATTTTAATCTTACCTTTGTTGCAAGATATTTATCATCAGGAGCTTTAGTAAGAAAATCATTAATACTTTCCGAAAAAAAAGTGCTGGCTTTTTTAGGTTGAAAACCTTCAGATTTGCGTTTGAGTAATGCTCGCAATTTCATATAATTTTCTATATTTATTCCTTGTTGTATGTTGATGGTACTTCCGAGCATGGAATAATGGTACCACAGTGTCGACGGTTTATACTTTTTGGACAGTACTGTAAAATACCCCAACAAAACAGATTCTAAGAATGAATTAGTTTTATTTTCCTTTTTCCATTGTATGAAAGATTCATACAGGGTGGCTAAACGAAAACGAAACGGCGGCCATGTCGGGTTCGTTAAGATTTTAAACAGAAAACGCTTAGACACGTCAATTTAGATTGCCAGGGGAACAGATTCAGAGTATAATACCACCCTTATCATCCCTTAACTAGGGTGGAACTAACCTCAAAAATTTTAAATGGAATAGTTGGTTGAGTTATACCTTGTTTGAAACATTTTTTTGATTCTCTTTACGGTTATACCTAGTTTAAAGGATCTTACTTCAACGGTTCTCAAACTATTGACTATTTTAACATATTACAATTTTTTGGAAAATAAATCGCAATTCGTTGTCAAACTATTAATTTATTAACAATTATACATAAACACTAATCCAACAAATGCTGAAAATGGCCACCGTTAACCCCCATGCAATAATATAGATTTTGTAAATGAAATCTCCTGTCTTAATTGATTACAGTATGTTTGTCCTACCATATGATGGGCCTTCTTATAGGAGTGGAGTGGACTATTAAAACTCCATTTGTCAAAAGACGTTTTGACTTTTATCAAGGCAAAAAGAGATTGTTGAGTTACAGTAGTAAAAAGTATTTTTTTTCTCATTTAATTCTAGTTTTTTTATATTATTATAAAATGTGAATAAAATTCATTAAGAGTACTAAATATGGACAACACTTAATGCAGACAAACGAATATAAAACGCGGAACAAACGTAAAATTTCAATAAAATATATATTTATTTACATTTTATAATAATATAAAAAAAACCTGGATTCAAATGAGAAAAAAATACTTTTTACTATTGTAACTCCAATAATCTCTTTTGCTTTGATAAAGGTTAGAACGCTTTTGACCGAAACGTTGGCACGAATTAGTATATGGAGTTTTAATAGTCCACTCCAAAAATACTCCTATAAGAAGGTCCATCATATCGTGGAACAAACATACTGTAATACAGATTTTGTTCAAATCGACGTCGCACATTTCGTAGCATATCAGGAGTTATCTGTTGGCATTTCAATGTAATCCTTTCGCGCAATTCTTCTATTAAATCTGGTTGGGTAGCATTGATTTTACTCTTTAGGTGACCCCATAGAAAAAAAAAATCTAGAGGTGAAAGATCAGGCGACCGCACGGGCCATTCAACTGATGAAGTAAATTGCGCATACCGGTGACGTCATAGGTATGCCGAATTTACATGTATCGACTTATGGTGGCCATTTTCAGCATTTGTTGGACTAGTGTTTATTTATGATTGTTAATAAATTAATAGACAAAAAGAATTGCGATTTATTTTCCAAAAAACTGTAAAATGTTAAAATAGTCAATAGTTTGAGAACCACTGAAGTAAATCTTTTAAACTAGGTATAGCCGTAAAGAGAATCAAAAGACCTTTCAAACAAGGTATAACTCGACCCACTATTCCGTTTAAAATGTTTGAGGATAGTTCCACCCTGGCTAAAGGGATGACAGATAGGGGTGGTATTATACTCTGAAAATGTTTCTCCTGGCAATCTAAATTGACGTGTCTAAGCGTTTTCTGTTTAAAAATCCTTACAGAACCTTAACATGGCCGCCGTTTCGTTTTCGTTTAGCCACCCTGTATACTGTTGTATAAAGCTTTCTTGATTTCTCAGGTAGTAAATTTAAGAAGGCCACTTCTGTGGTTTTAATACCAGTTGGTGTTAAAGATCTTTCGTTCTCATCACTTCGGAATGCATTTTTTCTATCAAAAAAATGAGATATACGCCAACACGCTACAACTTACTACGCGATAAGAATTTAGAAAAAACAATGTATTAATCGGTTAATCGCTGCTAAGGAGTGATTAATGATTAATCACTACCAATAGTGAATATTGGATACCTTTATAGCTGAAAAAGACACATGTATAATAACTATATTATAATAATAGAGTCGTGGACAAAGAATTTTAAACCAAAGAAAATTGAATAATTACCAATATATATTTAACATAAAAGTTAGACAAATAATCTTAAAATAAATAAATATAAAATATACAAAATTTTAATTTTAATTACAGCTTGTCAAAAGTTTAGACACTTTTTCAATCATATTATAAATAAAGTTAACACAAAGTATGGAAAGAACAATAAATTTATAGTTTTCATTTTAGTACTTCTTTCGAGTTATTACTGTGGCACGACTTGGTTGCTCCCTAGAGACGATGTATATTTCTTTTATACTTCATAATTTTTCCAATATCGTAGATATTTTCTAATTCTTTCCCTCACTTAATTAACTGTTTTATTATTGTTGATGTATTCTGATCGTGTTTCTATTAATGAAGAGCGACCATTGATTGCAGTTTTTAAGTTCATGTTTTCGCATTAATTGAATTTTAATTTTTTTAATTTTGATTTATGTTGCAGAGAAAATTTATTTCTATAATAATGTCTTTTTCTTATCTTATTATTGCGTTTTCGTTGATTTATTTTTCAAAAAAGATTTGTATTCTCTCCATTGCATTGCAACTGTGTAATTAGAAAAAAAAGAAAGGTTTATTTTTTAGTAACCGAATTAGATGGATTCAAATATTGTTGTTTGTTTGTTATAATTGGGAATTATATTGTATTTGCTATCTATTGATTCTATCTTAATTAATGGGAAATTCACACAATAATGTTGCAGTAAACGTAATCCCGATGCTGGTTCATCATTTTCTACCATTCAATTGCATTAGTAATTAGATTTTACGAACAATGTCAACACAATTACGCGATTTTAAAAAAATGATTAATTTAATCACTGCCAATGCCACAGTGTGGGGTATCCTATAGGTGTGAAAAATTTTATAAATTTTTAGCTTTAGCGAAAAAATGTGATTTTTGATAAAAAGTTTTAGTTGTTTTGAAAACCCCATAAAATGAAATATAAAATTCCAAGTTTTTGAATGAACTGTCAATCACTATCAAAATATAACAAAAGTTAACAATGCAATCCATTTAAATAAGTTAACTCGGCACGCTTGGTGCTCTATACAAAGAACTTTTATCCTATTTTTTTCAATATCGTAAAATATTTCTAATTTGACTGATTAAGTTGTTTTATATTTTGATGTACTCAGATCGTATTCCTATTAATGAAGACGATTGCGGTTTTCACTTCAGCGCAGAATTCAACTTTAATTATTTTCATTTATTTGCAGGAAAATTTATTTCTATAAAAATGTCTTTTTCTTATCTTATTATTGCGTTTTCGTTGTTTTATTTTCCAAAAAAAGTTTTTTATTCTCTCCATTGCATTGCAACTGTGTAATTAGAAAGTAAGGTTTTTTTTTAGTAACATGAATTAGACGGATTTCAAATTGTTGTTTATATTGAATTTATTGGCTATTTATGGTTCAGGAACCCACAGCAAAGCGTACTTTTATTCCAAAATTACATTGAATTGCATTTCGTTAAAACTAAAATTTAAAAAATTTTTTTACCTACAATGGAATAGTATTCAAGTTTTGAAAGGTAACCACTACCAAAATAACAGTACAGCGCAATCTATTTAAATAAAACGAACAGTAAACAAAGACATCATAAAAACTGTACAATTTCAAAAATTGACAGCTCTTTGGCACATCGCTCACTCGCGAGCTATTGAAACACGTGTCCGAGTCAAAGAGTTTTGAATACGAACTGTGCAGTGTTTCTGTAATGAATTTCTCAAGGATATTAATTTTATTAAATTTAATTTATGTAGTTACAAATTACAATTGTAATGTGTCTTCGGATGATATAACTTTTGTGTCACTATTGTGACCCAAGCAATTTTTTATCATTTTTAATTTTTAATGTTGATTTTGTGGTACTCAACGCCCACTACGGTAGGCAGCCAAAGCCGTTGTTGTTTTCTTTCTCTTTTAAAAATTGTCGTTTTATTTATATATTTGTATGGTACATTATTTTCATTATTCTATTTAATTTAGAGTGTTATGTGTGGTGCCTAGAAGATCCAGTATATACTTGTATAGTGTGGCGTTAGTACCAGACTGCTCCTGCAGGTAATTCAACAACGTTTCACAAATGCCATAAGCTGTGTGAATATAGAAGTGGCCATATCTTCATTTTTGAAAGCTTTTTTACGGAGTACGTTAAACCTTCCTGTATCTATGGGTTGTGCATTCGCTGCAATTTTTGTGTCGACATCTGTACTTTTTCTGGATGGATTCTTCGCTGTTAAACAAAAAATTTGGTGATTGTGTTTGTCAACTGGACTTTCGACCTAGTGCGTCTTTTGTGCATGTGTGTACAAATTAATTTTTAAGAAACCAGTTAAGCACTGTGTTTGTAAACTCAACGATTTTGCAGCAGTCTAACGATTTGTTTTTTTTTGTTGTTTGTGCTAATTCAAACGTTTTTGAATATGCATAACGACGTAGGTATTCAATTATTATTAGTATTTTTATACATAATAAATCCCCCATAGCTTAACGGTATATCGCGTGCCATGCTGGCGATAAATTAGCTTCTGTTTTGACTCTCACATGTGAAGCTCGTGGAGTATATTTTTTACCATTATTTACAGTTTTGAACGGACTTTGATTAACTTATACTTCCTATGATAATCTTTATCCCAGGTAAAACATTTACGTTTCTAAAACGTTCTACGTGCGTTCCACTGAGGTGTGTAACGTCCCAAAATTGTTTCCAAAGACGTCACTCAAAACAGCCAAAGGTCCGGCTTCAAAAAACGTTTCAATTTAGAAAGTTCCATTTTAATGTAAATGTAACGTTATTTAAACGTTTCAGAAACATACGCATAAACAAATTTGGAACGTTCTATTTAAAGCTAATAATATTATATAAATAAAATAATTATTTTTAAAAAAATTATATCTTAATTACTGGTAGCTTAATTTTGTCTACATATTTGTATTCTTAGAACGTTTAAAACAACTATAGTATTGAAATTGAGATTTTAAACACGATCCAGTGTGAGATTCGGACCGAGGACCTGTGTGCTCCAACGGTATTAACCGCTAGTCCAATCGGAACCTTACGGTTACGTTAATGCGATATTTTGTATAAATGTATTTAACAAATAACGATCAATTTAAAAAAATTCAATAACGCAAAAATGTTTCATTTATTTTGTTATTTTAATTTTACCACACTTTTTTTTTAATTTTGCTAACACCATTTACTCTTCTCGTTTTGAATTAAACAACGACGTATGGATTGGTCAGTGTTGTACTATAAATCGAATAAAATAAAATATATTGAAAAGTTGGTGTTGATTTGTACTCAAATTTATTGTATTCAAGTACTCATTAAAACAACAGCTCTTCCAGTTAGAATAAAGAAATCAAAAGTTAATTCTCGGGGTTACTGACACATCAGCGGTTACATATTTGCGCGGTAACTCCATGAATTTGTTGTTTCGAATTTGTAAAAATTTAAAGTGAAAGGCAAGTTCATCTTTTGTTTGCATTGTGCATGACCTAGCACTCAAACGGTCTATTGACAACAATAATTAGACGTAATTTATGCAAACTAAATGTACTATTTGTATCTTTTGTTTAAAAAGTGCAATTATCAGAAACAAACACGACATTAATGATTCACTTGTATATTATGTTAGAGTTTCTGCCTGATCCCAAAAATGTATCTTTTCCACCCTCTCGAGCATTGTAATTGTTTATCTATTTTCATATAAAAGCAGTAGCTACAGTATCTTTAAATCGGTTGCATAAATAGAACATTTCAAATCGTACAACAAGAAGCATTTCTTTACGGTGTTCTACATTATACATTTTAAACGGAGATTTCAAATCCTTTTTGAAGACACAAAAGAAAACGTTTCAAAAACGTCAAATATAAACTTTCAACAAAACGTCACTAATGTTCCATCATAGCAGTGCCTGTAACTTATTTAAAACTTAAAAATAAATTACCAAGAAACGTTCTCAATCTTACGTTTTATGCGCACGTTCTGTAAGCATGATTTGAAACATCCCAAGAAAACGTGCTACGCGGGTCCAAATATATTCCTAACTGAAACGTTTGTTATGTTCAAAAACGTCTTGTTCTACCTGGGATGAATTGTGTTTATTACTTTTAAAAATTTGTCAAGTCTCGTCAGATTAAATTCTCCAGTTTTCTTACAAGTTTGTTTTTTGCTTTTGCTTAAGTCCTACCGCTTGATAGTAATTAGCTATGATCAGGTGGGTGGCGCCCGGTACAGCTTTAGAAGCTGTTCCAGTTATATCTTTCGTTTTATCTTTATGACCTACTCTACGACATAGCAGCTACGGATAAGTTTCTAAGCTGTTTTTATCAACATTAAACAGATTTATATTACGGGAAAAACAGCAGGTTAGCTAATTTTGTTGTCTAATTTTTATTACTTCAGTGCCTACTCATCAAGGAGATACATTTCAAAAAATAAATTATAAATAAGAAAGTCTATTACCGTTACAAATAGAAATCGTATGTAGAGTATGGTAGAACCACTGTAAGTATGCAATTGCGTCATCAGTGATGTCACAATTTTTACAGTTGATGATAAAGACTGTTTTATCGCTAATTAAATGAAGGGATTAAAAGTAATGGCTACAGTAGCAGAATTTGACATATTTTAATAACTGAAATAATACAAATATTTTAAAATTGACTGATTTTAAGCAAAATGTGGTTATAATACAATTTACACCAATGTACGTGGCGTCGATGATTACGGAATTTCATACTTAAAATAGTTATACGATACTTAGTATATATACAGGGTGTTTCCTAAATTATGCAAACAAATTTAGAAGGTGATTCCTCTTTAAAAAATTACGTGGGGGTCTTACAGGGGCCGTTTTTGCACAGAAATAAATATGATTTATAAATTAATCTTTATTTTAAGTTAAAGTGGTGGTGTGCCATTTTTCTCAAAAATGTTTAAAGCAAATTCTGCACAAACGTCACTGGAGAAACTAAAATACAAAATATTCAGAAAATGTGTACATGTCCAACATTTTCCGACGGTAATTTTTATTAGCGTAGTTTTTTTAAACTACTACTTTTCGGATTTTCTTTTGTTTACGGTGCTCTTGACCCTTGGCGACAAACAACCAAACGTACTTACTAATACTTCTACGCTTGCGTAACTAAATTCTTTATATCCGTTATAAAATTGACGTAAACAATCGTAAATGGAACGAACGCTGTTAGGTAATTACGATGGTTCTTCTAATTAAATCTTTAAAATATTGCAATTAGTCATAGGTATGTCCTTGTGAGTTTCTATAACATATTTTGGGGAACTTGTTAATCTAGCAACGTTTGTGTAAACGCCGTAAGTTGAGTCTTATTTGATTTGATTTGAAATACTTTTCTATTGGTGCCCTCTTTCTCACCAATAACATCAAACCACGGCTCGGTGTTGGTTGTCCGATACTACATAGGTAATTACTAGGATCCAGTAACTGGCGCCCGCTTCCTCTTTAGAAGCCTTCAACTACCTTCATTCTTTCCTTCATACGACCCACTCTACGGCAAATAGCTACGGGTAGGTTTCTTACTGGCTTCCTCACTATTAAATTTTTAAATGCTTAAACAACAAACCTGTAACAATTTCAATGAATTTTATTTTTTATTTGAATACCATAAACTTTAGAGAACAAACTGCCCATATAAAAAAGTTTCTAAATAATGCAACAAATGTAATGCTAGATTTTAATTTTAAAACTGTACAACCGGGAGATGTATAAAGTATTTAATAATATAGTTTGGGAATGTATGTCACATACAAAATTTCACCTCTATCTTGACCCATTTTTAAGAAAAAAAATATAACCCAAATTTTTAGATCCCTCCTTTGATAGGGTGTAACTTAGTAGAAAGTAACATTTATAGAAAAAAACCCTTTTAATTTTGATTTTTAAATTGATAATTGAATTGGCTGATTTTGTAAGAATGTACTAGTTCATCAAATTATTCCGGTTTTAGTGCAAATACTTTTACCGGTACTAATCAGTTTTTAGAAAACTGCATTTTATTCAAATGCACAATAGAATATTTTTGTCATGTTTAAAGAATAGGGCAATAGTGCAGTAAATAAAGATACATTTTTGACCAAAATAATAGTAGGTACCGCCTATGCCATTTAATTGTAAATAGTACAAAGTATATCTTCTAGCCATGTTTTATACCAAAAAATGAATTGTCGTTATGGTGTTTATTAACATTTAAAATGCAAACACGTATTTTTTAATTTTTTAGTAGAGTGAAATGTAATACGCCAACGTTAATGATGTAAAAAAATTGTAGAAGATAAAAATACGAATAAAATGAGCACTAACTCGACTCAATTGGATAATATGTTTTCAAGAAATAAACTCTTAATTTTTTTGAGATGTACTGTAAATCTCTCCTAAAATAGAAGGTACTTAATATGTTGTTACAAGGTTAAGGAGACTTGTCGCTAAATTAAAAGTTGCGGATAATATAAGATACGGTCAGAAGTTGTAGAATACCAGTTCAGTCGGAAGTGGCTCGTGGGGTGTACCAATAACATCGGTTCGAAGAAAGTCGGAAATTTAAGGGCGCCAAGTTCCAAGGAGCTGAATAGTAAACCTAACAAGAAACTAATCGTTAGCAGCTATTCAGACTAATACCAATATGTTGCCTCAAGGGTTTTTGTTGACGGACAAAAAAATTTGAGTTCAAAGTTACATTTCTAATTCACGTTTATTCGAGAACCATACTTGCGCGGTTTTTCGGTTAAGATGTTAGAAATTTTATTGCACATGGTGCATCTTAATGCAACTGTACTAAACAAACCTTGGGAAATAGGTACTTCACTTTTTAACAATAATTTTGCAAGCATACATATTTTACAGTGATTATACTGTATATCCAATACAGTTTCAAGCCCATATCCCAACTTGACTACCCTATTGCCGGTAATAACAGTCGTTTGTTTTACAATGCAAGGTTCTTTATGCAGGGAGTGGTTTTGAATTCTAAAATAAAAAAATTATATTGCACAGGAATTCAGTATTTAGTTTTATGGTCCTGCTGTTCAAATTTGCAAAAAGACATAATACCATACTCTTTTTTTTTGTTTGGATTTTGCTTCATAAGTCTTAAAATTTACGTTTGGGATTTGAAAAATTTAAACCGTAGCAATAAAAAAATTTTATTCACTCAAATCTACCTACAAGGGTTCCCTTTAACATTATCATTAATATTCTCCAAAGATGTACTTTTGTTGATCCTGAAGAAAATTAGCAAATAAAAATCAAAAATCAAAATTATACAACGTGTTAATTAAGGATTATCATCTAGTTACCTTTGCAATATTTTTTTCTGAGTCACTCTATATTTGTTTTTCTGTTCAATGGTGACTTTTCAGTTACTTGTTTGGAGCCGTTAGTAGGTACTCATTACACGGAGAAGTCACCGGTATGTAAATCATTAATTAACAACAAGACAATTAGTAGCTTAATTATTAACTACGACATACTCAACGTTACTGTTCTATCAAACGTCTCGAACAATTCGTTTCTCGTCTCATAAACATCTGTAAAGATTCCTGAAAAAATTCATTAACATCAGATCAAAGGAATGAAACTTTAAACTGCAGCGTATATTTTTAACAAAAAGGAAAACACAAAAAAACTATACTTGGACACGTTTTAATAGCTAAGCTATCACCATCAGCAAACCAATACTAAAATAAAAACAATAGGAAGCTTTTATATATACTGTCTGTGAACCACCCTTCGTTGATTCTTATATAAGCTTGAATAATTCCGAAAATCCTAATGGACCGTGATTATCATAATTCATAAGCAAACTTCTGTTTTTAAAATTTCCAAATTTTTACAATAATCAAGTTCGTTTTTATTATCTACTCTCTTACTTAATTCAAAGTATATGCATTTCAACATTGCAGACCTTATCTGAGCGATGATATTTGACATTTGCTAAGTGCTCTTTAAAACGAGTTTTAATAGGTCTCTCGGTTTGTCCTATATATACTTGGTTACAGTCTTTACAATTTATTTTATATATTCCCGATTTATCACACATTTCTATTGGTTCTTTCGGATTGCTTAAAGATTTTCATGTGTTACTACTAGAGATTATTATTATCTTGAAAATATTTTTGAATACCTTTTGTATGGGATAATTTGGTAATTTGACATACTTCTTATCTATTTTGCTATTACTAGTTAGTAACGTTGTAATGTTCCTAATATTTAACTTGTGTTTATCTTTTCTAATTATGTTTCTTACAATTGATTCCTAAAAACCATTGTATGATGCAATCTGTTTAATATTTCGCAGTGTTTTATCAATTTTTTGTTTTGACAATAGAAAATGTAATAATCTGAGAATCAAAAGTTGAAAGATGCAAGTACACTGACACTATGAGGTTTATAACAAATGATTCCCACCATAATATGCAACATAAACTTGCATCTTTCAACTTTTTGATTCACAGATTATTACATTTCCCATTGTCAAAACAAAACTTTGATAAAGAACTGCAAAATATTAGCAGATTGCATCATACAATGGTTTTCAGGAATAAATTGTCACAAACATAATTAGAAAACATAAACATAAGTTAAACATTAGGAACATTACAACGTTAGAAACTAGTAATAGCAAAATTGATAAGAAATATGTCATATTACCAAATTATCCCACGTACACAAAAGGTCTTCATAACGTTTTGTGTGTTGAATGGTGACAACTAAATAATATTATTTAAAATTACAGTTTCATTTCAAATTTGGAAAGTTTGGCAAAGACCTAAAAACAAGATTATTTTGTTACTTAAGTGAAAACGACATTACATTTTATTTCATATTGGGATACACTTGAGTGTACTCGATTGAGTACAATGGGATATTTTCTTCCTCTAAATAGTTTTCTATATTTTCAAGCATTCTTATATGGTGGAAGACCTCGAACATATTTCCTCTTCATTTTTTTTATGAAAAACGATTTACAACACTTGCTTCTGCAAGCGAAACCATAACAAATGTAGATTCTCAAACTCAAAAATTGAGTCGTAATTATTCCGCTAGAACCCGACTATCGAATTGATGAAGAAGAGTTTGATAAAGACGATTTGATTACAGTTCATCGTCCCCATGATATTCCAGGAGAAATTCAAATAGCGATAGTGGATGATAGCGATGAAGAATACAATACGCCGCTATCTAGATTCGAACTACACTATTGAAAAAGCAAAAAGTAAGTCAGCCCAAGTGGAGTAGTGAACTAGTCGCTATGAAAATGATTTCCATTAATGGAAATTCCACTTGTTAGGATAAAGTGCAAGCAACAACAAACAAGTTGTCAATCTTATAGTAGAACAAACGAATAAATACGCTAAAGCCAGTAATAATTACAGTTTTCAAGTTACTAATGACGAAATCGAGATTTTTGTAGATGTGCTTCTTTTTAGTAGATATTATAAATTACATAAAATGTGTGTCTTGACATCTCGTGTAAAAGCATTGACACGTATGATTAGTATAAACTAAGAAAAATGCCAACAGTTAATTGTAACGACATGTGTGCGTTTAACGTGCATATCGCTATCTAAGCAACAGATTTAATGCTTGAAACGCACGTGTGTCGATAAAGCCAAGTGAAAACTTGTACAGAAGCATAACACGCAACGAAAGAACACCTGATGCCGCATTTCGCTCTTATTATGAGCTCATCAGAGGTGTATACTTAAGTGCGGTATACAACTATACAAGACGGCGGTTGGTATTTTAAACTCTCGTGGAGCAATGAACATAAGCAAAATGAGTGTCTTACGACATCTCGTGTAAAACATTGACACGTATGATTAGTATAAACTAAGAAATTATAAATTACCTCGTACGCGTTTATATTGGTGTGGGACGAAGACGTGAATGTTTCATTTATCTTAAACTGTATTATTAGAAACAAGTTCGAGAAGATAAAAAAATATATGCACTTGGCAGATAACACAGAAATGATAAAATGTTTAAAATATGGCCATTGATGAACATACTCAATAAAAAGTTTCTACAATTCGGAATTTTTCACGAATTTTTATCCATTGATGAAGCGATGGTTCGATGTTATGGACATCATTCTGCGAAACAGTTTATCAAGGGTAAACCAGTACGCTTTGGTTACAAGTACTGGGTGTTATGAAGTTCTAGTGGGTATTGTTATGCCTTTGATACGTACTGTGGTGCTAAGCAAGCCGATGGTGAGATTGAACTATTAAAGTCTACACTTCCCCTAGGATTGCAAGTAGTAATTAATCTTTTAAAATTGTCGAAGAACTTACTTGCCACATTGTTCTTTGACATTTATTTTACAAGATACGAACTGCTAACTAGTTTGAGAGAGAAAGGTATGCAAGCTACCGGAACTGTGTGAGAGAACCGTACTAAAAAATGTCCTATTCTTTCTTCTGGACAGGTAAAAAAAAAGACCATGGCAATTTTGATTATCGATTCAGAAAAACTCTCCTTTTCGTGAGATAGCACGACAATAGTGTCGTTATTATAACAACCAATTACGACAACATAGAACTAATGCCACAAGTGAAAAAGTGGTCGTCAAAGAAAAAGGAAAAAATATCAGTACCCAAACCGAAGCTTTTCAATACCTACAATGCGTTCATGGGAGACGCGGATCTTTTAGATCAATCGGTCAACAATTACCGAATTGTAATTCATGGGTAAAAAAGTAGTGATGGGTTCTTTTCACCCACATGATAAATTATGTCACTGTTGTAAAGGCATGGAAACTTCATCATAAAGACGCTATGGATTTGTTATTATTTTAACGAAATATTACTCGTCATTACTTATAACAAGGCCATTTAAAGAAGATCAACTTCAGCACGACCATCCGGTTCATTACCTAGACGTTTATTAGACGATCCCACAGGTCATTTTCTAAGAAGTTGCCGAATCAACTACAATGCAGCGTACGTCACAGCAGAATTAGATATGCATGTGACAAGTGCTATGTTACTCTTTGCATTGAGAGAGACTGTTTCAAAATATTTCACACTAATTAATTTTGACATATCCACTGAGTTTATTTAAATAAATAATTTTTTGATTTTTGGTTTATTTATATTCTGTATGTGCCCATTGTACACTCATGAAATTTAAAACTTGGACACCACAATTTCTGTAAACAAAAGTTTGCACATTGTGAAGCAGGCTTAAGGGTATCATTTACAATTCTAACAGCAGGTAGTCTCAGCAGGGGTTATCTTATAGAAGGACTGTAGAATGAATCATTACACTAAGCACGTTTTAGAAAATAGGTAATTTACGTTGCTTACTTAATTTTTTTTTAAAGAATATATTTGAAGGTATCGCTAATTAAACACCATAGCTCGATTAATTATCGAATCAAAATTTTGTTTAGGAAATGTTTACAAAATAAAATTAGAAATAATTTTGATTTAAAAAACGTCTACAAGCAATAACTTTTAAATTAAATCAAAAACTAAACATGGTTATTTGGGTTGACTGATTATTACTTATTTTTAAATAAATCTAACCTACTAATTATTGTAAGTTATTAAAAAATCATTAAACTCTGTATTCATAATATTTAGTCTTTACAAAATGTATATTTTATGACGTTTCATTTTTTCTGTAGTTAATATAAAAAGTGAAAATAAAAACTAAGACAATTATTATTGTCAATGTATATATTTAGTTTTTGACAAGAATTTATTACATAATTATAATTAAGATACCAAGTTATAGTTTAAAATTAAATGAAAACTTTTTTTAAATAAAGGTATTACTATATAAATAAATGTAAGAAATCAATAATGGGTGTGACCTCCATTATTATTGATACATTCTTGGAGGCGTCTGCTCATTGACGCTATCAAGGTATCAATATAATTAATATTCATCGTTTCCCATGCGGTATCAATGGCTGCAATTAGTGCATTACGGTTTACTGGTATAAAATTTGGCCCTTGTTGTCTTCGGATAACAGCAAGTATTCGAGCCCAAACATTTTCGATAATGTTAAAATCTGGGCTTTTGCTGGCCAGGGTAACAGCTCCAAGTTATTTTCTCGTATCCAATTGCGCACAACCCGCGAAGTATGAATAAGGGCGTTGTCCTTTAACAACAAAAATACATTATGAAAATGTTAATTCAACAGATCCCGAACTATTTTTTGGAGAAAGTATAGTGAAATAAGAATACTTACTTG
The DNA here is from genome assembly GCA_030710515.1 of Abscondita cerata. Taxonomy (NCBI): domain Eukaryota; kingdom Metazoa; phylum Arthropoda; class Insecta; order Coleoptera; family Lampyridae; genus Abscondita; species Abscondita cerata. Next base: position 465,914 of record JALBCR010000997.1, read on the forward strand.
TTGGAAAATATAATCTTCGTCTGGATAAAACACTTCGACTGAAGGTTTCATAATAGTTTCCAAAATATCTAAATACGCAGCAGAATCAAGACGTCCATCGATAGCCCAACAAACTCCTGGACCCGCGCGCTAACCCAACCCCACCCATTCACAGAAAAATAACCACTTCGTTTTTAGGACATATGTGATTATTTTCGTAACGAGTTCCTTCCATTCTAAAAACTTTTAGTGGTCCATCGTTGCGGCTATTGAACGTTTTTCGTCGCTAAAATCACTCGATTCCAAAATTCCAAAGGTTCGTTCACATATCGCCTTGCAAATTCCAGACGTCGTCTCATATTTTTGTCACTGAGAACTTCTTTCGCAGCAGAATTATACTTCTTTATTCCTATCTCCTTTAATATTTTTGTGCAGTTATACGGCATCCGGGAAATTTTAAAATTTTAAACTCAAATGGAATTTACATTTCTTACTTTATTTATTGGTTCACACTACCCCTTCTCAAACAGTAGGTAATTGTTTATTTATTACATACTTCTAATGACCAATGTAACAACCCTTAGAGCAATATGACTCAAAGGAAGTAAATTAAACAAGCAAGGATATTCTATTGTTATTGAAACTTATTCATAAAGTAAAAGCCATTTCCTTATAATGCTAATGGACAGGATTTTCTTTTAAGTATTAAGATTACAATAGAGGACTTATAAACTTTCGAAAATATCTAATTATAAATATTTACACTGCAATTGCGCTTTTTCCTTAATAATTTCTTAGCAATAACATACACGTTCTTGGTTTTAAGTTGTCATAAATTTGATATGATATAAATTTGTGTTTCTAATATTACATCACAAACTAATCTTTATTCGCCAAAAAATTGTTGCTTAAGTTGTAAAGCTTCGTACACACCTGAACAACAAACCGAGCAACAAACATAACAACGAACCGAAAGCAAACAGAACGACAAACGATCTTTTATGATTTCCACAATCCGAACAACAAACGGAACGTTTGTGCTGTTCCATAATTATTTTCAGTAGTTTTCAGTTCATATATATTTATTATTGAAAAGAGAAAATTGCGGAAAACAAGAAGATAGTGCCAACCAAATTTTTACGCACAAAGAAGAGTAAAAATTATAATTTACTTCGCTTTTTTTATTTTGGAATGCAAATGATGCTAATAGGGACATCATTTTTTCTTGCATTCTTAAACACTGATTAATTTAAAACATTTTTCTTCTGTCAACTCCATAATATTACCTAAAACACAACAAACCCACAAAGGGAGGACAAAAAATAAATAATTTAATTCTCCCGCATAAGTTTGTTCGCCGTTTTGTTTAGATTCGTCCAAACCTGCAAACGCATTCGCGCGCATTTTCTTTGATGTCGGAGAAAAAACCGACAAGTTGCGGGAACGCCGCAAACCGTTCGTGGAACAGTCAAGACTTGCGAATCTGTTTTAAAATTCGTACGTAGCACCGTCCAAATTAATGTTCCGATTGTCGTTCGGTTCGTTGTTCTGTTTGTTCTTCGGTTTGTTGTTCAGGTGTGTACGAAGCTTTACAATAAGCATATTAATATGAACTATATCTTATGAAAGGAAAGTTATGAAACGATTAATTTTAATTATATTGATACCTTGATAGCGTCAATGAGCAGACGCCTCCAAGAATGTATCAATAATAATGGAGGTCACACCCATTATTGATTTCTTATATTTATTTATATAGTAATACCTTTATTTAAAAAAAACGTTTTCATTTAATTTTAAACTATAACTTGGTATCTTAATTATAATTATGTAATAAATTCTTGTCAAAAACTAAATATATACCTTGACAATAAGAATTGCCTTAGTTTTTATTTTCACTTTTATATTAACTACAGAAAAATGAAAGGTCATAAAATATACATTTTGTAAGGACTAAATATTATGAATAGAGAGTTTAATAATTTTTGTTTTAACTTACAATAATTAGTAGTTTAGATTTATTTAAAAATAAGTAATAATCAGTCAACCCAAATAACCATGTTTAGTTTTTTATTTAATTTAAAAGTTATTGCTTGTAGACGTTTTTAAATCAAAATTATTTCTAATTTTATTTTGTAAACATTTCCTAAACAAAATTTTGATTTCGATAATTAATCGAGCTATGGTGTTTAATTAGCGATACCATCAAATATATTCTTTAAAGAAAAAATTAAGTAAGCAACGTAAATTACCTATTTTCTAAAACGTGCTTAGTGTAATGATTCATTCTACAGTCTTTCTATAAGGTAACCCCTGCTAAGACTACCTGCTGTTAGAATTGTAAATGATACCCTTAAGCCCGCTTCACAATGTGCAAACTTTTGTTTACAGAAATTGTGGTGCCCACTTGAAGTACACCATTTTTTTTCTTTCGTTTTTAGGCCAATAAGCTAAAATATGAAGCACAAATGACAATAACATAGTGTATTTGACTGGATTAAATCAGAAACAATTATTTTAGCCCTTGAAGAAATTGGTGGGCATTAATGGGTTAAATGATTTCTTTTTTACATAGGTTGCAAAAGTTTTTATTTGTGTATTATTAACAAGAAAACGTGTTTTTAAATGGTTCTTTATTAGGTTTTAACTGGGATTATTATGTTTAAAAACATTTTTAGAGTTGGGAAACTTTATTGGTTTTGACCTTCAATTTCATCTAAAGTATCTAATTCAGTTTTTAGAAAGATCGTTAAATTTGTTAACTCACTATTGGTGTAATATTCTTTCTTTTCAGCATCCATACGTAAGTCTGCCAAGTTGCATTTTTTTCACAAAAGTATAAGATAGAAACGCGTACTAAAAGTCGAATCCAATAAATTCTATATATGAGAAATCCCATTACATGTTAAAACCCGAATATTGTACAAAAACATATTTTGCAGTTACTTTGAAAGCATGTGTAGGATATAAATTAGAAAAATAAATAAAACCATGTGAAGTCAAACATGATCAAAACCTAAAAATTCAACAAACTTCTACGTAAATAAACCTTCTAACAGACCGATTAAAATCAATATCTATGTGACGTGGGTAGAATTTCCACTTATTTCCGGTTATTGTAGAACATATTCTAGGTGATAAAATTAAAAATAGAGTACACTTAAATTGTTAATTTGAAAAAAATGTGTTTATAATACAAATTAATATTATTTTGCACTTATACAAAAAAATTTATTTTTGGAATATAAAATTGAACGGCATAAAAATTCTAATTTAGCACTTTCAATTTATATATCATATTTTCTTGAGAAGAAAATACATTTCACGACGAAAGTATACGAATGTTAGAGATTAAAGTGATTCATGAAAATCATACATTCTAGCGGAGGTATAGAATTTTCGATTGTATGTTAACACAGTATTTTACTTTTATCGATAATTAGTTAATAGAAAATTAACCATTCAACTCAAAGTTTCTCATACATTTTTTAAGTGAGAATAAAATTTTATAACTCATTGAAAAAAAACAAATTAACTTTCAAATACGTCGAGATATTTGACATAAGTTTTTTCTAAATGTACAACAAATGCTTACTAAAATTCTAGGAAAAACGTAAACACTTAAAAAGAAAAGTTTTTAAAAGAAAGAAACATGAATTATGAATGTTGTTCTATTAAAATGCATTATACAGTTGATTACACCACGGTCCTGTTCTTTTACATTAAACGCATTCCAAAAGTTTATACCGAAATTTACTTAATCACAATTTACAGATTCCAAAAATTTGTAAAACGAATTGGGAGCGTGGTCGTTATTTAAAACAAAATATTACTTCAGCCTCAACTTGAAATTCACAGCCCCGTTCCAATTATTTTGATTTAAAGAACAAAACAAACAAAAAAAACACTGGGACGTCCCTAACTTAATTGGTTTTTATTCTTAAATGCGCGCCAAGCATCATATACGATAATTCTCCAAAGTAAACAATCAATTTACTTCACAGTTGTTCTGTTTTCTTCTGATAAATACAACAATTTAGTTAGTTGTTACACTAAAATTTTTTAATAAAAATAATTGAAATTAAAATCAATTGTTTTCTAATGTATGTAATTTTTACGATTGAGTCAAGGTTTAAAACATAAGTTTACAAAAACAACAGGATTTGGACATCTGATCATGGAACACATACAAAAGTTTTTTAATGGAACAAACAAGATATACTTAATTAAAGTCAAGAAAGCAAACTACAATAATCGAATAATGCTTGAATAATAATAATACGACATAATAAAAATAATTTTACCAAACAGAGGTTTAAAACTTCAAAGACAAAAAATAAATAAGTACATTTGTCATTGAAACCAACAATACGTATTTAAACCAAACAAGATATACGTTTTTAAACCGTTGACAACTCACGTTTAAAGCAAACACTTGCATGGCATGGCATAAAATAATAATATTTTATGGCACGTAAAAAAATAATTTTGGTATAATCTGATTTGACACTATAATCACAGAAATAAGCATCGTATTTACTGAGGAAACCATTTGACAAAACTATTTAAAGGCCGTTGTTAAGTGTTATAAACCTTGATCAATTCCTGAAGGTGTTGCATTTTTGCAAACACAAACATAAGAAATCACAAAATTTTGCACAACTTCGAAAAATCAAAATTATGACCAATTTGTTAAGAAATGAACTTGAAAATTTCCAAAAATTAGTTATTCATGAGATAGGTTATATTGACAAGAATTTTTTGATAATTGTGGTTATAAGACTTGGGAATTGAATAAACAACTATAAAATTAGTGTTGAAGCGCAGAATTTTATTTTTTTTTTTTGAGATATAACCAAAAAACCAAAAAAACAAATTCTTCTTTGTGTCATCACCTCTATGGGTCACCTTCTAGGGTTGTCAGCTTTTGGTGTGTTAACTTTCTACCAACTTCAAACAAAGTACCAAAGTAAAACTTTCCACTTTTGTAATTTCCATCCACAACCACTCGGTGCAGTTAACAAACAGTGGCTGTATAATAACTACGGGATAGGGTTTCTCAGGTAAAACCAATATCACACTATTATAGAACAATTGGTCTAAACATACAAACAATATTTAATTCATAATACTGTCTTACCAAGTTAAATACAAACTTTATGTGGTTGTTTGGCATACCTCTCGAAAGGTCAAGTTGCTAGCAACCGTTAACGGTTATCAAAACATATTGTTTAGAAAGGCGATCGAGATCCATAAACATCAAGAAAATTTCAATAGAAAGGAAAACACGTTGAAACAAAGCAGATCTGAAATTCAAATGTTTAAGAACACTTGAATCGTACTTAGTGAAGATACGCAATTGAGCAACACGATCTACATCAGTCTACATTTAACACCAGAGATGGAAACACCTTTGAAGCAAAACAAAACGATAGAAGGGAATTGTTATGAACGGAAATACCTAATAATTGTATTGATAGAAAATACAATAGTTGTAATACTTTATTTTGAGTAAACGTGCAATACGAGAGTAGGGGAAAGCTAGAAAGACAGCTTTTCATAAGAAAAAGGGCTACGACAGGGATTTCCACTGAGCCTTTGTTTATTTTTTATATTTAAAAGATTAGAGTGAGAAATCAAACGGCAACATGTTTGTGTGGTGGTGGGAAGAAGAATAACGTGGGTACGCAGATGATACGGTGGACTTGGCAAAACGAGAAGAGGGGATAAAACTAATAATAATGGTGATGATAAAATATTTAAAAATCAAGAAATTACAAGTTAATGTAGAAAATACAAAAATTGTGTAGTTTAAGAAGAAAAAAAAGGTAGACGTAAGACAGTGGAATGGAAATTGAGAGGAAGAAATAAAGATGGTGAGTAAGTATAAACATCTAATATATACGGTGAGGTAGACAATAAGGATTAAGAAATTAACTTTATAAAATATTATTTTAACATTTTTCATACTCCACATTATATCTTCCTCCTTTTATCTTTTGCGTCTTACGTGTGTATTTCGTGATTTTTATCTTTTTACATATTCTCTTTATATTTATATCTCTCTTTTTGTCTTGGCGTACCCTTTTCTTTAATAGCATAGTCTCTTTCTTTTTGTCTTAATTTTATTTTTTTCTCTTAACTTCTTCAACACCTCCCAAAATACAGTTTTTATAAATTTTATTATCTTTCTATTACATAATCAAACATTTTCTATTCACCCCCCCCGCCCATTTTCAATACTTCATTAAACTATCTCCGATCCGTATTATTATTACATTTTTTTAATTATTTGTATTTTCTATATTTTTCTTCCATCTTGTTGTCAAAACGATTTTTTTATTTCTATAATCTTCCCTATCTTTTTGTTAATTATCTTTATTATATGATAACATGTTTTTCTATTTTAACACATTCTTTTACAATCCTAAGGAGAAAATATTTCTCTCTATTTCTAGCTCTTTATTTGTTGATTCTCAAATATTACTGTCGGTCCTCGTTCTCTTCTTTACTGTTTGCTAATCCACTAACAACTTTTTTCTATTTCCTTCTCAGTGCTTTGCATAAATTTATTATCTTTGTTTATAATATTCAAGCTATAAATTTTTCTCCTCCACATTTTCTCAATCCTTCTTCAACTTTTATGCATTTCCACTATTCTCCATGTATTCGATTTGCTTTTTGAGCTTTCCGTTTTTTAAATTTCTCGTTGCTTTTTTTTTACTTTTTTCCATACTTCTCATTTTTCTTCTATATTCCATGCTCCTTAACTTTATTTTCAGTTTATCGTCATAATTTTCTAGCAACTTCATTCTTCCATTTCCATCTCATCTATTTATATTCCTGAACTCTTCATTTTTTTTGTTATTTTCAATTGGTCATAACGTTGTTATTTTATTATTTTCTTTGTTTTTTAGTATTTCTCTTATCTCCTCTTATTCTTTTCTTTTCTACCGACTTTTTTTAATTCTTTAGTAGGCTAATATTCTTCTATGCTTACGCGTCTTTTTCTACCTTATTGTTTTCCTTTTTTTCTCTTAACACTAGATAGCGGGTCATTTGAATTTTATAAAGCTTGTAAAACTTTGCGTTTTTTCCCATTTTTGATTATTTCAATCGCCTCTCTGATTACCTTCCAGTATAGTATTAAGCTGTACCTTGTGCTATGGGGTAGTCGATTTTGAAGGCGGTTATTTAGTGGTCGATTCGTTGTTCTTATGAAAGTCCTGTATTTTTTAATTATCAATTGTTATTTTGTTTTGTTTTTAGTGTTTAAAAAAGTATGGTTTTTCTTATTTTTAATATTAATCGCTCTACTATGAAGCCTTTAAAACTCTCGTGTTTTGAAGGGAATCCCCAAAGGCTCAAGGATGATCACTGCCAGAAAATTAAGCAGCCTAATCAAACAAAGCATCCTTCTAAAAAATAAAATTTTTGACACAATCTTATGTTATTCTCTTACAAAGCCCTAACATACAAAATAAAAATTTATGCAGTGCTTAACATTGTTGGTTAAGAAAAACATATACACTTTCTCCCTACCGTCTCAGAAACATTTGAAGCTAGAACCTACCACAGTCAAGAAACGGATTGAAACCAAAATAGCCGATTTTGACATTTGTGGGACTGTAAAACTTTTTGTCTTCTAATAACTGATTTACTCTATCTAATAATGACACCAACAAATCCTTGGTGTTAAAAAACCAAGTTATTCACTAAATCCCCAGTTTTCCCCTTGCCTGCTATAGAGAATAAAGTCTTAGAAGTCGACATTAACTTAGTCGGGTAAGGAATTCTTTCCTTTCCTTCTGGCTTAGCCTCGGTGATGGATAGTTTACGACTACAACATCTCAAAGAACGTATCTGTCATGTTGTTTGATAAGCTGAACAACACGTTTTGAACAATATCACCGACCTCTGCAATTGATGTTCTCTAGAAATATTTTTGAAGGCACTTGTCGTTTCATTTATACTGCGTTCTTCGTAAGAAGGTTGGGTTGAGTGGTTATCGGTGGCGTTTTCAAAGATTGGCTGCTAAAGTTGCTTGTTTAAGTGTAATTTTTAACCTAGAATTTAGCCCCTAATTTAATCTCTTGAATCATTATTAAACGTTTGGTACTTGTCGATGGCACTTCTGTGACGATCCAGATATGTATTGTCATCAATGACTTCAACAAAATAATCACACGGAACTTTATTTCTGTTGTGGAAATATTGATGACGATATTTGAAAAAAATCAAAATATTGCACCAGGTATTCAACAGAGTCATACATTTTATTTTTATTTGGAATCTACTATGGTAACTTTATGTATACAGTTTTACTCAAAAATGGTACTTTTGAGATATCCATTTTTAAACATTTAATTGGGTCAATATCGGCCTTAAGATATTTTACGTTTTTAGGTTATTACTTGAAGTATCACATTCAAATTTTATTCACACTTAGGGCCATAACGACCCTAACTGTCTATGATTTAAAAGTTGACATTGATTATACAGGATATGAGACATGTTTTTTCGGGTAACATTTAAAATAAAAATTTGAAATAAATAGAACTGTTTTTATTGACTAGTAAAATTTAAGATAAGCCCTTAGCTAAACCGTCCCGTTTTCTATGTTAAAATTGTCTATCTTGTTTCTTCGCATAAAAATATTAATTTTCTATCTAGTTCGTTTAAGTCTTTATCTCTTCATTTGTTTTTGCAATTCACTACTATTTGCCCTATTTCTGTGTTCTCGCATTAAAATCCCACTTCTATCCATTTTCCCTTTTTGTACATCACCTAACATTTCTTCAATATCTTTCATTGTTTTCCCTTTCTTTTTTTTTTCTTCTATTTTTAACTTCCTTTCTTTTGCTCGGGTTTTTCCTTTCTCTCATTCTCCAAACAATTTTGTTCATTATCCAAGCTACATTCTAAAACACTAATTTATTTCCCATTCCTCTCTTTCTTCATTTTTTAAACCAAGACAATCGCGCATATTTGTTGTTTTATAATAAATTAAATCCTGTAAATGAATTAAAATCAAAGTAAGATATGCGTAATTATTTACGTGTAATTGGCAATTAAATTTACCAAAAAATTGTTTTCAAAATTAAATATTGAAACAATTCTCACATTTCACAGAATTTTGCAACTAACATTTTTAGAATGTAATATACTCATAAATAATATTATAAAAATTAACTTAAGTTTAACATCAAACTTTTGTTTTTCAAAAAAAAACTTTTAAATAAATTATTAAAATATTAGCCCTATCATATTTTTCAGATAATTTTAGGTACAAAAATATTAAATTTTACCAACGGGAACTTATAAAATACAAATTCTTTTGAAGCATTAAATTTAATAATATCACAATGCATGTACAGCAGCTCACGAATATTCAATAGAATCTTCAATACAATGTTGCATATAACATCAAGAATCAAATTGCGAATGGTAGACAAGTGATATTACCCTTCATGCACACTATTTTACGTGTTAGCTTCTATTACAACGGATTCTACATTATCATTTCAGACATTTTTCAACATTACATTTCAAGAATACTAAATACTCGAGGGAATCTAATTTTTTGTACGTATAAATCCATTATGACAGTTACAATTTATCAAAAAGAAATTGAAAAAGACGAGTTTTTAAGTCGGCTGTTGTAATATCTCATTTTTTTTTAGAAAAGTCTGGAAGTACATTAATTGCGGGAATAATTTAGGACTTGAATAAATTATAATCCTTTTAAGTTAATGTTAAGGATTGTCCTTTAAAATTGGACCTCCTTGAAAACCTGGAATTGAGCGGCATCTTGAAAATTTGTTTTAATTTCGTCGATATCTCCGGTGATATAAACTTTAGAGTAAAAACGTGGTTATGGAAATTAAGAGAGTTAATTTCTTTACAAAATAGTTTTTATAATTTATCTCATCAATATTTTAAGGACATTAGACCAATTCTGTGCATAAACGAACTGAGCTAACAGCAAACAATAGTTTTGTGCAGCCGAAAATGTGATATTTTCATAGTTTGCACTTATACAGGGTGTAGCACCTAAACTCTCTTGGACTATAGGCTCCTTTATCATAAAAGTTTTAAAAAAGTTTAAGAGCAAAATTGTTTGCAATTATTGTCGCCATGCCCATAAAATATTTTGGTCACCAATGGCGTGCCATATTCCACTGGCGTATCAAATTTATTTTTTTAATAGAATACCCTATATTTTATTGCAGATTTAGAAAGCACTCAAAGAGTACTTCTTTTTATGTAACATGTTATAAACCTAACTTTAGCGGTTTCGATGTTATGACCGCTTCCCCAAAAATTGACCATTTTGGAAATTTTCTTGACAGAAACTAAATTGCGCCGGCGGGTAATTTTTGTATTGAGGGGATAGGCCTGTTCTACTTTTACGTATTTTTATTTTGGGTACTTTATGGAAAAAGAAAATTTTTGATTGATATTCTCAAGTTGTCATTTTTTCGAAAATTTCAAATTTCACTCCCTAAAAAATTACAGCGTTGGATACCCAAAACTTCAAATTTTTATTGGTACTACTAAATAACACATTACCTGAAAAATTACACAAAAATTAAACTTCGATTTGTAAAAATCGGCCTTTTCCAAAAACCTACAAGTGTGGCATGATTTAAAAAAATACCTAAAATGTCAAATTAAGACTCAACTAAGTTTTTTTTTTCTGATAAACGTTGTTAAAATGCTCCCAACTCAAGAAGAAATGGTTGACATGTTTTTATTCTTGGAGGTTATTAAAAATTTTTATTAGCGCCAGATATCATGGCAGAGCACATTCCCATCCACGGGCCCTTCAAAGAATCTTGAATAAGTTTACAAATACCCAAGTAAAAAAATAGAATTTAAACTAAATGTTCAAAATGACGACATTCCTTTTGGAGGCATAGCCGCACCCTCGACTCGCAGGCCCTAGACACCTCCCTTGAGGACTTCTGATAAACCACGGAAAACTGCACGTATTGTCTCCCGCATGTCCTTGGTAGTAGTTAGTACCGTGTTGTAAACTTCATTCTTGATGTACCTCCACAAGAAGAAGTCGAGGGAGTGATGTCTGGTTGGCGGCCACTTACTGGACCCCACGACCAATCCACGAATCCGCAACCTTTCATCGAGATATTCCCGAACAACATGGCTCAAATGTGCAGGAGCTCCGTCGTGTTGGAAAACCATCCGTCGTCGAGTGGTTAAAGGGACATCTTCCAAGAGTTGAATAAAATCGTCACAAACTGCCATTCAAGTGCCCCTCAAAGAAGTACCGACGCAGAAGGTGTTTGCCCACTATGCCACCCCAAACATTCAATGACCATCTTTTCTGATGGTTTCCAATTCTCATGGCGTGCGGGTTGTCATCGGCATAATAATGACAGTTATGGCGATTGACGACATCATTTTTATGAAAGGTCAATTCATCAGAAAATAACACGCGCATAAGAAACGATTCTTTTGATGGATTTTGTTGGTAACCCGCATGCATAAGTCCTGCTTGAGTTGAAAGTCTTGAGGTTGTAAATCTTGTAGAGCTGAATCTTGAACGGATGGAACTTGTACGTCTGAAGAGTAGGATGCACAGAACACTTAAAAATTTTACGCACACTGATTTTACACAGCTGCCGCTAGAATTTGCAATGCATTGTCTTTGGTCAAACTGGCTTCGTTCTAATTCTTTTTGCTCGTTTAACACTCCCAGTAGTTGTAATCAATTCAACATTTTTTGAAAAGGTCTGTGGATAAAAACCATGTTAACCACTTCTTCTTGAGTTGGGAACATTTCTGTAACGTTTGATCAGAAAACAAACAGAAGGTGTCTTTTTTTGAAAGGTCTGTGGATAAAAACCATGTTAACCACTTTTTCTTGAGTTGGGAGCATTTCTGTAACGTTTGATCAAAAAACAAACCGATGGTGTCTTCAGGTAAATCTTAATTTGACTTTTTTAAGTATTTTGACAACTGCACATCTTTTGTTTTATCATAACACACTTGTAGGTATTTAGACTGGCGATTATTGACAAATCGGAGATTTTTCTGTAAATTTTTTCAGGCAATGGGTTTTTTTGTAGTACCAATAGAAAATTTGAAGTTTCGGCTATCCAACGCTGTAATTTTTTTAAAAGGGTGTTATTTAAAATTTTCAAAAAATTACAATTTGCGAATGCCAATCAAAAATTTTTTTTTTCCATAAGTACCCGAAAATAAAAATACGTAAAGGTAGAACAGGCCTCCACCTATCCCTCAAATAAAAATTACCCGCCGGCGCAATTTAGTTTCTGTCAAGAAAAATTTCCAAAAATGGTCAAATTTTGGGAGAAGCGGTTATAACATCGAAACCGCTAAAGTTAGGTGTATAACATGTTACAGAAAAAAAGTACTCTTTGAGTGCTTTTAAATCTGCAATAAAATATAGGGTATTCTATTTTAAAAAAATAAATTTGATACGCCTGTGGAATATGGCACGCCATTGGTGACCAAAAATATTTTATGAGCATGGCGACGATAATTGCGAACAATTTTGCTCCTAAACTTTTTTCTAAAACTTTTATGGTAAAGGAAATATGGTTCGACAGAGTTTAGGTGCTACACCCTGTATTGCGGATACATTTGTTTAACACTAATTTGGTAAAATATGACGGTGGTTCAGAAATGCGAGTAAACTGATATAGTAATTAAGGGCACAATTTTTTTAAGGTTTGAATACTGAAAATTAAAACATTTTTGCAATTTTATTTGGTATTAAATTGTAAATGTCGTTTATGTAGAACTGTTAGTTAACGTTGAAGGCCATTTTAATTGGCTAATGTCTGGTTTTTTTTACCTCCACTTAATATTACCTGTCGGTTAGTCACCTCGGAAATCCGGTATTCTAAAAATTTGATTGTCTCAATAACTGTGTTTCCATAGTAGTTAACTAAGTGTACATTTTTATTTTTTCGTTTAATACAAATTATTATTATTATTAAAAAAATTACCATTATTCTTATGTCTTTTTTTTTTAACTCTAGCCTTTTAAACTTCGTCGCACCGAGAGGGTACAACTGCACCCGACAATCATATTTGGTTATAATTTCAACTAATATTGGTAATACTGCACCACGATTTTATTTATCTCTAATACACCTTATACAATATTTTGCAGGTTGTAATGACAAAATAGTTTTTATAATATTCACGTAAAAATAAAAACTGGTCAGGGGTACGTTTGTATCCGCACGGTGCTCAAGCGATATTGTTGCAACTCAATCGTCGCGCACAGCATATTGCAGTTTCTTACTTAGCCGATGCGATGATTGTCGGGTCTGAGCTTGTCAGTTTACACTTCACTTTGTAGTGAAAGGAAGTTTCTTTTCTGTTTGTGTTAAAAATTTGGTATGGTTGATAATATAAAGGTGCGTAATCCTAACAGACTGACTGATGAAGAGTTGGAACAGTTTTTGTATGCGAATTTTGATGACGACGTCTTGCAAAACCTTGACAGATAGTGACCTTGAACCGGAAATTGTAGAATGTGAAGACAATGTAGTTACAATAAAAAACAATTAACTAGAATCGATTAGCACCGGTATGGGTGAAAATCAAACTAGCTTGAAGAAGAAGTCCTACCGTACTACCAGACCAAGACTAAGGTAAATTGGAGTAAATTACCATTTAGACAAACTCGTCCAACTAAGGAAAATATAATAAGAAAAAAAGGCAGGACTAACTCCTTATTAAAGCTGTAATATTTCCTCTGAACTGGATTCATTTCACTTTTTTTTAATAAAAATATATTATTGTTTCATACACCAACAACAGGGCAGAAAAGGTAACAAACATTTTCTATTGTATATGTTTTGTTTACTTTTTATTTGCAGGTATTCATGCAATGGAATAATGCTAATCCAGATAAAGAGCAACGTACATGGAAACCAATCGATGCTGTAGAAATCAAAGCCTATATAGAAATTATAATTATTTTGGGTGCTTTTGCAAGCTTCAAAGAATCTATATCAATGTTGTGGTGCTCTAAAAAAGGTTATTCGAGGCCGATTATTGCCGCATTAATGTCTCGTGCACGTTTTCAAGCCATTACTGTATTTCTCCGATTTGATGACTCGAGTACAAGAGTGACTAGAAAAGCAGCTGATAAATTGGCACCAATCAAAAAAATCTTCAACATATTTGTAAACAATTTTAGTAAAGCCTACAATCCTGGAAGTCACGTTACTGTGGACAAGCAAATGGTGTCATTTAGAGGTCGTTGCTCATTTCGGGTATACATGAAGAGTAAACCCGATAAGTATGGGCTAAAAATATGGGCATCAGCTGACAGTGGTAATGCATACACTCTGAACATGCAACCATATTTAGGCAAAACTAACAATGTAGCTGAAAAGAATCAAGGAGAAGGAGTCTTAGACTTAGTCGGCTGCTTAGGGTCTGGATACGGGATTACGACGAACAATTTTTAGTAGTTTACAACTGGCAGATAAATTACTAGAAAAAGGAATGACTCTGTGTGGTACATTACGCAAAATAAACCATACATTCCTCTCGAATTGTTGCCAAAATCTTATAAACATGTTTTTCTAGTATGTTTGCTTTCAAACAGCGGCACACAATGGTGTCCTATGTTCCAAGTAAAAAGAAAAAGCAGTGTTGCTACTATCCACAGAACATCATGACGATGCAGTTTCTGGAGAGAACAACAATTTTAAGCCGGATATCATACTACACTATAACAAAACAAAAGGAGCTGTAGATACTAAAGACCAGATGGTCAAAGAATATTCAGCTCGTCGAGTTACCAACCGATGGCCAATGGCAATGTTCGGACAATTTTTAGACGTTGCTTGTGTAAACGCATATGTATTGTGGGGACTCAAATTCCCAGAAAAGGTCCAGATGTAAAGACTCTCAAAAATTATTTCTTTTGACGCTAGGAGAATCGCTAATTAAAGACAACGTAGTTAGAAGACTTGAAACAGAAACGAAAATGCACACAACGATTAAACAATACATATTTGATGTTTTCCAGATTTGACAAACAAAGTTTTAGAACGTGATGAACTTGATTCCATTCCAGTAACCCTTGGGGAAGCGTTCTCCTTATTCTTTACTCAGATCACCCAGATTCTCAGGAAACGGTCTAAATGGCTGAAGAGGGAAATGTAGCTTAATGTTCATGTTGCATCAAGTCGCTGTAAGTTCAGCATTAGTTTTTGAATGTGTTGATGGTAGTCAGCCGACATTTGATTTCCCAAGAAATTTTTCACCAACCAAACGAACTCATCCCAAGCAGATTTTTCAACAACTGTCATGCAACTGGTAAAATATGGATCATTTATTAATTTTCTGATCTAAAGACTATTAAAAATGCCAGTTCTTATCTTTTCAGTACTCAGTCTGGGAAACATTCTTGTGATATACTTAAAACATTCTCCCTCCTTGTCAAAAGCTTTTTACATACTGTTTGATTAGCCCTAATTTAATATGCAGAGGAGGCAGTATTATGCGGTCTCTTGATACTAGTGGAACATTTATCACATTTAGCATTCCTGGAACTAAGGCCTCTATAACAGGCCAACTTTTCTTAGTCTAGTGCTTAGTTTTAGCTCAGCTGTCCCATAAGCATATGAAACAGGGATATTTCGTGTACCCCCTTGCTGACCCAACAGGAAAACCATTTTCAGATCTACGCATATAACCCATTTATGTTTTATGTACTTTATTTTCTCCAGAACTAATGATATTGTAGGATATTCTTCTTTTACTTGTGTTGAATGCACAATAGGCAAAGTTTATTGCCATTATGCAAAAGTACACATTTAAGACAGCGTTTCAAGGAATTTATAAATAGACATTGCCGTCATTAAGCCAGAAATATTGTTGCAAAATACAAAATCATCCTCTTCAGAAAAGAAAGGGGGTAAATTTGTTTCCCGACTGCGATAAACGGATATAATTGTATCGGGTGTTACGAGATTTCTTTCTTTCTGGCAATGTGTGAGTGGATGTATTAGGTTCGGACTGTAGTACTGACAAATTACTAGAACTCAAAACAGGCCTAATAGCAGATTGCTAGCTGGGATAAATTTACAATTTTTCGATTTGTCCAGTAATGTTCACAACACAAAAATAGCAGTCATCGTGATGGCTTGATTGTTTACGCCAGATCATGGGACTTTTAAACTTAAAAGTACGTCTTTTCTATTTGTCCACAAACGTAAAAACTTGACACAATTCCTACACACTAAATTTGGGATCTAAGATTTAACATTTATTTGTAATGGCTTCCCAAAGTAGTCTATGTAACCGTATTTCACAAACTCAGACACATTCAATTAAGGCACGTTTTTGATTTACTTCCTAAAGTGTTTCGCTATAACGGCAAAAAATTTGTTTTCAATGTCAATATATCTACATGTTGCTAAAATGAACCAAATTACTATCTAGGAAAAAACTTTAAGTATTTTCCGAAAATTTTAAGAATGGAGATATCGATGAATCTGCTGATTATGTCACATTCCAAGCAAACCGAGAATGGTTTAAAAATTTAAAAATAGATTGAATTTGCATAATTTGAAAATGAAAGGTAAAGCAGCTAGCGCCGATGAAGCCGCATCTAAGGAATATGGAGATCCAACAAGAAAGCCTGGATGACTAAAAGTTATTGTTCAGGATTGGTTCAAAAATCTATTTTGTTCAGAAGTGAAAATATTTGCGAGACAATAAGTTAAGCAACAAGGCTTTGCTAATTTTGGATAATGCACCAGGACACCCTACTAATTTATCGGAACTATCTGAAGATGCTATGACTGAGTGCCTTCCAAAAATACAAAAGCGCTGATTCAACCAATGGATCAGGGTTCAATAGTCACTTTAATGCACATTACCTACGCCGAACTACTTATTAGAGAAACCGATGGTGATTCTTTAATTACAACATATTTTGAAAAAACTATAACATCAAGGATGCTGTTGACAGCATCAGTGAATCATGGAAGGAATTAAAATTAACAACAATAAACCATGTTTGGAAAAAAAACATGGCAGAATGTGTAAAATGTACTGATGCAGAAGTTAATTTTCTTTCTAAAATTAGGCAAAACATTTTGAATCTAGCACATGATTTCGGATTTGAAGGTTTGAACAAACGTGATGTGTTTGATCTACTTGAAGCTCATAGAAAACCCCTTTCAAATAAGGAACTTCTTCAGTTGCAATCAGAACTGGCACTCGATGAAGAGGCAGAGTCTGTTGTATCCAAACAGCTAACATCAAAAAAAGTTGTCAAAAGCTATTTTCTGTTTCAAACAAAAATAATGACAACAGTGATCTGCAGGTTACCATTTATTCATCGTCTTCAGATTAACACAATTTAAACAAAATTATATACGTTGTGAGAGTGATAGAAGGGACAAAGTGTGATAAATAAAAAGTGAGTGATAGACAATGTAAAACATAAACAAGGACTTGTAGAAGGGTGAAAATGCGGGGTTTAAACAAATTTAATTATAAAAAGTTGGGTTATGAATCCAAACAAAATTTAAAGACAAAATGCAAAACGGCGCAATATTGTTTCAAGAAGAGAAAGACAAGGAAAGAAGGGCAGAAAAACAGAAGAAGAATGGCAGTAATTAACAAGAAAATTAATTATAAAAATTAAAGGAAACTGCAGAAAAACTAAGGGTTCAGATAAACATTCGGTAGATGGCAGCACAAAAACCGACGCGGCGTAACGGATTTATTTGAATAAATTGATAAACAAGTTAGCCATAGATCCGGAAGTAATAAATAGAGGTGCGAAAAGAGACGCTCAAAGAGTTCAGAAATCACAACGTAAAGGCGTACATCGTTGCGAAGAAAATACCACAAAAGTTAAATAGATGACGTCACGATAAAACAATTAAAAATTAATAAAAGTGCTAAGTGCAAAAGGAGTTAAAATCCACAGCGTAAAGGCATACATCATGTGCAAAGAAAAATACCTCAAAAATTAAATAGATGACGTCACGATAAAAATAATTCAAAAGTAATAAAATTGGTAAGTGCAAACAAAGTGAGAAGTTGAAGGAGTACAGTAATAAAACTAAACAAAATAAACAGGGAAAGTAAATACTCACCAATGAAAGTGATCCGGAAGGTAAAAGGTCCGTGAACCTAGGGTGAATGAACGGTCGAGCTGCGCAAAATTGGAACGACGTAGGAGTAACCTAAAAAGAAAGTAAAAGATCATCGGAAGCATCGAATACAACAAAAATACTCACCGTCGAAATTGGCGTTATGACCAGGTAGATTTAGTTTAAGTAGGAATAAGTTTATAAAGTAGTTGTGGGTCAATTAGGTTAAGAACTCATGTAAATAAGCAACGTGCACGAAATCAAGACTTGCGCGTAATGCAGGGCACGTGAAAATTGTATACGTTGCCAAACTTACCATTTGTCAAAGTTTTGTAAATAAATTTCTAAAATGGTGTTAGTTAAAATAAATTATTGTTGAGCCGAGAAGGTGTTTTAATGAAGGGAATAAGACAAATAACACAAAATTTAGTGACAGAAATTGTTTGGATAGTAGGTGTACAAAACGCGTGCATGTGAAAACATTTTGTTTCCCGGTAAAAAGTTACCATTGAGAGAAGGAGCCTAACATTAAAACAAAACTAAATTTACCCCTTTGTCATCGCAATGTATACAAACACAAATTTTTATATAACATAAAGTTGTTTAATTTTTTGTCTATAGATTGTTGTTGGTTTTGGAGTCTGTTATTATTTTATGTACAAATGTATGTACTTTTTATGTATGTATTTTTAATTTTAATGTAATAAAAGAAAATGCATTTTGAATGATCAATCATGTTATATATTTAAAAAATTTGAAACCAATCCCATTGAATTTGTATAAATTTGTATTGGAATAATTGATTTCTCATACGGCTTTTTGCTTTTCGGCCGAAGTTTTTGTAGAACGTGTCTAGGCCGTAAATCCTGAGTTTATTTCCTCATAAAAATCGACGTTACTGAAAAACAGTTTACATGCCGATCGCTTCCAAATGCACAAGCATGCCTGCTTTATTACCAAAATTTAAAAATGACTACGATTGATTATCTTGGTACATGTGGACTCAAGAGTCGAGAAAATTGATGATACATTTGCATTGAGGACACCTTTAGAGCCCGATGTCCACAAAGTTCATTGTGGCACAACAACCTGATGCGAATTCAATAACGGCGAAATATGAAAGATTTATTCAATTCTTTTTTTTCTTTTTCTAATGCTTTATTCGATGGGTTAGAGAAATTTGTCCCCAACACTTAAAAAACATTTTGTGAAAAATGGCGATAATTCTGGAGTAAAATTACTTAAAAGATTGATATTTAATTTCTTCCTTTCTGGAAAAGATATTTGACAATTTTGCCTTTATCTTTATCGAAAGCTGATCGCACTAAACAAGAAAGACGGTTGGCATACGTCCCATCCTTATTGGATTGACTTTTCGCCGTATGCTCAGCAAACTTGTATGCCAACAAATCCGTGAGGTGTTAGTGCCACATTTTTCTCAACGCTACTTAACTTCCGATTGTGTAAATGATGTAAAAGCAGCAATTCATGCAACACGAACTTTCTTCTAAATTTCTTATCCTAAAGCAAGTTTAAAAATTGACGTGAAAAATGCTTTCAACAGCATCGAGATAAAATCCATGTGAGACTTAAAATCTCGTCGTTTTACACTTCCCTGCTGCAATGCTACGAGGACCCCTACATTTCCTCAAAGTTGTCATTTTTCTAATTGGTGGTTTTCAAACTTCATCTATACTAAGAAACTATTGCTTTTGTTAAAATTTAAAAAATGGTTGTTTCGCCAGATAAACGCCATTACGTTATTTTTGTATACCTACATCGGGTTCAGCTTGTGTTGTCAAACACCTGTAAAAAACTCATTACGATTTTTACCTAAAAAATTTGATTTTCTTTGTCACCAACGTTACTATCATCTATAACTTCTGTCTGGTTCTTGCAGTAACTGTATGCTAATTTGTCGACACCATAGAATCGTGATAACGGGTCGCCTACAAAACCTTCTCCTATGACACCTTGAAGCCGTTTTCTATTAGCTATCAGCGGCCTTCTGCATTTCACTTTGTTATCTTAGAAACCCAAAGAATTTAGATTTTCTCTGTTCCATTTTATTCTACTTTAATAAGTTTCATATTTGTACGTAGGTACACCTTATTTCGTGACCGATAATATTTTGCATTTACGTTTAGATTTAAGAACGCGTTTGGGAAGATTTTCCGTTTTACGGAAGGCCTCCGTGTAAAATAAGAATTTCCGGTATAAGCATCTATTTTAGGATTCATTTCCTGAAGGTCATGTATGGTACAATTGAGAAAATTTACCCGTAATTTTGTTTTTATTGTTTGCGATACATTTCTAATAAAGAAACAATCGTTTGTCTAAAGTAGTTGTTTATATCTTAACTACATGTTTTATTATTGTTAATTTTTATCGATATCCGGCTTATAATGTCAAAAGTTAATTACCTAAATTTTACACTGTACTTATTTTGTCTTGCTAAACAGGTTATTTTTCCTGTTCTATTGTATATGTAAGGAAACCAACACATAAATATAATTCACTAGTCTCTTCTAGTAACAGTTTGTTTATTTCTGGTCTTGTTATCCTAGTGTTTTTATTTTATTTTATTGACCCGCTCTAAAGAAAATCCATTTAACAAAAGGGTCAGGTACACTCATGAAATTTAAAACTTGGACACCACAATTTCTGTAAACAAAAGTTTGCACATTGTGAAGCGGGCTTAAGGGTATCATTTACAATTCTAACAGCAGGTAGTCTCAGCAGGGGTTATCTTATAGAAGGACTGTAGAATGAATCATTACACTAAGCACGTTTTAGAAAATAGGTAATTTACGTTGCTTACTTAATTTTTTCTTTCAAGAATATATTTGAAGGTATCGCTAATTAAACACCATAGCTCGATTAATTATCGAATCAAAATTTTGTTTAGGAAATGTTTACAAAAATAAAATTAGAAATAAATTTGATTTAAAAAAACGTCTACAAGCAATAACTTTTAAATTAAATCAAAAACTAAACATGGTTATTTGGGTTGACTGATTATTATTTATTTTTAAATAAATCTAACCTACTAATTATTGTAAGTTATTAAAAAAATCATTAAACCCTCTATTCATAATATTTAGTCTTTACAAAATGTATATTTTATGACGTTTTATTTTTTCTGTAGTTAATATAAAAGTAAAAATAAAAAACTAAGGCAATTCTTATTGTCAACGTATATATTTAGTTTTTGACAAAATTTATTACATAATTATAATTAAGATTTTGTACACACCTGAACAACAAACCGAGCAACAAACATAACAACGAACCGAAAGTCAAACAGAACGACAAACGATCTTTTATGATTTCTACAATCCGAACAACAAACGGAACGTTTGTGCTGTTCCATAATTATTTTCAGTAGTTTTCAGTTCATATATATTTATTATTGAGAAGAGAAAATTGCGGAAAACAAGAAGATAGTGCCAACCAAATTTTTACGCACAAAGAAGAGTAAAAATTATAATTTACTTCGCTTTTTTATTTTGGAAATTTCCCGCCCAAATGATGCTAATAGGGACATCATTTTTTCTTGCATTCTTAAACACTGATTAATTTAAAACATTTTTTCTGTCAACTCCATAATATTACCTAAAACACAACAAACCCACAAAAGGGAGGACAAAAAATTTTCTTTGATGTCGGAGAAAAAACCGACAAGTTGCGGGAACGCCGCAAACCGTTCGTGGAACAATCAGGACTTGCGAATCTGTTCTAAAATTCGTACGTAGCACCGTCCAAATTAATGTTCCGATTGCCGTTCGGTTCGTTGTTCTGTTTGTTCCTCGGTTTGTTGTTCAGGTGTGTACGAAGCTTTACAATAAGCATATTAATATTAACTATATCTTATGAAAGGAGAGTTATGTAACTATAATTAACGACTTAACGTTACGTTAGTAGATTTCATTTACTATTTATACATATTTTCTTGGAACATTCGATAATTAACTATCGTGATATGATGACCCTATACTTCGCAGGTTGTGCGCAACGGATACAAGCAAATAACTTGGAGCTGTTACCCTGGCCAGCAAAAAGCCCAGATTTTAACATTATCGAAAATGTTTGGGCTCGAATACTTGCTGTTATCCGAAGACAACAAGGGCCAAATTTTATACCAGTAAACCGTAATGCACTAATTGAGCCATTGATACCGCATGAAACGATTAATATTAATTATATTGATAAACCAACAGAAAAACACAAAAACTGCACCAAAAACTTGACTCGGACACGTGTTTCAACAGCTAAGCTGTTATCATCAGCGATACCGATCGGTATAGTTTTTGTACAGTTTTGTTTTTTCTTTTTGTTAAATAAACACTACAGTATTAATGTTGTTTCCTTTGATATTGATACCTTGATAGCGTCAATGAGCAGACGCCTCAAGAATGTATCAATAATAATGGAGTCACACCCATTATTGATTTCTTATATTTATTTATATAGTAATAAATTTATTTTAAAAAAAAACGTTTTTCATTTAATCTTAAACTATAACTTGGTATCTTAATTATAATATGTAAATAAATTCTTGTCAAAAAACTAAATATATACGTTGACAATAAGAATTGCCTTAGTTTTTATTTTCACTTTTTATATTAACTACAGAAAAAATGAAACGATCATAAAATATACATTTTGTAAGGACTAAATATTATTATGAATAGAAGTTTAATGATTTTTTTAATAACTTACAATAATTAATAGGTTAGATTTATTTAAGAATGGGTAATAATCAGTCAACCCAAATAACCATGTTTAGTTTTTGATTTAATTTAAAAGATTATTGCTTTTAGACGTTTTTTAAATCAAAATTATTTCTAATTTTATTTTGTAAACATTTCCTAAACAAAATTTTGATTTGATAATTAATCGAGCTATGGTGTTTAATTAGCGATTACCTTCAAATATATTCTTCAAAGAAAAAATTAAGTAAACAACTTAAATTACCTATTTTTCTAAAACGTGCTTAGTGTAATGATTCATTCTACAGTCCTTCTATAAGATAACCCCTGCTGAGACTACCTGCTGTTAGAATTGTAAATGATACCCTTAAGCCCGCTTCACAATGTGCAAACTTTTGTTTACAGAAAGTGTAGTGTCCAAGTTTTAAATTACATGAGTGTACATAAAAAAGAAAAATCAATAAAATTAAATATATACACGCAAAATAATTTTTAGAATGCAATTTATACAATAAAGGAATAATCAAAAATTTATAACAGTAATA
Source organism: Abscondita cerata (assembly GCA_030710515.1). Lineage (NCBI taxonomy): Eukaryota > Metazoa > Arthropoda > Insecta > Coleoptera > Lampyridae > Abscondita > Abscondita cerata. The sequence goes on from JALBCR010000997.1 coordinate 489,278, forward strand.
TTAATATAATAATACAACAAATTAAATTAATTAATAATTATATACATAATGAATATTGAATTAATGAAACAATAATAATTATGAATTAAGTATGGAGTACGATGTACAGTATGAATGACGGCCATTTGGGATTGATGGAAAATATCAATGTCGATTTATGTTTGTAAGCTGTTATCTAATCTGCATATTTCATGAATTGGCGAATGACGCATGATATTAAATTATATTTATAATATAGAAAGTTGAGTAATTGCGCAGACTCTTTTGGGGGAACATTAAAACGAAGTAACGATTGGGCATGACTATCGTCAACAAAACTATTTATTATTTGAACAAATGTGTGATTAATAACATTAACCGTCAAGACCCTAGTAACTCAAATAGAAAGTCTTTCAGTAAATTATTTTGCGGAAAACCTCTAGTAGGATATATACGATCAACTCGAAACCATAAAGTTTTTAATAATCTATAGTTTCTAACAAATGAATATGATAAATATAATGAGGTCTCCAAATTATGGCGTCATACTCTAGTTTCGATCTAACAGGGAATTATAAAGCCTGATTAATGCATAATTTCTATGCAAATTCACGTATTATTTACAAATAATGAATTCTAACGTTTTAAGACACGAAGTGTGCTAGTGATATGGTCATGAAAGTAAGCTTGGAATCAAATGTAACTCAAGGCCCCGCGCAGGTGTTACTCTTTAAAGAACAACGTCATTTAAGAAATAATCACAGTATGTTGAAAGTTTTCTGGCGGCTGAAAGATAGAACTTTGCATTTACTGATATTTAGATGAAGTAGATTTTGCTTACACTAGTTTAGAACATTATTTAAGTTATTTTGCAGTTTCATACAGTCATCAACAGAAGAGATTCTACTGTAAAATCTTCACATCATCAGCTAATAAGGTGTTCCACATCAATGAAAAGACACAATGTCGTTTAAAAGTATATTAAATAATAAAAGTGCTAAATTGGAACACCTTGTGACACACCGAATGTAGGTTTAAAGATAGAAGATTTATGCCCCCAATATTCAACGTACACTCATGAAATTTAAAACTTGGACACCACAATTTCTGTAAACAAAAGTTTGCACATTGTGAAGCGGGCTTAAGGGTATCATTTACAATTCTAACAGCAGGTAGTCTCAGCAGGGGTTATCTTATAGAAGGACTGTAGAATGAATCATTACACTAAGCACGTTTTAGAAAATAGGTAATTTACGTTGCTTACTTAATTTTTTCTTTAAAGAATATATTTGAAGGTATCGCTAATTAAACACCATAGCTCGATTAATTATCGAATCAAAATTTTGTTTAGGAAATGTTTACAAAATAAAATTAGAAATAATTTTGATTTAAAAACGTCTACAAGCAATAACTTTTAAATTAAATCAAAAACTAAACATGGTTATTTGGGTTGACTGATTATTACTTATTTTTAAATAAATCTAACCTACTAATTATTGTAAGTTATTAAAAAAAATCATTAAACTCTCTATTCATAATATTTAGTCCTTACAAAATGTATATTTTATGACGTTTCATTTTTTTCTGTAGTTAATATAAAAAGTGAAAATAAAAACTAAGGCAATTCTTATTGTCAACGTATATATTTAGTTTTTTGACAAGAATTTATTACATAATTATAATTAAGATACCAAGTTATAGTTTAAAATTAAATGAAAACTTTTTTTTAAATAAAGGTATTACTATATAAATAAATATAAGAAATCAATAATGGGTGTGACCTCCATTATTATTGATACATTCTTGGAGGCGTCTGCTCATTGACGCTATCAAGGTATCAATATAATTAATATTAATCGTTTCCCATGCGGTATCAATGGCTGCAATTAGTGCATTACGGTTTACTGGTATAAAATTTGGCCCTTGTTGTCTTCGGATAACAGCAAGTATTCGAGCCCAAACATTTTCGATAATGTTAAAATCTGGGCTTTTTGCTGGCCAGGGTAACAGCTCCAAGTTATTTGCTTGTATCCAGTTGCGCACAACCTGCGAAGTATAGGGTCATCATATCCCGATAGTTAATTATCGAATGTTCCAAGAAAATATGTGTAAATAGTAAATGGAATCTACTAACGTAACGTTAAGTCGTTAATTATAGTTACATAACTCTCCTTTCATAAGATATAGTTCATATTAATATGCTTATTGTAAAGCTTCGTACACACCTGAACAACAAACCGAGGAACAAACAGAACAACGAACCGAACGGCAATCGGAACATTAATTTGGACGGTGCTACGTACGAATTTTAGAACAGATTCGCAAGTCCTGATTGTTCCACGAACGGTTTGCGGCGTTCCCGCAACTTGTCGGTTTTTCTCCGACATCAAAGAAAATGCGCGCGAATGCGTTTGCAGGTTTGGACGAATCTAAACAAAACGGCGAACAAACTTATGCGGGAGAATTAAATTATTTATTTTTTGTCCTCCCTTTTGTGGGTTTGTTGTGTTTTAGGTAATATTATGGAGTTGACAGAAGAAAAATGTTTTAAATTAATCAGTGTTTAAGAATGCAAGAAAAAATGATGTCCCTATTAGCATCATTTGGGCAGGAAATTTCAAAATAAAAAAAAGCGAAGTAAATTATAATTTTTACTCTTCTTTGTGCGTAAAAATTTGGTTGGCACTATCTTCTTGTTTTCCGCAATTTTCTCTTCTCAATAATAAATATATGAACTGAAAACTACTGAAAATAATTATTGGAACAGCACAAACGTTCCGTTTGTTGTTCGGAGTTTGTGATGTATTATTAAAAACACAAATTTATATCATATCAAATTTATGACAACTTAAAAACCAAGAACGTGTATGTTATTGCTAAGAAATTATTAAGGAAAACGCAATTGCAGTGTAAATATTTATAATTAGATATTTTCGAAAGTTTATAAGTCCTCTATTGTAATCTTAATACTTAAAAGAAATCCTGTCCATTAGCATTATAAGGAAATGGCTTTTACTTTATGAATAAGTTTCAATAACAATAGAATATCCTTGCTTGTTTAATTTACTTCCTTTGAGTCATATTGCTCTAAGGGTTGTTACATTGGTCATTAGAAGTATGTAATAAATAAACAATTACCTACTGTTTGAGAAGGGGTAGTGTGAACCAATAAATAAAGTAAGAAATGTAAATTCCATTTTAGTTTAAAATTTCAAGTGTTGTGAAAATGCCACCTCATCTCGGTGCTGATTTGAAAGCGCGGATTGTTTCGGAATTAGCGGCGGGCCGTAGCGTGCGTGAAATTTCACGTATGTTAGATATACCAAAAAGCACCGTAGGGCATTACCGAGTAAATGGAATCTTGAACACACTTTGGAAAGAGCCATCGGAAGTGGTAGACCTAAAGTATCTACACGTGCTCAAGATCTCGAGTTGTTTCATTACGTAACAGAACAACCATTTGCTACATACTCCAGGGCTATAGCAGATACACATTTTCCCGGATGCCGTATAACTGCACAAAAAGATTAAAGGAGATGGGAATAAAGTATAATGCTGCTGCGAAAGAAGTTCTCAGTGACGAAAATATGAGACGTCGTCTGGAATTTGCAAGGCGATATGTGAACGAACTTTTGGAATTTTGGAATCGAGTGATTTTTAGCGACGAAAAAACGTTCAATAGCCGCAACGATGGACCACTAAAAGTTTTTAGAATGGAAGGAACTCGTTACGAAAATAATCACATATGTCCTAAAAACGAAGTGGTTATTTTTCTGTGAATGTGTGGGGTTGGGTTAGCGCGCGGGGTCCAGGAGTTTGTTGGGCTATCGATGGACGTCTTGATTCTGCTGCGTATTTAGATATTTTGGAAACTATTATGAAACCTTCAGTCGAAGTGTTTTATCCAGACGAAGATTATATTTTCCAACAAGTAAGTATTCTTATTTCACTATACTTTCTCCAAAAATAGTTCGGGATCTGTTGAATTAACATTTTCATAATGTATTTTTGTTGTTAAGGACAACGCCCTTATTCATACTTCGCGGGTTGTGCGCAATTGGATACGAGAAAATAACTTGGAGCTGTTACCCTGGCCAGCAAAAGCCCAGATTTTAACATTATCGAAAATGTTTGGGCTCGAATACTTGCTGTTATCCGAAGACAACAAGGGCCAAATTTTATACCAGTAAACCGTAATGCACTAATTGCAGCCATTGATACCGCATGGGAAACGATTAATATTAATTATATTGATACCTTGATAGCGTCAATGAGCAGACGCCTCCAAGAATGTATCAATAATAATGGAGGTCACACCCATTATTGATTTCTTATATTTATTTATATAGTAATACCTTTATTTAAAAAAAAACGTTTTCATTTAATTTTAAACTATAACTTGGTATCTTAATTATAATTATGTAATAAATTCTTGTCAAAAACTAAATATATACGTTGACAATAAGAATTGCCTTAGTTTTTATTTTCACTTTTTATATTAACTACAGAAAAAATGAAACGTCATAAAATATACATTTTGTAAGGACTAAATATTATGAATAGAGAGTTTAATGATTTTTTAATAACTTACAATAATTAGTAGGTTAGATTTATTTAAAAATAAGTAATAATCAGTCAACCCAAATAACCATGTTTAGTTTTTGATTTAATTTAAAAGTTATTGCTTGTAGACGTTTTTAAATCAAAATTATTTCTAATTTTATTTTGTAAACATTTCCTAAACAAAATTTTGATTCGATAATTAATCGAGCTATGGTGTTTAATTAGCGATACCTTCAAATATATTCTTTAAAGAAAAAATTAAGTAAGCAACGTAAATTACCTATTTTCTAAAACGTGCTTAGTGTAATGATTCATTCTACAGTCCTTCTATAAGATAACCCCTGCTGAGACTACCTGCTGTTAGAATTGTAAATGATACCCTTAAGCCCGCTTCACAATGTGCAAACTTTTGTTTACAGAAATTGTGGTGTCCAAGTTTTAAATTTCATGAGTGTACATTGATCAATCCAAGGAAGGTACGATTTAAATAACTCGACTAGTCTACTATGTAAGCCTTTGAGAAATTGGTATAGTAAATGACGTCAACTGTATATTATTGTTCGAGTGAAACTAATAGAAAGTTTTAAAAGTTCAGCGAAATTTGTGACGACTGGTCTGCGTTTAAAGAATCCATGTTGCTTAGAAGAAATTAAATTGGATAAGTAGAGAAATTTGGTTTTGTATACAAATTTCAAAGATTTTGACAAATCGCTAAGAAGAGTTATGAATCTATAATTTTTTGATATCTTGACGATTAACAGTTTTGAATATTGGACTAACACGAGTAAGTTAGAAAAACTAGAGGATTTTATTGATAAATTAAAAATTAAAAGATAGGGGATTTAGAAATGTTACTATACAGTCTTTGATGATAAAATTAAGAATAAAGTCAGAACCCGAAAAAGAGCTTTTTAAACGTTTTGCATCAATTTCAATAGAGTTCAGTTGATATATCTTTGTGTTGATGCACGGAAGGTTTATTACAGATAGTAGATGATCGGTAAAAGTAGAAAAATTTTTGCAAACACTTGGACTACATTTCTCAACCCGCTAATTTGTGCATCGTTTGAATTTATGACTGTAGGAATGCTGGGAGAACAATTTCAAGGTCATCATCAAATGTCCCCCTCAAAACACAACTTTTGTCTCAAACCTATTTTCTGAAAAGTCTAATTCAGAAGTTAATTGCGTAAGATTGATTAAAATGGGACACATATAGTATATACAGGGTATCCCAACGAAAACTTGACCCCCTATAACGTGAAAACTAAAAAATATTTCAAAATTCGCCGAGACACGTTGTTTTGTTTTCAGGGAGCCTTTTGACAGTCAAGCCAACTCAATATGTTCATCCCCCTAATGCCTAGAACCCCCAACTTTAAAATTTCAAACGAGAGACTACCTCACTTGTGGCATATCATTTGAAAGCCTTTTCATTACACATACAATGACACTTCGTTTTAGAAATCGGTTGAGATTTGACTGAATTATTGGTACAACCGAATAGTTGACAAACCAACTTACGCGTAGCAATTTTTACAGGAATACTCGCCACTCATAAGTTTTTATCGACTACACACGACCACAATTACCTATTTTTGTTGATATGTCTATCAGTTCTAATAAAAAATGAAGAGGACAAAAAGCTGAGAGAAAATAATAATTCAGATACTAATGGTTTTTTTTTTTATAGTAAATCTATAGAAAATCAGATCTTCTCTGAATAACAAAACACTGTCACCAAAAGTCGCCGTTTTTGCTTGTGACCAAAAAATCGTTAATTTCAACTCTTGATCTTGAAAGTTTTAACGTGTTTTAAAATGCTTTATTTAGTCGCGGAAAGAGTAGAAATTGTTTCTAATTTATTATCGAAATAATGATTGCGCTAAAGCTACAGCACGAATTTTAACGCAAATCATCCTGAAAAAATGTAACTTTGATCGCCGTAACGAATTTTGCGAATACTTTAGTGAACAACTTCTACAGAATCAAATCTTCTCTACAATACATGTTTTCCGACGAATGCACATTTATGTTGAATGGCGAAGTAAATAGAGCACAATGATTGTGGTTATTGGAGTTATGTTAATTGCCATTTAAGTTGAAATTTCCGTACTCAGACTCCTCAAAAATTAAATGTTTGGACTAGAATTTTTGGGCGACCATAATTGTTGGACCATTTTCATTCAAGGTAATCTCAATAGAAACATTTATCTAGAATTATTAGAAGATACAACTGATCCTAGGATAACAGAGATTTTTAGAAAGTGACGACAATTTACTGAAAATGAAATAACCTTCCAACAAAATGGTGCGCCCTCGCATTATACTGTGGCTGTGCGACAATTTCTGAATAACCATTTCCCGGGACATTGGATTGGCAGAAAGAGGTCCCGTCAGATAGCCCACCAAGATCTCCGGATCTATCCCTTTTAGACTTTTGTGGGGCCATTTAAAAGTGTACGCCACGCAGCCTGAAACATTACAAGTGTTACGTCAAAGAGAATTGTAAAAAGAATGCCAATTAATAACTGCAGATGTCTTCAATAAATATTCAAAAAAATTTGAAAACAGACTGTATTATTGTTTGCAAGCTAACAGGGGTCATTTTGAGCAATTCACAAATAAATCTGACTATTATTGCTTCAGCTTTTTTCTTTCATTTCTGACTTTTTTTGTAAACTGATAGACATTTCAATAAAAATATGTAAGAATAATGTGGTCGTGTGTAGCCGATAAAAAACTGTTTGAGTGGTGGTATTTGGGTTTGTACCAATAATTCAGTCAAATCTCAACCGATTTTATAAAAACGAAGTGTCATTGTATTTGTAATGAAAAGGGTTTTAAAAGATGTGCCACAAATGGGGTAATCTCATTTGAAATTTTAAAGATTGGGGTGGCTAGGCATTAGGGGAATGAACATATCGAGGTTGAGCTTGACTGTCCAAAAGGCTCCCCTCAAGAAAAAATCGACGTGCTCTCGGCGAATTTCGAAATACTTTATAGTTTTCACATTATAGAGGGGTCAAGTTTTCGTTGGGATACCCTGTATAAAAACCAATGCAGAACTGTAGGGTAGACTCAACGTATATTTAAACATAAACAAAGAAGTACTGTCAAATTGCATGAAAACCAATCCCATTAAAATGAAAAAAAAGGAATACGACAAGGAACTCAATATCCCCCAATTGTTCATATTAGCAATGAAAGACGTTTTTAAAAGCTCAATTGGATAAATAGAGATTAATTGTAAATATCGAACAAATGAACAACTTACGATTTGCAGATGACGTCGTTCTAATCACATACAATAAAAGACGTAAAGGAAATGCTTTTGGTGCTAAAGACAGATCCGAAAGGTGGGGTTTACAATGAGCATACAAAAACAAAAATTATGTTGAGATCAAAATCAACAGGAAATAGAAGTAACACTCCGAAAATGACAAAATTGCGGTAGTGGAAAACTATATATACTTACGACAAAAAAATAAGGTTAGATGGAAGCAAGTAAGGGTGCTGACTTACTAGAAATCAAATTGGCGTGGATGGCTCTCAAAGAAACGCTGCAGCATGAATGCTAAAGAACAGAAAATTCGCAATCAGGTTTTAGAAAAATGTGTTATCCGTGTGATTATATATGGAACAGGACTTTGGGCATTTGCAAAAGGCACTAAACAATATACAACTCACACAAAAAAGATGGAGCGAGCAGTACTAAATATCACTTTAAAATACAAAAATCAATACAGTGGATTAAGCAACAAACAAAAATGGAAGACATAAGTCACGTAATAATGAAAAGAAAGTGGCAGTGGGTAGGACATACAGCTAAGAATGGGGCAAGAAAAATTGGACTAAGATAATCAACGAATGAAAACCATGGACAAAGAAAAGGAATGCAAGTCGTCAAAAATCAAATAGTGTGACGATATACGAAAACTAGCAGGAAAAAGATGTATATCGATGTCACAAGTTCGTGAAAAATGGGAGGAGATGGAGGAGGTGTATATCCGCATGCAAATAGAAGAGATTAAAAAACCTAATAATAACCACTAACTATTTACTAACTACCCTCTACTTTTCTAATACTAACATTCAACTATAACTAATATTATCACTAACTATACAAACTAATTAACAAGTAAATTATAAAATTTTATCAATAATTTTTTTATCGATTTTTAAAATAATTTTGAAATTTTAAAGTAGAAAGGAAAGTGGAGAAAAATTTGACTTAAACACGTACGTAGGTACTACAAGAGGTTGTTATAATGCAAGAAAAATATCTTATTTATAAACACCTTTTTGCATGCTGAATCATATTAATTATCACTAATTCTTAATTAAGTTTTTTATGGTTTAAGTAAATGTCTGATATCGATTTTTGTTTTATATTGCTAAACAGTAAGAATTAATTAAAATCTTTCATTTTGCTCAAAAGTCTCAGATTAAAATGTATAATTTCATGTTTTAATGAAATTAATAAAAAAAATTTAATTAATACCTTAATCTTCAACACAGAAACTACAATATCATCTTCGCTTTGACTATCAAGCTTTAAACGTTTATTATTTATTCATGTTTTATATTACGTTCTCTTCTGTAATTCTTTCATTATGTTCTTACGTTATCTGTTAAATTTAATTCAAAAATAAAAACAAACTTTGCATTTATTGAGGAATTTAATTATTGTTGTGATATTATATATCTTTTTAATTTGTACATTAGTCTTTTGTTTGAGAAAATTTTGCTATCAATAATGCGTTTACAAATTACGTATTTCTCAAAATACTTCACCTCTATTACCATTTTTCCATTTGCAATTAAATTTCCAGTTCTCTTCATTACATATAGTGGTTTCTTGTATTTCAATTTTTATTTTTTCCCTATTTTATCAAAGGCTAGGTCATCTGTGAAAGTTATTGTTTTCCTTAGTTCTCCTAAGTTTTGTCGCAATATTCTGTGGTATTTGTAGTGTGTTATATGTGCAAGACGTGTTTGTTAGTGCTTTGTCTTTAATAATTATTCGTGCGCTTATTAGTTACGTGATTTTGTCAAAAATGGGTAAATCAATTAAGTGAATTTTGCTTCATAGTTTGTCAGTTAATAGGTCTAAATACCTTTGTGTTTTTAATTATTACTAACATTACGGTGAAATTTTATTGTACACAGAAAAATACAAACTTACTATGGCACAAACCTGTATTGGTGACCAGAGGTTAGTTTTAATTATTGTAGTAGTTTCTAGTTTAGTCTTTAAGTTCATTCCGGTATAAACATTGGTTGACACAATAATACCACTTCTCGCACGTCCGAAATACATATGTGTTGTTTGATAACCACATGGTCGTTTATGCTTACCAGCGCTGTTGCAAAATTTTAATTTATAACGCGTAATTTTAGTTCACAGTAACCCAAACGTTTGGATTTAAACTTAAATAATGAACTTTTTGGAATCGTGGGCTAAAAAAACTTGCCCCAGATCCTGTACCTCAGAAGTTACCTAGAGTGGAGAACTTTATAAATACAAATAACAAATGAATTCGGTTTTCTATACAAATATAACCTAAAACCATACATTTTCTTACTACCAAACTAACAATATTCTTATTTAACAAAATTAACTCTCCTACCTCATCTTTTCTAAACATTTTTCATCTTTTCTCCCTTAACAAAATCTTATTTTTCTTCTCCTTCATCTTTATCCCTTATTCTTTATTATCTTTTTTTTCCTCTCGTCCATCTTTTTTCTTCTCTCCATCACTTCCTTCATCCATTGTACTCCCTCTCCTTTCTCCCCAATAGCACCCACCACTTCGTTTCCTCTTCTCTTAACTCTCTACATCCTTCTTTCATGTGCATTATGCTTTCCCATCCATCTCCACACAATCTACATATCCTCTCTTCATCCTCCAACCAGTATTTACTTCCTTTCTTTATTTCCTGTTCTAAACCTTGCTATCATTTTTTCTATCAGCGATTTCCCTCTATTACGTTTTGGCACTCTTTCCGTTATTAATTGTTCATATTTCTCGTTGTATTTTCCTTCTTTTATTCTTGCTCTTTCTTCTTGCATTTGCGTGTCTTTATCTCTCGTTATTATTTCCTTTTCCATATCTCTTCCTTCCTGTCTCAAACTTCTTATTTCCTCTCCGCATATCCACACCTTTCATAATATTTTTCCTTTCATCTTCCTGTAACTAATTTTCTGTGCTTCCACTTCTTTCCAACATTCATATAAAAAGTTCATTGTTCTTCCTGTTTTCCATCCTTTCTTCGAATCTCAACGCTCTCTTTCCAGTTTCTATCCGTATTTTTTAAATTTCATTTCTTCTTCTACTATATAACCAGGTGTCTCCTTATCCAGCCCTAACGTCCACTTCAATGTTTCTCCTATGTCCTTTCTAATAGTTCCCATTCCTTCCATTCCCAAATCTCTGCTCTATATAACATCACACTTTTAACTATTTTGTCGAAAATCCATCGTCTTTGCTCTAAATTTTTCCCAAATGTTCCTTTCACCTATCTCCCAAAGTCGTCCTACTATTTTGTTTCCTTTCTGTCCGAGTTTTTATATGGTCTTCATCTTTATTATCATACTTAATTTCATCTTCTACATTTATCTCTATTTCCTCCATAATTTTCCATAGTAACCCTCTATCCACATTGTCGAACGCTGCTTTAATGTCAATAAACATTCCATTACATTCTTCCTCCCTTTTCTAAATTTCTTTATTGATCATGTGCTTTAGAATGTATATATTATCTATTGTCCGTCTCCCTTTTCTGAATCGGTTTGCCAGTCCGAGATAATTCTTTTCTCTTCTATTTCCTTTTCTAATCGTTCCCTCGTTACTTCTGCATAAACCTTATATCCCACATTTGTCAGGCTCACTCCACTGTAGTTTTTGCCTCGTTTTTGTCCTCTCTTGTATAGAGGACATATTATAACCTCTTTCCATTTATTTGAATTCCTTCTCCCTTTCCATATACTTTCAAATACTCTTCTTAAGTGCTCCCTCATTTTTTCTCTAGTGTATCTTCATTGTTCTCCTTGTGTTCTATCCGTCCCTTCTGCCTTTCCTTTCCTCATTTTCTGTATTGCTTTATCCATTTCTTCTTTAGTTATCCCCCATTCTCTGTTCCTTGCTTCCTTTCTTCTCTCCTTTGTCTATTACTTTTTCTTCCTTATCTCCTAACAGATTAATTCAGTGATCTTCCCATTTTCTGCATCTCTCTTTACTCCCGTCCTTTTTTTGCGTTCTACTTCTGTTTATAAATTCCCAAGCTTGTCCTTTATTTATTATTTTTGTATTCTTTTTTCTAACTGTTCCTTATATTCTTCTTTTTTACATTTTTCTTTGAATTTTGTTTTATCTTTTATATTCCTCTATCTCTATCTTTCCTTCTTCCTTTTCTCATTTTCTTTTTCCTTCTCACACTCTGCATTCCACCATTCCTTGCCTTTCCTGGTTTTTCTTATTCTGTATATTCTCTTTTCTGTTGCTGAATCCATTTTCTATTATCTTTTGCATGCTCTTTATTTACATCTCCTGTTTTTCCGTTTTTTCCTCCAATTTCTCTTTATACCTTTTATAACCTCTTCTGTCCATATTTTCTTTTCTCTCCACTCCTCCCCATCTTTCATCGAGAACTTTATAAAGAACCATATAATTGGCAAACCCATATCGGTAGATGAATTAGATTTCCACATTAAAACGTCTTCCAAACTAACACCTGAGTGGGATGGTATTACTTATGTAATGCAGTGGAGGGAGGCAATAGTGTGTCCGATATATAGGGGTGGGAACAAGACAGAGGCAAAACGTTAAAGAACGCAGTAGACTGACTTCTCTTTAACGTTTCCAGTTGAACGTAAGATTATAAGGTGTATGGGGAAATTCTAAGAAAGAAGATTGGTTTACGAAATAGAGGAAAAAAGGGTTACTACCAGATTGGCCAGCAGGTTTTAGAAAAAATAGAGGCACAATCGACAATATTTACATTGATGACAAGATGGCTGTTTGATAGGATGTAAGAATTTGTTTTGAATTATAAGGATGGAAAGAATGGAGGGAGCTGGAAGAATTCAAGAAAAATATTGTAAATGGACACTAGGATTAGAAAAGAAACACCGGAATACATAGTGAAGGAGGAGTTCAAGACAAGAAAAATAAAAACACAGACAGGAAGAAGGGCAGTGAGATATGAGGAAAAGATCGAAACAAGAGAAAGAGATATTAAACAAGTGCTGGAAAGAAATAGAAATGCGGAAGGTAAAATATGGAGAAGAGGAAAGGAGGATTATATTACGAAAGAGGGGAGTACGCAAGAGAAGAGATAACAAGAATAAGAAGAGAAGGAAATCGGTAGAAGCATAGATAGTAAAGAGGATGTGGACTCGCAGTGCAAGAAAAAGAACAGGAAAAAATAAAAGAAGGAAGTACAATGAAAAATATTGGAGAGATAAGGACAGAAGGAAAACCCAGATATTTAATTGGAGAGAGTGGATTAAGAGAAAAAATTATAGCAAGGTTTAGGGTAGGGAGTGAAGGAAGGGAAAACAAATATTGGTTGAAGGACAAGAATAGAATATGTAAAATGTGTGGAATTGGTGGGAGAACTTGGAACACATAAGTAAGGAATATGGAGGAGAGAGAGAGAGGGAGGGAGAACTGCTGGGTGAAAGAGGGAAGGTGAGTGGATGAAAGAGGTAATAAAAAAGAAAGCAATGGATAGAAGAAAAAGAAACATAATCAAGATATAAACATAGATTAGAGAGTAAAGAAGAAGGAATTATGAAAATGTAGTTATACAAGAAGGAGAAGGAGAGGAGGAAAGGGAAGAAAATCAAATTAATTTCATTTAATATAATTTAGGTGTGAAAAATGGAAGTGGACCTGGTTAATTTTATGATGTAAAAAAACTGAACTCTTTGTTTATTGTAGAAAAACAAATAAATACATTGATTTTTAATGTAATGCTACGGAAACTTACCTCTTTCAGCCCAAATTCTTTTAGCGAATATTTTAACAAACATATATCTCAACAGTGGAGAATGTAACGCCTAAAAACTCCTATTATCATTCCTATACCCAAGTCTGGAAATAAAAAAAGAATTTAGACCTATATTTCTAATGTCTTGTACAGTAAAAACTCTAGAAAAAGATTATTAAAAATATATTAGAATAGTGGTTAGAGTACAATAACTTATTAAAAAAATAAATTTGGCTTTAGAAAACAAAGAAGTACTACATACTGCATTGCTCACTTGGTTTCTGATATCCAGCTGTCATACTTTACAAACTCCTATCTTGCGGCTCTTTATTTAGATATAGCTAGTGCTTATGACTCCGTTATTCTTTATATTATGTATGAAAAACTTTTACGTTTAGGTATTCCTGTACCGATAGCTAGAAACATTGCCAGATTATTTAAATTTGGGCATATTGTAATTAGATACAAGGGCATGCATACACATCCAAGAGAGGTTAACAATGGCCTTCCGCATTAAGTCCGTTACTGTTTAACATACACTTGGTAGATTTACATGATATTAATTTAGAAGTCATGATCCCACAGTATGCAGACGATTTCTGCTTCTATATCACTAGTACAAAGTACGACACTTGTATATCTATCCTTAATGATGCTATGGAGAATATAAACTCCTATATGACTAAGCATAATTTTTATTTTTATTTAAAAATATATTTGCCGTAGTAATCTATACTCGTCATAGAACTCCTAATATTTTTTCAATTACATTAAGTCACTTTAAAGTCGTACAAATATTTAGGAAGGCACGTGGACTCTAAATTAACTTGGAAATATCACATAAATAACTGTGTTGCGAAGTGTGACAAAAGCCTAAACATTCTGAAAGTGGTTAATAAAAGAACATACGGCGCTGACCCCAAAATAAGCCTTCCTTTCTATCAATCATACGTTAAATCGCTTCAGCCAAATTTCCGCCTACTTAAATCAGACCGGATTCAATATTAAGCTCAATTTTAGGAGCTATAAAGTCTACTCCGACAATAGCTTTGGTTGCTGAATTGGGGGAAATTCCTCTACGTTTACGTAGACTACTGTTAGGCCAAAAATTTGTTAACAAACTGAACAGTATTTTTGAACAACGAGTTGCTACTAAAATTATCCCATCTTGCTCAGTATGTATGTTCTTTCCGTTTTTGGAGAAATAAGAATCCTCCAGTATTAGCGGACGCTTCTACAAAAATGTCCAAATACGATCAAACTTATAGTAGTGAGAGAATTCCAACATATCAACAAACTTGTTTTGATACTTTGTGGCTTCAACCTGATGTGGTTTACCCTTTGAAAACGGAACAAAATTATGCCACCAGGTTAGTTGCAGAATTAAAAGAACCTAATTACCAGCTCATTTACATCTATGCAGACGGTTTCAAAACAATACAAGGGGTTGGTGCAGCAGTTTTTGTTCCAATATGTGATTGTTACGGGTTTATTTACAAAAGTAAAACGTACGTTGGGAGCTTTCTTAGAAACGTGTGTCGTGTGTAACACTTACGACGAATTTGTTGCGCATGTTGCGAATTCTATTGGTAGATTGATTAATTCACGAAAAGTTTCTAGTTACGAGCGGACATTTGCTACTTCTTTCTATTGGTCGTTTTCGGCGTGCTTCGTGAAGCTAAAATTTTACACGTAAATTATTAATGTGTGCTTCAATAATTCAAGTTAAATTGATGTGTAGATGTAAATCCGACTGCATTCGCCGTAAGTACTTTTTTCACTTCTTTTGTTGTCTCCTGGTTGTGTTAATTCTAATTACGACGTATGCTTTGCACGTATCTTCACTCGTGTATTACAATCTGGATAATTCCTGGGGGGGTGCTGGAATGGCTAGTTAAGAATCCTTTGTTTATAACTTGACGACTACCACCGTTTCGCCTACATTTAAGCTGCCAACGGCCGTTGAACTTAACAAGCTGAGAAGTGGTTCACGCTGCATACTTGCGGCTTTGAGAGAACATTCTGCCTTCAGTTCTTTGTTGTATATTTTTTCTAAGTGAAATCTAAGGGCTACCTATCTTCTGAAACTGTCAAATACTGTCGCTAGCAAAACCTTCCTTCTCGGAAGTGCATACTACAAAATACATCTAAGTTTACTGTTTAAGAAACTTATTCACTATTCATGCGTACATGTGACATTAAACGGTTTAAATCTCTAGTATATAAGTAAATTTTTATTTGTGGTAGACTCCATCACCGACGTTTGGTTTTGTTTTTAACTAGCTCTATAAGAGCTTGGGCGCTTTAGATAAAGTGAGTGAAACTAAAACAAAAGGCCTTTTGGGTTGGCGGGAGCTACTTACCGTGCTATTCCGAGTTTAAATTAGTTTTAAGTCACCGTGTGTACGTACGTCGAGTTTCCTAGTAACCAATCCTCAATTGGAACGCGAACTTTAATTTGGGGTGTAACAAACAAAAGCTTAACTGAATTCGACACATTGATTGCGAGTTTTAATTAAATTGTTGTTGCTAACACCCGTAAATCTTATGCGACAATCTTTCTTACTTCTCACATATTCTCCTAGTATTGTAAGGATTATTTGCTACATTTAATTGTCTATTTGTTTCTTTGATTTGTGTTTGTTTTAGCGTATTAGACCTTTAGTAAAACCTATTGAATTTCTGTTGGTCGGTTTTATTTCTTTCTATTACCCCTCGTTAGGCAGCAGTCTATTTCTTTACAGTTCCTCATGGACCTTCCAACTCCCCAACTCACCGACTAAGCCCGACACTGTTGTGCTAACTACCACAAATACTGGATTCTCCACGAATTTAGTGCGCTACTTCGAGTGAAATAGTATTGTTCTTCTTTCTAGGTTGTATCGCTAAAGTCGTCGCTTTCTTTTATTATTATTTGTGAACTACAACCGTTACATGGTTATACATTGAAAAAAAGTTAAACTCGTTCACCAATTCATATTTACAAGCGAAGCAGTAGCAATTTTCAAATGGCCTTAAACTTTGAGAAGCTCTAGAAATAAGCAACACTAGTGTAAATTGCTGCATTCTATCAGATTTGAAATTTGTATTAGAATCATTAAAACGATCCATAAGCATCTACATAACCATATAATAAAGAATATCCTATACAATCATAAAGAACTTTTAGATACATGGAAAAGCGTTTCCTATAAGTGGATAAGGGGTCACTCTATGATATTTGAAGGTAATTGCGGGGTCGATTAACTAGCAAAAGCGTCTACTTGTGGCAACATTCTTAATTTTTGTATGTATTTAAATATTTAGAAGTGCATCAAATTTGATATTAAAGACCAATGGCAACATTTATGGATTTGCACTATTCCACTACTTTAAAATTTCTAAATATCCACCTTCTTTAACTTTTTGGACAACGTAGTATGTGCAACAGAAAAGTTTATGTAGCATATGTAACATTTAATATTAGCATTACACAAACACATGTTATTACGTTTCGTGGCTGAATGATTTTATTATCAAAGCCAATTAAAAAAAAGAATGCGTTGTTGGTTACTGTGGTTTTTAATTACTGGTAACATCGTTGAAAGTCAGTTCAGATTTGGTGGTCTAGAAAAAAAGAAAGATAATTATTATTCCTGGTATAATGTACAGAAATTACTATTAATTTTTGAAAAATAAAGTTGCACATACAAAATTTGATTAAAGAGTCATTTATTTAGATAATTTTAAAGGTAAAAATTAATATTAAAATTTCAAAAAACAAAAAAAAAAATATTTTTCTATAAAGCTTGAAACCTCATATTACTGCAGAACGTACAACCTAGAAATTTTAAATTATTTTGTTAAAAATAGTACCGTTTTTAACACTTACTTCTAGTATTATTCACAATATTAACATTAATGGGGTTACCACTACAATATACAATATCAATTACAAAAGAGGTGTGTTGCTCGAAGGGTGGAGGTTAAATTATTTTAAAATTAAATTATTACTGCAGATTTTAATAAACAATTATTTATATAAATTCTTTTAAAATAAATGATTAAAAAATCGATTTTTAGAAACAGTTTTAAAAAATCGATTTTAACAATCCCATTTTCGTGAAGTAACGAATTAATCAATTTTTTTCGGTTAATTGATTTTTTCTAAAATCGATAAATCGGTTTTGGTTTGACGATTTTGCCACCACTAGTCGTAATAGAGGGTTCCATAGAGGTGGAGCCAAGCAGCAATCCTTAGCCGAAACACCAGCTGGAACTTTTATCGTTTCTTCGTAGAATGTGTCTCTTTTTAGGTAATCGATCATCAAGTGTTTGAGATAGTTGTTAATATCTATGTTAATTAATGTCCATTTTAATTTTTCATCGTACTACATTAAACGCATTTTTTTTTATAGAATTTATATTTATACGTTACCAATTATAAAAATTATTTGTACACGTCAAAAACCAGCTTTGCACTCAACAGCATACAACCGCCCAAACGTTAAAAAGTAAGAATCTACAGATAAAATATACAATATTATTTATTGACACAGAACAAATATATCACAGATCATTGATTCACCGCAAATTTAAATTAAAAAAATTGAACAACTTCATAAAATGCATTATCTATTAAGATAGATTTAATTGCATATTTAAAATTATATTCATCTAGAATAATCAATATTTATATCACAATTATTTCTAAGTAAAGTGCTCATGGATATTATTATTCAATGTATAATTAGCCAGATTTTTTTTAACATAAATAAGACAGTGATAAATATACAAACATGGAAAAGTGAGTATTTGCAGGTGGATCAATTGATGTTTTACATCGGCTCTACTACTTCAAAATTGTCATAATGCGAATTATTTGTCTTTGGAGCTTAAATATATAAAGTTGAATGTGAGTACTTGACTAGAGCTATCAAACCATACAAAATGGGTAACACAAAAAGTGAGAGTAGTAAGCAGTTAATAGTACATCAATTGGAACTAGATTGACTAAATTTCTTACTACAAATATATTTACCAGACAATTTTTGTTGCTAAAAAGTGTTAATAATGTATGACCCATTGTAATTTAAAAGTCCAGATGAATGCCCAAATGCTTAACTTGGCAAGCGTAATCACCAAACATTTTATGTTTACGACCAAAAAGTATATTCACTGTTTTATTGTTATTAAGTTTAAGTTTATTTCTCCCTACAGTATAGGCAGCCGTTTTTACACTTATGCGTTAAAATATCATTTTTTATATTGAACAGTTTCCCTAAGGATTTTAGTTGTTTGGAATTGCCAGTCCTGATGATTTGTCTGCATTTGCAAAAGTTATAACTTACTTCCCTATTTGCTGACTGTCGCAAAAGGTGTACATGGAAAAATGCTGTCCTAAGAGAACAAGTAGACATGTGCTTTGATTGAACTAAAATCAATCCTTTCAAATTAGGGAATAAGTCTTCGACTACTGTTCCTGTGTAAGCACTTTTTCTTTCTTGTTTAATAAAATATTTATGCTTACGGGTTCTATTAATTACAGGCACCTTTTTTGTGGGTTTCCCATTATCTTATTCTGCTGGTCATTGCAGACGTACACCATTTTAATTAGTCAATGGATATTTAATTATGGTTATGCTGGCAAAAGGATAACAATCCGAAAACCCATAAAATATCGAAAGTGGCTCTGGTATCACCCTAACGCTGGAACTTTCATCTACTTTGAAACCTTCTCCGGGTCAAGGACACTATCAAAGATTAGCCGTTTATCGGTTCAACTGTGAACAACCCAGCAACTGTTATTAACGGATCCATTATGGTTTTTCCTTTTACTTTATTGGATAATAAATATTATGTTGGATACGAGCTGTCATCTGCTGATTAATTGTCGAACACCGAACTTTCAGTTATACAAGTTAAGTTAATTCTTTTTATGCATGTCGTGGTTGTGAGTTTAGCAACATGCCTTTTTGGAGCTGCATAGATAATTTTTCTGTTAACTAGAAAGATTTTTAAGTTACCTGATTAATTTTTGTGCGCTTTTAATCTATTTAAATAATCAGCCAGGTCCGGTACTGTCCGTATTGTTGTCAAATACATTGAATCTCTTGTTGGGATTAATCGGTGCTACGACTGTCCAACTTATTTTGGGACCTCGAATTTTGTATTTGTGTTTGCTTTCGCTCTCGTGGTGTTATTATTTGATAACACTATATTTTGCTATTTATTCTAAATGATATTATCTATTGTCGTGTCTATGTGTGTTAATTGAGCTAGGTGGCGCCTTATAAATTCTTCGTGCAGTGTAAGAGGCCTTGATTTCGAACGCGATTCTAAATCAGCCCACGACCACTTCCGACTAAAGAGCTGCCGGCGAATACCGCACTGCTATATATTTATTTTTGGTTGTTTACAAATAAGCCGTAACAACATGTATTCCTGATTCGAATAATTTTTCAAAATTTTATTTTTATTTTATCATTCGAAAAGAAAAGATGTACTTCTCTGT
The DNA here is from genome assembly GCA_030710515.1 of Abscondita cerata. NCBI lineage: Eukaryota > Metazoa > Arthropoda > Insecta > Coleoptera > Lampyridae > Abscondita > Abscondita cerata. Next base: position 509,310 of record JALBCR010000997.1, read on the forward strand.
ATGGGGCGCTTACTGTATTTTCATCTTTGTTTATGTTTGGGTTTTTTATTTATTCCTATGAAACTATTACAGTTAGAATTGCAATACCAATCGGTACTTTTTTCTTCTTTGGCTTTGGTCCAGGAATGATATCAATGTATTGTTCTTTTATATTTTTGTTGTTGTAAATCATGTGCGTTTCTACTTTGGTAGTGTTTAATTGTAAAATTTCATATTTTCTTTTAGATTTTTCTGCTTTTAATAATTTAGTTCTTTTTATTTAGTTTCATTTTTAACTTCTTGTAGTTTTTATTTGAACGGTTTTTTGCATGTTGTGTTTGTCGCAGTATGACCATGCGTTTTTGCATTCTGTTTCTTTGCGGTCTCTTCGGCACACCTCTGACAGTGTTTTGTTCTGTCGGTCCTATGCACTCTTTTTGCTCACGTGCTGTAGTGGCCAGCATTTGTTGCATCGTAATCTGTCGACTTTATATGTATTCAGTTCTATTTTGACTTCTTCTGGTGACAGCTGGCTGTTGTATCGTTTCTCTTATTTT